>CM038599.1:794924-1027820 GCA_021533255.1 Ceriops tagal | reverse complement strand
TGTGTGTGTGTGTGTGTGTGTGTGTGTGTGTGTGTGTGTGTGTGTGTGTTTGTTTGAAAGGAATGGTGCCCTGACAAATTACTATTTAAAAAAAGTTAATGGAAATATTATTCTTTATTTTTGCTTCTCATATTTTATGCCCTTTGTCTTATCAGATAGGACAAAATATGGCCGACGGCAGAATATAATGTGTGCTAAACGGAATGATATTTCGTTGAAGTACCCAACCCCACAAGGAGTCTGTTTGTTTGCTATTTTCCTACGTTTGAAACAACGCAAGGAACTCCGGTCGAAGGAAAATTTACGCTCAAAGTCACTGGAAAATGTTACATTTTTTCAGGATCTATTTGCTTGTAGGAAACATCTTCTTGACGTTTTGGACAAAAGAATCCTTGGTCAACAGAAAATGACTTCCGATGCAGATCTTAGCACCAGACATACGGAAACTGCATTCGACACTGATCGAAAGATGCAAATATTTGACGTCACATAAACATGGTTGTTTGTACTCGAAATTACCATTTGCAACTAGCTTTTAAAATTAACGTACAGAGTTCCTTACTGTTAAAGAATAATATATTTTTCATACTCTAAACCTTATTTAATAATTTAAATTTTTAAATAAAATATTTTTAATATAATATTAATTATTATTATTTAAATTCTTTAATTAACTGTTATTTATTATTCTAACCACTTTTCATCTTATCCTTGATTGTCTCTTTAATTATTTTCTCCTTTTTTTTGGGGGTTGAGGGGGAATGATGATCATTTTATTTCAATCATAAGAGGTCATTACATCATTCCGAATAAGATGGACAATGTCACTAAAATGAGTTTTAGAAAATTAACACTTATGTACATATCTTAATATGAAGAATATAACTGATTTTTATTTAAAAAACGCTAAATACTTACAAAAGACATTTAAAAGATTTTGAGAGGATTCTCAATGATTACTTCTTGTCTCTTGATAAGTTAGGATTTTATTATATCTTGGGAGGAGACTACTACAACATATTTATACATAGGAGTGATTTATGAAAAGTCCTATTTCTCTTTGTTATTATTGAAAAAGTAAAGTCATACTTAGAAAAATAAAAATTAAAGTTACTTTAAGCTGACTATTAGAATAATTCTTCGAACTAGTGGATTGTTGAGCTGGAAAGCTACTTTTCTTGCTGGTTGATAATGTTGGCTAGTTCGATGTGATCTTCAAAATAGTCATTGTTTTTACGGATAGTAGTAAGGCTATTAATTCTGCTTTATAATCTATCAATTTTCTTACAAAACTTAATTAATAGAATAGTTTGAACATTAAGAATCTTAGGATATCTTCTATCTGAGCCTGATTGTCCTAAGTTATTCCTTCGGGATCTGAGTGATATCTTGCAACTTTAGCTAATGCATTTATATAATCTAAATTAGATTCGGTCATTAACTTTTTACTATTTCTTTAATTCTTTTTAGAAGAGTTTTAATTTTTAAGATCTGCTAATCGAATTGATGAACTATAACTTCTACTTGTTCTAAGATTTGCTTAGTCACTTTTTCTATTTGTTTGGGACAATTTTTTAATAACTGATTATCCAATGTTTGAATACTAGATTTTGAAGGAATATGAGAATATAGTTGCTTAACTTGTCCTAAAATAAAATCGTTTTGGTGCTTAATAAAATCCAAGTTTTGAGTTTTTTGGTTTTTTCTTAATTTTGAAAAATTTTCTTTAATATAAAGATCTAGCTTATGACGATTTTGGATATTTTTCAAAAATAATTCTAAATATTTTTCAGAATGAAACTCTAAAGATGTTTATAAAGAAATAAACAGATCTATAAGATTATTAAGTTGAAATTGAATAGATCTAGGAAGATCATCGTTTGAATGAAAAAGATGATGAGTTTTATGATTTTTATAAAATCTACAAAGAAATCGGTAGTTATTGCTTTTAACTGGAGAACTATGCTTACTAGATGTGTTCTAAGTCTAAATAATTTATTCGTTCTAAAACTATACTGATAATTTAACAAGATCTACTTCCTATTGCTTTGATACCATTTCTTTTTAGGGCTCTTGAGTTAAGAGAGAGAGGTTCTAGGGTTTAGAGTAAAAATCACATAATTATAAGAAACAAGTGCTAATTTCCTTACCATGTACAAGTTGATTAAGATATGCTAACTTAAAGTATGTATTAAGATTATTCAATAAACCTGTTGTTCAAGTTATAACTTGGACTTTTTAGGGATAGTCCTAGCTAGTTAGTTTAACCAAACTAACAACCTTCACTTTTAACTCGATAAAAAAGGACTTATCTCATGCCCATGGAAAGAGCTTACTTGACTTTTAGGTTGGATAGTAGATTTGGAACTAATTAACTATTTTTACACCCTTAGTGCAATTCATAAGTTGAAGCGCTAGGCTAATTGAATAACCTTATTGTATATTACTAGCTAGATGACATAAAGTATATTATACATAATGGAGTAGGAAATTAACACTTAAGGCGTTTAGGCTAACATACTTTGCTATGAAGAACGTAACTAGTTTTTATTTGAAAGATGCTAAATGCTTATAAAAGACACTTTTTAATGATTACTTCTTATGTCTTAATAAGTTAAGATTTTGCTATATCTTAGGAGGAGACTATTATAATATATTTATATGGAGGAGTAACCTATGAACGGTCCTATTTCTCTTTGTTATTATTGAAAAAGTAAGGTCATACTTGGAAAAATAAAAATTAAAGCTACTCTGAGTTGACTATCAGAATAATTCTTTGAACTGGTGGATTATTGAGCTGGAAAGCTATCCTTTTTGCTAGTTGACAATGTTGGCTAGTTCGATGTTATCTTAAAAAATAATCACTATCATCTAGGTCATTTAGTGGTCCTATTGGTCCATGACTTTCAATAAAGGTGTAACCATTAAAGATGTCGTCTTCTCCTAAGAGCATCTTATTACCAATATGTTGTAGATTGAATCGCATATATCCTGGGCCTCATATTTGAGTGGTCTGACATTCAGTAAGTAAAAATTAAGTCTGCCAAAATGCTGGTAGGCCTAGGGGTTTAAGCCATCGCTTTTTCTTTTTAATGATTCCTAAATATAAAGGCTACTAATCAATGAAGGGATTCACTTTTTCTAATTATTCTTAATTCTAATATTTCTTTAAGCTGTTTTTTAAATTTTAAACAATTTAAAATAGGATTAGAAAATAATTTTTCTTTATTTCAAGAAGAAAAGATCCAAGAAACCATAAGACAAGTGTTAAATAGAGAATTTTAAATAAGTAATCTCAAATCCAAAGTAAATGATATGAAAGGTTTCACTAACTTCTTTACAGTTTCAGAGTTTGCTAAAGCCCAAATTGGCCCAAATTATTTTATTGAGTAAGGTTCAGATCAAATATTAGAATCAATTAATTAGTCAGGAAAAACCAAAAAATTTGGCCAAAGTACTACACCAAGTCTCATTTTCAATAGAGTAATTCAAACCCCACCAGAAATCCTTAGCCTACAAGAAACCATTGAAAAACAACATATCAAATTAGCCCAATACAAAATAGCAAATGAAATAAATTAGAAAATCATTATAGAACAAAAAGCCCAAATTCATCGGTTAGAAAGCTCATTAGCCAGTCTCCCTCCTTAGAATTCTTAGATTGGAAAATATAAGGAAAACCAAAAAAAGAGTTAATTAAGCTAGTAGTATAAGAAACTTATAGGTAGTTAGAAAAAAGACCAAAAAAACCCTTAGAAAAAGGATAAGAACAATGGATTAATAGATTAGAAAAACTAGGATTGATAGGAGAAGATATTAGAAACAATAAAATAACCACTATTATAGGATTAAAAATTAAAAATCTAGATATAGTTATTAGAACACAAAACTTAAAATATCCTCTAGAAGAAAAATTAGAATTTAAAAAATAGATTAAAGAAATGTTGGAATTAGGAACAATCAGAAAAAGTGAATCCCCTCATAAATCAACAGTTTTTATAATTAGGAATCATTCAGAAGAAAAAAAAAAGAGAAAATTAGGCTAGTTTATAATTATAAGCGTCTTAATGATAATACTAATGATTATGCATATAACTAGATAAAGCTAATTTATTAAATTTAATTCAAAATAGAAAAATATTTAGTAAATTTAATCTTAAGTTAGGATATAATCAACTGAAATTAAAAGAAAACATTAAGCCTTGGAAAGCATTCACTTGTAATGAAGGACATTTCGAATGGAATGTTCTTTCTTTTAGATTAAAAAATGTTCTAGCAATTTTTTAAAGATCTATGGATAATCATTTAAGTAGTTAGATTTTTGCTTAATTTACATTGATGATATTTTAGTAGTATCAAGATCCATTAAAGAACATGGTCAGCATTTATCAGAAGTATTTAGCATTATAAAAAAAAACAAGAATAGTAGTTAGAAAAAAGAAAATGAAATTATTCAAAAGAAAGATTTCTTTTTTAAGAATGGAAATAGGACAATGACAAATAGAATTATAGCCATACATAACTAGTAAAGCATTACAATTTTCAAACAAATTAGAAGACAAAAAATAATTACAAGCATTTTTAGGATTAGTAAATTACACTAGATCATTCATACCAAATTTATCAAGATTAGTATGACCATTATATGGAAAAAAAAAAATAGGTCAATCAGGACATAAGTATTTTAATTAGGAAGATATTAAGATAGTTGAAAAAATTAAACAAGCCATAAGTCGAATTAAGTCATTACAACTTCCTTTATAATCAAATTATAAGGTAATAGAAGTAAATAACTTATCCTTAGGATGTGAAGCAATTCTCAAAACCAAACCAAACAAATTCTCTCCTAAATCATCAGAAAAAATAGCTCAATATATATCAGGACATTTTAATGGTAAAAGCAATTGGACTTTATTAGATTTCAAAATACAGATAATCATTTATCCATTAGATAAGTTTAAGTTATTCTTGCATAAACCATTTACAGTTAAAACAGATTGTGATGCAATAGTTAAATTTATCACTAATGAACATAACAAAAAGCATAATAGTAGAAGATGGTTCCATTTTAGAAACATCTTCAAAGGTAATAATTTCTAAGTAAGATTTAAGCATATTAGTGAATCAGATAATAAGATAGCAAATATGCTATCAAGATTTAATCAATAGGATGTTAACTAACCACCCAAGCCAGTTCTAATAGTTACATTTCATGCATCCTAGACAAATTAGTATTAGAATCAATTACTTATTATTATTATATATATATATATATATCAGCATTATGGCAGGACCATTCAGCTCCAACAACCAGATACTTTCCTATATGTATTGACAGATTAAACTCCTAAAAATACTACCTAAATACACCTTCTGACCTTTCCGTCATTTAGTCATTTTTCCCTAACAGCAATGTTTACTTGATAACCTCTGGACTGCTCAAAACCTAAACCACAAAGTAAAAAGCCTAAATGCTCTAAGCATTTATTTTGTAGAAAATCATGCTACTGCTGAGGGCCAAGCCTTCCTACTTTATGTTATTATCCAAGGAAATCTTCCCAGCATATACTATCAGTGGGCCTCTATAATCCCACAGATCAAAAATATTGATAAAGCCATATGAAAAGGTTTCACTAACTTCTTTATAACTTTAGAGTTTACTAGAGCCCAAATGGGCCCAAGTTATTTTATTGACAAGGTTTGGATTAGATATTATAATCAGTCAACCAGTCAGGCCAAATCCCAAAATTTGGCCAAAGTACTAGACCAAGTCTCACTTTCAACAGAGTCATTCAAACCCTACTAAAAATCCTTAACCTACAAGAAACCATTCAAAAACAACATATCAAATTAACCCAATATAAAACAGCAGATGAAATAAATTAGAAAACCATAACCGAACAAAAAGCCCAAATTTATTGGTTAGAAAGCTCATTAGCCAGTTTCCAACTAAACCAGATAAAAGCCTAAAAATCACAGCCATCAACTTCAAAATCCAAAACTAAAATTCCTTATCTTCCTCACTATTAGTTCAACCTCCTTCCCTAAAATTAAAGAAAAACAAAATGTTTGAAGAATTCCAATATACAGTTAAATTTAGAATCCAGGAAACTTTATCCCCCCTTCCTAATCAGATAAAAAAAACTCTACAAGTGAAAACTGACATAAAAGTTTAAACATTAAAGTTGTTGAAACCTTCTTTGATTCAAGTTTTCTTAAGATGATCAGTGCAGTTAGGTTGAAACTAACTTTTCTTATATCTTAAAGAAAAAGAAAGTTTTTATATTCAAGTTGAAATTGATATTAAATTTTAAATATTCGATTAACAATGATAAAAATTTAGGACTCAAAATTAAATTTTATGTTACATTAATAAGAGTCTTTTCTCAGGTTAATTATCATAAAAAAGAAAAAGGAAGTCCAAAAAAAGAGGTTTTTTTTATTCCAAAATGAAGATAATACATCGACCAAGCATAAGTTTTTCCCCTGTTAGACTATTTCTGGCTAGGAAGTATTTATACCACTTAATCAAGCCTTTTTTTTTTTTTTGAAGCAAAAAGTGAGAATTGAAAATAGAATTGACTTGACAAGGATTGGGTGTCATGGCAATATTTCTAAAAGGAAAACAACCAAGCACAACAGAGGACACTTGAAACCATGGACATATAAGCAAGAATATGGTCCAACCAATGTTTATTTATGTATTTGGGTTGAAGACGGCATATGGAAGGAAGCCTTCCATCAAATGAAACCAGAATGAACAAATCAAAGAGTGGGAGTTTATCTATATATATAGCCAAAAACAAAAAGGTCTTTGGAGTTTTCAAATAATAACATTTGAACTTTGTTTGGTTCACGTGAAATTAAAAGCTTGAGAATGACAATACATAGGAATATAGATTTTTCCTTTTTTTTGGTTACTCAATGAAAATAAAAACATTAAAAACTTAGAGAAAATTTTATATGAAACCCACAGCTTTTTAATCTAACCATTTCAATGAGAAAACTGTGAGAAAGTTGGGGAGAAGCATTGTGATTTTTGTTAAATTGAAAAATTTTCTTTATTTGTCACCATTTGAATTTTTAAAATGTGGATAGAATAATAAATTTACAAACAAATATTTTTTCCTTTATTTTCTTTTAAAATTTTATAACGTAAAATAAATACCGTTTCATTATAATTGTTGATTGTTATTAATATATTATTTTTGCACGTAACAAAGATAACGAAGAATATATGTTTGCTTTTAATGGTTTTTTTCTCCTTTTAACATCCAAACAACATAAATGCCCGTGTCTTCTTAATTCTTCGTGGACTGGCCCTGGGTTGTCCTAGCTTGACAATGAAAATTCTAAAATATTGATCTCCCTAAATCAAACATAAAGCGGCCTTAGGGTTCTTAGCATGATGAAAAGCCATTAGAATATGTGCCCATATTCAGAAAAAACCTCATGATAGCCTTATAGGACAGACTCAAATAGGGAAATTATGGGGACGGATTAAGTTTTTGTGGTGTGAGAGTAATTTAAGTAAAATTCAATTTCTTTGCATTCAAGTCTGTGTATGATAAACAATTCCTTTCAAGTAAACTCCCAGTTGTTATAACACAAACATGAATGCATACCTTCAAGCAACTGTCACGGGCCTCTTAAATATCTGGTTGTCTCACATGTGAATCAAAGGCAGTCCAGCCGTATTTCTGGCGCCAACCTAATGGCTTATCCGCGCACCACGTCGAGCAATAAGCAGCAACCTTCATCAAGTCCCACCCATTTTGAGAGGCTTTGTAAAAATGGTAGGAGGGCGTAGACATTAGTGCCGCTCCCATCATAGTCAGTTGAGATGCCCACTGCGCACCTGACATTGCCTAGCACACAAACCAGGACGACCATTACCGCTACGCTAGCGATATACTAGACTATTTCGTGCAACAATATGCGTGTGTGTAATATGCACATGCTGCTTTTGTGTGTGTATGTGTTGGTTTTTTTTTTTTGGGGGGGGGGGGTGGGGTTTTGCCATAGTTTGAGTCTTACGAGGCTGAATTTATAGGAGGAGGAGGAGAAGAGCACGGCGGCGGCTTTAATTAGATAAATGCCCTTGGAGGAACGTGCGTCACATGATATATCATCGTTGTATTAATAAATAAAATTTAATTGAGAAGCGTTCAAAACAATGGCAGTTCATATGAGCCGTCCTCGCAATGTTCCTCCCTACGACGGCTCACATATCTTTCTCTCTTTCCCCTTCACAAATCACATTTCTTACTCCACAAGATAAAACAAAATATACTCACTTTGGCACTCAAATTGATCTTACTTTGTGACCATTGATTCCATACTAAATATCAACATTACTATTTTATTTATCTTCCATTAATTCTGCAAAAATATTCTGAAAAAAGTACTGGCTAGTATAAAGGAAACACCTAAAAGCCCTATCGTTGGTTGGCAACATCGGCTAAATACAAAATGGGGCTTTTGATTTGCAACTGTTTGTATAAAACAATATCGACTTAATAATGAAACTCATACATATTATAATTTAGATTAAATCTTGTACTTTATCAAAGTGAAATTTTAAGTTCTTATAAAACATTTTATTCTTGATAGATGCCAAACATTTAAGTCACTATTAAACAGTCTAAGTTACTTTAAGAGGCACTTCAATAATTAAGAATTTCAAATTTTAGAAGCCTTGAATTTTTATTTCAGATAAAGAAGTTTATAATAATAAAAGGAGATGTTTTTATTGTATAGTTAAGGTTTAATGAAATTTTAAATAATTAAAAAAAAACCTGTAAAGTATTAAAAAGAGTTGGATTGGACCTCTAACTATTTTACCATGTGGTCGGAGATGATTGAGGTAGTTCCAATTTGAAAATTGAGTTGGATGGGTCAGCAAAGTGATTTTAGCGGCCCACGAGTGTTGCCCCGTCCAGCAAATGATATGCCTTGAAGTGGAGGCTGTGTGGGGCATTCCAGTCTGAGATTAAAAAAAAAAAAAAAAAAAGAAAAAATGGGTATGGTACAATACCCAACAAAAATTCTTCTTCTTCCTTTTTTTTTTTTTTTGGGTTTTCGGCGAAAACAAATTTTTTTTAACTAGTTTTGTATATATGAAAAGCAAACAATATATATAAACGTTATACAATGGTGGGTTTTTCATGCAGAACATATGCAAATACACACACAAAAAAAATATTATGTCATATTGCAATGATTTATGATTATACATTAGTAGCCATTGATACATAATTATAAATAATAATAATGAAGATCACAAATATACAATTAATATCACTTCACTTGTATCTAATGTATCTATGAAACCCTATTTTGTTAATTATTCATGAAGAAAATTGGCAAACTGTGACTCGTATACTTTTCTTGGACGTGATAGCCCCACTTGTTATCTTCGAGCACCCTATTCGATAATTTAATTATGGCCTAAGCACTCAAATTTTGTCATCATGTAACCTAAGTTACTCTCTCTCTCTCTCTCTCTCTCTCTCTCTCTCTATATATATATATATATATATATATATATATTACTTTCACTCTCCACCATGACAATCCTCTGCAAACTGAAAGAATTGGTTAGGACATATATTGGTCCTCTGTACAATGATGCCTCGTCTGACTCTCCAACCTTTTTTCATTTCCTTCAAGTGTGTCTTTCTTTCTCCTCCTTTTAGTTGAGATTCAAATCAAGGACCATATCGTGACACCATTGAAATGAAATCTTTAGAAAAGCCGCCGCATGACATTTGAGCAGTGGAGACCTTTTTGTGTGAGTGGAGATTCTCATTAATCAAACTTTGGAACGAAAAGAAATCAAAGGATTGATTTTGATTTATACCTGGCGTGGGAATAAGGTCATCATTCATATAATATATATATATATATATATCCAGGCTACATTAATCTTCTTCTAAAAATAGTAAGCAAATTGCAAACCTGCTTCTCCCATCTTACCATGAGGCATATGAGATGCATAACAACTGAATTGTCTAATGTTGGCTATGATAAAATGTTACTAACTTTGATTTCCTCACATTTGTTGTATCTCCCAATACGAATCAAGCACATGGACCCACATGCAAGTTAATAAGCTATTTACTCGTGATTTTCTGCACTAGTCTGACAGCGTCAGATCCAAGATACAATTTATAAGGCAAAAATGAATCTTGGCCAAGAAAAAGGAGAGAGTTTGAGATTTCTTCATTCTTTCCTTTCTCTTTTTTTTCTTAAGATTTAAAATCTTAATATGTATAGACAAATGTAAATTCTTTCAATGTCTCATCATGTAGTTGATGAGTTGCTCGAAGACATGGACAACATTAAAAATAAATAAATAAAATAAAAAAGAGTAAATAATTGGTTGCATAAATGCCCTTTAACAGCAAGCACATGGAGGCTGTCTCCACCTTATCACTTTATTCATGCAAATTGTTCATTTCCTCATCAAACAACATTTATAATAACCAAGGGGGAAAATAAGAAAGACATAAATCATGCAAGAGAATCCGGTCATACATTACAAAAATATGAAATACATGCCATTAAGCACATTACAAAATAAAGGGGGAAGAAAAGCACCCGTAATAAGTTTGACAACTAGAAAAATAATTAGAGGAGCCAGCTTGACAAGTAAAACACAGGGCCTATATTACATTGATAGAGAGCAACGATGACGTTTCGAAGCTCCTGTACTTTGAGTCAACCCGATCCACTAGCTAATTTCCTTTGACCGTAGACTTGAGGATTGATCAATATGATAACTATATGTATACGCAATTGGAAAAAAAATTCTTGTTCAGGTTCTGTTCTTGCATTTCTCCACTGCTCTAGGGGCTGTAAGTCACAGTTACAGGAAAAGGGTTGATTCACATTCTCTTTTACAGTTTTACTGTACACATAAATACAATTCACAAAATTTGTACATCATTCTGAGTTCATTATTTTGATGACACTAACCAAGTCCAATTGCCTCAGAACCTTTCATTATCCTCAAGCGCTTGCAAGAGTCAACAAACATGCTGTGAAATTATTGCAAAGAAAAATCAAAATTAGTGTTTGGCCAAGGCATCCGAAGGGAAAAAAATAAAATAAATAAATATATATATATATTATTTCCATGACAAAGCAATTGAATTTAAATTTAATGGTTTTATATATATAGATATGAAAAACGAACTTACTCCCATGGCACATCTCCCACAAGCATCCAATCTCCGTCTTTGTCTTCGTAAGTTGGCACATAATCAGAACCATTCAAAAGATCTATCAATTTGCTCTCATTCATGAAATCCCTCGTTCCTTGCGACCCACAGTTACCTGATTTGGAAGCCAAAAAAAAATAAAATGTTCATAAGACCCATTACTAATTAATATAATGTTAGTCTTAATTTAATTTTAGGGAATAACCATTGTTTGTGCGTTATAATTGTATTGTTCATTACCAATTGTGAAGGAGCTGAACATTTTGCCTAATGCAGCAGAGAGCTCTTGGTAGCTCTTGTAACGCTTCAAGTCCACTTTACGTAGATATGGTGCGCCGTCCATGCTAACCTTAATGAAAGCCGCACCACCGCTGCCGCCACCCTTTTCGACCTCATCACCGGCGGTTTTCTGGATGGCCATGACATTTTTCCGGAATGATCTAACGGGTGGCCAACCTACAACTTGTGCCCTGAAATTAGTTTGCACACACAAACAAGATTTTTTTGGACCATCAGCCTTTTTGTCCTCCATTAGGGTTTAATTATGGTTTAATCATCATATCCAAGCCATAAACTATCTTTAAAATATGAAAATAGTGCATCTTCCTTTTATGCTTAATTTAGAATAATATTCAGCCTTTTTTGTTTAGTTCTGTTTCTTGAACATATACCATTTTAATTTTATATTACACCATTATTTTCTAATTAGCCAAAGAATAATTATATTACAGTAAAACAGAGAGGTAAAACTAAAAAGTCTAGCAGTAACTGAGTTTGACACGGCCAGCAGGAGAAAAAGCATATCCACTTAACAATCATATTGTCAACAAAAAGAGTTGAATCCTACCAATTGTACTATTTTGCCTCATATTCCAAATGTTCAAAGTTTTGGTGCCTTGTAACTGTACACTATTCCTTCAATTCAAAAAAAAGAAAAAAAAAATCTAATCTTGAATTGTTAGGTTGTCATGAAAGTAGGGAGAAAAAAAAAAAAGATTCCCCATGTTTTGTTCTTTTGCTTATGTTCCCGACAAGCAAACTAGCACCATGAAAAAATGCAGCTAAACAAGCAGGAAATAAGTGAAGAAGCAAAGGAGGAAGAGAAGAAACATTCGAGTGAAGAGGACAAAACAAGAAAAACAAAAAACAAAGCAAACTCCAAAGTTTTTATCATGTGATGCCCAATTGATAGACGAATTTGTATGGAAAAAAATAGATAAAAACATGGGTATGCAATTATTTTCTTGACTTTGTACATGGGTAAGCAATCTTTAGATAAAATCCAAAGTCGTAGCATTGTGTTATCATTTTTTTTATTTTTTATTTTTTATTTTTTATTTTGTTAGGCTAACCAGCTTTCACTTAAATTCAAACTCGCGAGTACAATTCTAAATATGATTCTAATATGATTTATTTAAATGTCACTGTTATTGTCAATATCATATCTTTCTAACTAATGAAAGGCAGCAAAAACTGATGTAAGAAGCAAAAGCAATGAACTGAACGAGGAGCAAACCAGAACACCAAGAAGAGAATTATATTTTAAAGAACATTACTTGGCTGGTGGCTTTGTGGGATCGTTAGAGGGAGGAGCACCAGCATTTTTCTCCCTCATAATATTCTTCTCCTCTCCATTAATCTTCGCCAATCCCTTCGTTGATGAAAGCTTGAGCTTCAAATCCACAGTCTCTGCGAACCCTCTCTTCCCATTACTGCTCTTCACAGCCTCCCCGCCATCATTCCCACTCCCAATTCTATTGCCTCCAGGCAATCCTAGACGCAGCTCTGTCTCTTCAAAATTGACCGCGCTGTACTTGTTCCCCTCTGCATCCAATTTGCTAGTCATTTCTCGCCAACCTTATGTGAAAACCCTCAGAATTATTGGTTTACCTGTAACCCTTTTCACCTTTCTATATGCAATTATGGTTCTTTGCTCTCTCTCTCTCTCTCACTCTCTCTCTCTCCCCTTCTTTGGGGTCAATTGTTTATGCTTGCTCTTGATTGCATTGTACAGTTAATAAGAGACATATAGAGATGCGTGTCGAGTTTATAAGAAGGGACAAATCCCCGTAAGTGGATGATAATTGAACGTCTATCACAAAAGTTAAATTGGATGTACGACGCAGTAGGCAAAATTTTTTATATTTATAAAATTCCCAAAACAAAAAAAAAAAGTTAAATGTACATTATTAATTTTTTTTTAATATATTATCAGATAGCTAACAATGAGCTCATATGGGGCGTTGTGGTTGAGGGAATTTGTGATTGGGGGAATTGTAGAAGGCAGATATGGCGACACGTAGTAGGGGTGGAGTTAGTTGGGAAGTCTACCGCTTGCAGAGAGAATGATGTCATTCCTGATGTTATGTTTATATCTTAGTGAAGGATTGGACTGCCCCTTTGGCCTTTGCTTAATTGCCACTTGGTTCCATTTAAAGTAAATATTTTTTTATTAATAAGATTTAAAATTTTATTTATTTTAACCAAAAATATATATATATATATATATTAATGAATTAATTAAAATTTTTTCATAATATTTAACATTATTTCATTTGAATATAACCATATCATATGAAAGAATTTTTGTTAATGTGTTCCATCGTCACCTTTACCAATTTGGCTTCTAAAAAGTAATAATTGGTATAATGACACCAGTCGGCAAATGAGCTTTTGGGTCACGCCCCACTGCTAATAATTTGATCAAATTTAACCACATAACGTTGGTGTGGTTCAATAATTATGGTTTTCATGTGCACCTGATGGACTAATGTGTCATGCACATTGTTATAATTAAAAAGAAGTAATACTTTATCTCATTTGAATTGAAAATTACATTTTTTTTTTTTTTGTAAAAAATTTAAAAGAGTTGAGACATAACCTCCACAAACAGTTTTGTTCCTGTGACTAATTATACTATACCAAATTGGTCATATCTTTTTTTTCTCTTTTTTTCTTTTTTTGAGGAATTGCACTGAAATAATACCATATATCAAACTTGTGCATTGCGCCAAGTTCATTTCTATTGTCTAGTTAAAATTAAATTCATATAGAGAATTTGCCTCAGAAAAAATTCATATAGAGAATTCATGAAAAGAAAGAAAGCCTCATTTCAACATGTAATGTCTTAACTTTATCTACGAAGCGAGAAGCGCAACCATTTTGCTAAATAGGTCAATTTTTCGTGTTAGATATTGAAATTAAAGAATGAAATGGAAGAAAAGAAAAAAGAATGTGTAGGAGTTTAACACTTGGGAATTACTTCTATTAGTAACAAAATTGCAACAGATCGTTTAATTAAGAAAGGGATATTACAAGAGCATGAATTTAATGGACATTCAAACCGAGTCAACCTTTTCCATCAATCATGGAGTTGTAAGTCCAATTAAACGCTGTAAAATATATAAAGATTCCCATCCAATGGTTTGCAAAAACTTGGGTCCCGGCAGAGAGAGAGAGAGAGAGAGAGATCAAAATTTCCGATGGGTTTTCAAAATGAAACGAGTGATCTTGTCAACCCAAGGGGTACTCCAAAATCATTTCAATGCAAAGTGTAGTTAAAATGCAGACTCCACTTCCAATGGTTATTATCCAACGCCACCTACATAGTGGCTTATATAAGTGTACCACCATAATTCATGGCCGCCCACAAAAATGGCAAAAATGAAAGAAGTGAAAATGGGAAAAAAAAAAAAAGGAAAAAAAAAACAGAGAGGCTTACACACGGGTGTGTGTGTAGGAATTTGTACATCCATCCATTATTTGTAAAGTATATCAAAAGGAAACAGTAATAGAGATAAAGACTGATCTTGATCCTTATCTAAAGCACACTGTAAAAGCTTTGGCCTCTAGCACTCAATCAATTCCCAATCAACATGAGTTATGAATACTTTTTTTTTTTTGATATATATATATATTCCAAAAATTTTCCCTTCATGCCCCAGTATACCATATTTATATGATTATATCACTGTATAAACCTTAAAAAGGTTTAAATTATTTGGTCTGCTATTTCTAAAGTATTTTTGAAAGATTACCCTTAGAATTTCAAGTTAATTCTATGATACAGTCACTTTCCACTGCATGGTACTGGCACACTTTTTAACACAAACTCCTTTGCAGTCTCCTTTTTAAGAATCCTCATTTTGGCTAAAAAAATTTCCCACTATTCTCAAATCTTTTTTCGATGGGAATCTACTTTCGCCCTATAAATATTTGTTTTCTAGGGGATCAAAATCGTAATTGTTTTTTTTTTTTTGTCCATTACATATGGCCTTTTTTTATTTTATTTTTTTCATAAATCTCACGATTATAAGATTTCAATCTAAAATCTTTAAATTAAATGACTAAATTTTTAATCATGGGATCGTGAGCAATATTCTTTAGCTTTAAGTATTGTTTTAACAATGAAATTATATTCCATGTGTTATACCAGCAACCTAGGTGCTTAAACTAACCGCCGTGACTAATAAACAAAGGGCGCTACTGGTTTTATCTCCATTCTCTAGATTAGCCACCCTAGCGAAGGGGGAAACAGACCAAAAGAAAAGGACCGTTTTGGAGAAGAAAGCCACACGAGGGTGATAACGAAAAAATAAAAATCAATTTTATTAATTCTTTTTACTAATTGGTTGTGATATTGTCACCTAATTATATTAAAGAGTTGCTCGCTGATTTTGCAAAATCTTTGTTACATGTTGGGAGCGCTTGACCCATGGTCCGGTTATCAATTTATTAAACTCTTAATTCAGAGTTTTTTAATAATCAAGATTCAAATGTTGATATGGATAAATTAAAAAAATACACATCCATACATACATATATATATATATATATATATATTACATAATCAATAATACTCTTAACACTTTTTAATGTTATTGAAGTAAATAAGTGAGTGAGTTGCATAGCTAAGAATTAAATTTTCATCTTTTGTCATGTCCCTATCATCCATTAAGATCAAAGTGATTTCCTCCCCCACCCACCCCCCTCCCCCCCAACAAAAAAAATTATTATTTGAACTACCAGTTAAACTAGGTTTTTTCTTTTTTGGTGCATCTAAATTTAAACTAGGGTCCAGCACATAGTATTTTTTGTACGCCATTTTACCCTCCGACTTGGATTCCAACTTTGAAGGAATCAATATTCGCCACGTGGGCTAGTGGACCGAAACGCTTTGGTCGAGTGGTGAAAGTCAGCGAAACCTCCCATGCGATAGAGATCCATTGGTGGAAATGGAAATTTGGCGGGCCCGAACCAAACCCCAATATCAAAAGAGCATGCTGGGATTTGCCCATTTGGACTCCTCTACTTCCGACACCGCATGTGCCCTGCTTTAAGAACACCATACATAAAGTGCTCATTTATATAAGAACATGGTCTCGATCGACATTGTTGTAAAGTGAGAGATGTCCCAATGGAGAACATTACATTCATGAAAAGAGGTGGATCATTTAATGAATATTCTTGTTGGGTTGGCTAGTTATTTTCTATGGAAGATAATTTGTTGCACTAATCTAGCTATTCAAGTATTTCATTCTGATCTTGTCAAATACTCCATCAACAAATTTTTAACTATCATTCATTTACCCAAAAAACAAAAAAACAAAAAAACAAACTACCCTTTTGTACCTCTAAAAATAAAACACAAAAGCCTGTTCTGCCCCGTCACGTTCATAGGATATCATCACTTGCCGGCTTATACTTTCAGGTGGGAATGAAGCTTGGTAACATGCCAGATGGAATCCAAATGGTTTGGCTTTTCAACAGCGTAAATATCTAAGCAGCAAGTACTTTTATGCTTTGACCATGCCACAACTCACAGTGCTCACAAGTAGCTGTAAGGATAAGGTTGTGCCTCGCTTTTCCTTTTTCCTTGAAAATTAGAGCGCTGCGGCATACTTTTGTGTGTCCTACTACATCCTAGTTTCGCAGGCTAGCATTCTTCATTTGACTTGACTTCCACATTATGATTTTTTTTTTCTTCCCTATTAGAAATCAAGCGAATTAAATTTTAAATTAAAAAGACATGATTGACTCTCTCGTCTCAAGTATATGCCGTATTTGATCCTCACATGTCGTTAAACCTACGGCACACTCCTGCATATTTCAAATGAAAAATGTTATTCATATGTAAATTTTGGTTTCATAGACGCCAAACCTTTTTGCTACGGGTGTTAAAACTATTGTATTTACTCGAGGTTAACAGTTTTGTGGGTAAGAATCAAAATTTGCGTATAACTTTCAATACCCATTTCGAACATATATGGATGGGGTGAATTTCAACTGCATCGTGTGTGTGTGTGTGTGAATTTCAACAACCTACAGCACTCCTGCATTGTACAATGAAATATAGAATCTAATCTTCTATGACATTGTCTATACCATACCTTCATTATTTCTTATGTAGTTGCTTTTAGGTTATAGTCATAATAGCCCTTGTTTTCAACCTCAAGTTGTTATTCTTTCCATGGATTGGATTCTTCCTTCCATGCATGCATGCATGCATGGTTTGGACTTCTTTTTATTCGTAATTCTGGTTTTTGTTTTTTTTTTTTTTTTACTTAAGCTCGATGTGTCCTTAGGAAAAAAACAATTTTTACAGATATATTCTAAATTTTGTCTTGAGAGTGTGACTTCATGATAAAAAATGGTCGATGCAAAAACATGTACGGCGTGGCAATGTATTTCAGACTTTCTCTACTATGATCCCAAGGGTTGCGTCCAATGGTGCATGTGGGCGCTGGTGGGAGGGGATGGCCAGCTACCAGATAGATTAGACCAGAACTTAATTACTCGTAAAAGCTGACAAAGCACAGAAAGCGAGATTGACAAGGACATGCCCTCCTCCTCCGACCCCAAACTCTGAACAAAAAGTCGCAAACAAAAAAGAAAGAGAGAGAGAGAGAGAGAGAGAGAGAGAGGGTGGGGGGGGGAGGAGGAGGAGGAGGAGGGGAAGGCCCATGCCAGCCAATCGCAACGCCCAGACGTCCCCACGTGTGGGCTGTGGGCCTAGAAAACACCCGCCAAAAAGCTTTCAATGTAGCCCACGGTCGCATTCGAGGGGCCACACTCACATGTGAAGTTTTGGGTGGACGCACATTTTTGGCACCACGCAGCGCTGCTGCGGGCGGTAGTATCAACATCGAATAAGGACACCGCACACGTGTGGTGCATTCATACGTCGCTTTTCTTTCGACGAATCTCACTGAGTCACCACAAAAAATATTTATTACAAAAAAAAAGAATATATAGTATATAAAAAAATATGTAAATATGGTATGTAAAGTTTTATATATTATGCAAAAAATAAAAATAAAAATTTGTACTCGACAATTATTTTATTTATTTTGTAAAGAAAAAGAAAAGTAATAAGAATGTGATTAAGGGTATAAGATTATTCTTACAAATAAGAAAATGAGAATAAAATTTTTTCTACTAAATACTAAAAATGAAAATTATTTATTTTCATTCTCGTTCTTAATAAAATTACTTTTGACCAGATGCCTCTTAAAATTGGTTTACTTACATAATTTAACTTAATTGATTCAGATAATCAAGTTAGTGAATTAGGTAAAATTTCGATAAATATTTAATGTCTTACTTTATTGAAAGCGAAATTATATACAATTATATTATTTAATTAAAAATAATTTCATATGTACACTTAAATTTTATTTAATAACATTCTATTCATTTTTATATAACATATAACTATTAATTCTATATATTTTTTTATAAAAAAAAATTGACTTATTAAAAATCAACAATCAAATTGATAACCCAATAAATTGAATCTTTCTCCACGATATGATTTCATTTGAAAAGCTATGGAGGATTTTATCTCTCTTTTCATTTAGATCAAGTTACTCTTTTTGTTATCCGGTGAAACTAAACTCTTTTTGGATTCTAATGCTTGTTTTGAACAAATATGAGTGGTGCTGGGGTCATTGTTTATACGAAAAGCACATGATTTTATTGACTCAACCTTAACTAACTAACTTAAGAGAGCATGTGTCCGTATTAGCCTAATGGAGGGGAGGGGTGTGGATAATAATATCTGTGCGCGTTACCCATAATAATGACGACTTGACAACCATTAGTTAGAGATGGTTTTCTTCTTTCCATTGTCAAAGTGACTGGGACTCCGGAGCCTCTCCTACATTTTTAGACGTGTTTCTGTCTATCCAATTGACTTGCGGCCCTCCCCCCACCCCGATCAACAATATTATTGTTAATAATAATTAAAAAAAAAAAATCAATGGATTATAGCTGTAAAGTAAAGAATGGTCAGATCGGAGAACTCAGTGGAACAATAATTGAAGAAGAAGCATCTCCAATTCGGTGTCAATTAAAATAATAATAATTGAATTAGCAGAAGACTAATTATCGTCCAAACATATCAACTACAGCATATTGAGACGTCTCTCAAGCTAATCACTTCTTCTTCTTCTTTTTTCTTCTTTTTAAATAAATTTCTATCTTATTTCTTTTGGAATAATCACAGCACAAGTAGGTCTCCGCAATTTAAGCCTTAACGTGGCGGTGCCAAGGTCACGAGTGGGTTGTCTCCCTCGCATTCTAACAAGATTTTATCGAGAAATTGACAACAACGTACAAACAAGTACAGCGACTCGGTGCATGCACGTTCAACCAGCCACTCCACCCCCACCCCCCTCCCCCCCAAAAAAAAAGAAAAGAAAAAGAAAAAGAAAAAGAAAATTAGCAAGGAAAACGGCTTCTGGGTAATTTTTAATTTTTGATAAAAATACAGGCAATTATCTAATTACCTATTGAGAAAAATATATTGATGACAGTAAAGTTTTCTAGCTTCAACTAATAGGGCGTGTGACCGTGGACAATGCATGACATTGTTCTACCAGATATACCATTAAAATTACCCCCAAATAATAATAATAATAATTAAAAAAAGAGAGAGAATTGATTCCTATTGAATATATCAGCAAAGTCATTTACTGTCTGGTGGAATATGAGAGAAAACAACATAAATAGAAAAATGTTTTAAAATATTGGAAACGGATAAACTCGAAGATGGTGGTGATTTAACTTGAGGGAGGGGGGGCTTTCAAGGGATCCATCTGGTCTTTTATCTAAAGGCTGCAGGGACCCAAAGCAGTGATGGGGTGGGGTCGTGATTGGCTGGCCACAATTGGGAGATGGACACTTAGCCAGACACAAAAGGAAAAGCCCGTAAATCAGCGTGATAAATCAACAAGATTAGTGGACCCTTTATGCTTCCAAATTGATGTTTTTGGTCCCATATTATGAGTCCAATTCTGCCCCTAGGCGTCTCCAGGCAAAGTCATTACGAAATCTGCACATTTGGTTCAATGTAATGTACATTATTAGCGTGTTTGAGAGATTATAGTTACAGTTGGAAACTTACATTTTAAGCTAAACATAAATTTGCTAACATTTAAAAAACTAAAAAATTTATAATTGACAGAGCTGCTCAGTGACTCTGATTCGAATCTTAGAAGGGTGCCAACAGTGACAACCGAACGTGGCAATGGCTCTTCTCTTCGGAGGTAGTTAGGCCATGCCCACGTGCACAAACTGCCCCCCAAAGTAGTGATGATCAGTTAAAAAAGCCCGATTGATCCTACCGTGCCTTGCCCATCAACGACATACCCACGCGGGTCCAATTCACATGGGCTGCACTCAGCCTCCATTCCCTTGCACTTTAAAGGCGAGCCTTGGTATTACATATTGATTTATGACTTTATAGTAAAGATTGTTTAGGCGCCCCAAATTGTGGTCAAGCGTCAGGAGACCAAGGTCATCTTTCTTTCTTTTTTTCTAAGATTTATAAATGTGCGCATGGTTATGAAACTTATGATTTATGGCTAATGGGGGTTGGTTGGTTGGTGTGATATTATAGGGCACAAGTTGTGGGGTGCCCACCAATCCGACCATACAGGCAAATTTGCCTCCAGGCAAAGACAACCGACGGTGAAGCTGCTGGAATGTACGTGAAAGCTAGCATGGATGATGCTCCCTTTCTTAGAAAGAGTGATCTGAAAGTCTATAAAGGGTACACAGATCTCCTTAAAGCCCTGGAGGACATGTCCAAAATCAAAGTTGGTAAGTGTTGCAAGCACTCGCACACATATACACATACACACACGTGTATATGACAAGATATCATTACATGTATATTATAAATATGGGTTCCAAATATTGTATCATTCTTCACAGGTAAAATACTCTGAGAGGGAAGGCTACAATGGATTAGACTAAGCACCTACTTATGAAGATAAAGATGGTGAATGGATGCTGGATGGTGATGTTCCGTGGGAGTAAGTTTAAATCTTTAAAATTTTTCTCGTTCTACTAATTACAAAGTCTAGTAGTAGAGTTATCTAAATTCTTAGTTTTATATTTAAAGTGGATCCTAATCCCTAAACACAAAAGAAAAAAAAATAAAAACTAAAAAACAAAAATTTCTTAATCTGCAATGTTATTCTTACACGTAAATCTTCAATACAATTTATGGACAACCTTAATAACTTAACTTAGAAGCTCCCCTTTTATTTGGAAATTATAATTACTGGTCCATATCTGTAGTCTTACAATATTCTGTCGCATTTTATTACAGTATGTTCATCAATTCTTGCAAGAGGCTAAGAGTCATGAAAGGATCAGAAGCTAGATGCTTGGGCTCTACGCCTCTCACATAATTTGGAGTTGGCACAGACAACTACGCAAGAGAAGTCAACAGAAGGAGATTTACATCTTTTAAATTGAAACTTCCAGTCAGCTTGGGCTGTCAGCAACGGGATGAATCCGTTCATCCGAGACAAGAAAAGAACCTTTTTTTTTTTTTGTGGTTACTAAGAAATATTTGAAATTGTTAAGATGAGGATGACAGATATGCTTGTATAGAATGGTACATGTTGCTTCAAGACCCAATTGAACAAAGAGATGAGTAAAATTTCATAAAGAAATAGAGATGTACGATGAATTTATAGCTAAACTATGTGAACTACTTTCCAAAAATTTTCATGCAGCGAAATACGTTGCATCATGCTTTGGGACAATATTAGAGATATGATTCGTGAAAGGAAATGTTTGGTTGCATGGGGCACTTACGTATGATCATATAATTGAAAGACAATACATTTCGTTAACAAATAAGCATTTATCATTTGAAATTTAAATCCCAAATTAGTCCTTAATGCACCGGGTATATACAGCAGTTGCTTCCAATTTGTCTTTAAAAATGGTTGGCGTTATCCATTGAAATAATTTCTTGTAATTTATATGATCAGAACATGGAAGCATCGGCAGCAAGAAAATCAGCAACAGAAGCCTACCACTGCTCAAGAGGAACTAACTCAATCTGAAATTGAAGAAATATGTGACAATTTTAGTCCCGGTGTGGCATCCAAGCCCTTTGATGCTTTTCGTGTTGCATCGTTTATTACACTTCTCAACTTGCCCATGTCAGTCTTTTTTTTTTAAAAAAAAAAGGAAAGAGAATTTTTAAAGCAAATTGCTTGGAAGAAAGGATTGGCTCAGGCACAGGGTGAAGAAATGGCTCCTGAACAAAAACCCCGTATGGAATTATGCCTTGAAAATCGTCTAAATGTGGAAGGGAATTCTGAGAATTCATCAGCAGATAAAAGCTATATCCGCTATGATCGGCCTCATAATTTTGTTGAATTTGCACTGACAGTTGTTCTTGATCCTATCCACATACCTCATGCCAATGCTGTTGGTGGCGCTGCCTGGTTGCCTTATTGCGTGTCATTGATGTTGAGAAACTCTTCTGGTGAAAACGCTAGAGTCTCATTTCTTGGCATTGAAGGAAGTCATGGAGACAGAGCTTGCTGGTTGAGTGTCGATGGCTGGGAGAAACGTAAACAGAAGGCGGCTCGAAAAGTTAGTGGTCCTTCAACTGGAGATGAATCTCAAGGAAGGTTGAGAATTATTGCAGATAATGTGCAAAAACACTACATATGTGTCTCCAGAGTTCGAGAGACAGTAGCAGAGTTGGTGCAAGTTCAGGGGCAATGTGACTAATTGGTTCTCAATGGTTCTACTGCTACCACCATAAATCTACAAGATTTCCTTTGTGAATGGTATTATTTGATTGCTTAAGCATTCCTAGCTTCATTTCAGGAGTCAGTGATCCTGTGGTGGTGGGCGACGCAATAGTCTATTAGAATTATAAGTGCAAGTACGTGAGTATTTATTAGAAATTTTATATTGAAAAGTGAGGAAAAGTAAATAAAATATAAATGAAAAAAATCCTGGTGTCTTACAGTTTTAGGTTGAAAAATAATGTTTTTGTTGTAACAGTAACTTTCATTTGTATATAGAGACAATGCTGTAAAAATTCGGGCTGGACTAAGGGTTTTTTTTTTTTTTTTGGTCAATGATCTATGAACACAGAGGATATTTGTTCTCAATCCTTGCCCAATATCTGGAGGGGAAAGTTTGGTTTCCTGGAAGATTTGCCCCTTTTTTTTGTTTTTTCTGTCCATTGGGAAATTTATTAGGACATGAGGTACACAAACAGGGACAGTTCTCTCATTTCTTATAAATCCAACATCCCTTTTCCAGTATTCATTAAAGTTCATGAGAATCATTGAGTCTCATACTGCTACTTAATAAACACAACCTGTTTTCGTTTACTTCTAAAGTATTTTAGTCCTCAACAGGTCTTCCAGCAAAGAATGCATCAATGGATACACATATATATCTGTCGGCGACCAAAGAATAGCAAATGGTTAATTCAGGCATGTTCTACTAGGTCAGTGTCTAAACTGAAAAAGTTTCATCCAGCTTCATTTCATTTTTCAGACAGCTCAAAATGAACCCCACTTCCTTGTCTGCTGGATGTGAGTTACCTGCAGCCACAAAATTGTGAATAATTCCATTGACAACCACACTGCTGCAACCAGCTGTTTTCTTTACCCCTCTGCTGTCCATGATCCCTCTGATCTTGTCACTGTAGCTCCACCTCCCACTAGCAGCATATATGTTGGACAACAAAATGTACCCTCCTTCTTCCCCTGGCTCTAGCTTTAGTAGCTCTGTCAAAGCTATCTCTGCCATTTCTACATTTCCCTGAGCTCGACAAGCATTTAGCATTGTCCCCCAGATGGATCGACTTGCTTTCATAGGCATCCTTTCAATGACATCTTTTGCCTCAGCCACTCTCCCTGATCGCCCCAACAGATCAACCAAGCATCCATAGTGCTCAATTCCTGGTTCAATGCCATACTCTTTCATACTATGGAATATTTTAATCCCCACATCCACAAGTCCACTGTGACTACATGCTGTAAGAATAGAAATAAAAGTAACCTCATTTGGAGTCACATAATCTTGCATCTTGGAGAACAGTTTTACAGCTTCCAATCCGTAGCCATGGAACGCTAAGCCAGTTATCATTGTCGTCCATACTCTAATATCCTTTTCAGTAACTGTGCTGAAAACCGTAAAAGCTCTTTCAATATGTCCACACTTGCAATACATGTCTATCAATGCTGAACCCAAGAAAGCACATATTTTCATATGCATTCTAATTAACCATCCATGTGCCCACCTCCCTCGGTTTAGAACTCCAACTTCGGCTGCAGCAGAGATGAAGCAAACCATTGTGACATTGTCAGGTATAACACCGACTGCTACCATATCATTCAATAACTTTTCTACTGTCGTGAAGTTACCTCTACTAGCATAGCCAGCAACTACAGAATTCCAAGAAACAATATCTTTGCTTGGCATTTGATCAAAATATGCCTGCGCAAGTTCCATCTCACCAACCTTTGCACAACCAGCAATTATGGTGTTCCATGAAAAAACATCTTTTTCTGTCAATGCACTAAATGTCTTCTGAGCAAGCTCCAAATCTTGGCACTTCAAATACATATCCAGAAGAGCATTATCCAGGATCATATTTGACGACAAAATAGCCTTCCTCCTTTTCATCCATGCATGAACAACTTTCCCCAATTTCACATGTCCCAATTGCCCGCAAGCAATAAGGAGGCCTAAGATGGTATATTCATCAGGTTCAAGTCCCAAATCCACCATCCTACGAAACAACTGCAACACTTCCAGACCACATCCTTTTTTAGCATACCCAGTGATCATGACATTGAAGGAAACAGCACCTGGAGCTAACATATGTTCAAATACCTGACGTGCAAGCAACGGCAGTCCATTCTCCAGGTAAACCTGGACAAGTGAATTCTGCAGATACCCATAAGACAAGCAGCCAGTAACAACAGCCTGGCAATGAATTTGCTTCACTTCCAAAAAATTTTTGGCACCTTGAAGAAGGCGAAGAAGTGTGTGCTTATCTGGGTAAATACTAGACCTCAACATAGAACCATATAGACCAAAAGACTGACCCTTCACCGAAGACAAAGCAGAGATCATAGTGTTGTAAATGTACAAGTTAGGTTTAGGAGTGAAGTGACTGAAAAGTATCAGGGCCATGTCTAAATTCTCAGGATGTGAAATTGCTGAGAACAAAATGAGTCTACTCATTGGAAAAGTTTTACCAACGAGATTGCACCTCATAATCTGCCCCATAATCTGCTTTAAATGATCCCTGGTATTGCTTTTCTCAAGCAAAACAAGGGATGGGTGATTGAATTGTAGGGATACAGTAGGATCCCAGTCAATCTTTCTACAGCTTGCAGCACTAGAACTGAGAAAACGGATACCTCTCCTTGCCATGAAAGTAAAGGAATCGATAAGCAGCAGATAGAAAGTCACAACTCACAACAATCAATTTATATAAACCAACTGCAGCACTGAGCTAGTTGTCCATCCCTTGCAATTGATCAAGCCAAAAACGAGGAAATGGAACCCCCTTTACAAGGGCTTCGAAATCATGATTATAATACAAAATTTCAACCAAGGTTAAATTTTTATCAAAATTTCGCCCAATTCTTAAGACCCCACTCAAGTAAAACCCATTTCTTAGCAGAAAATTTACTTTAGTCACCAAAGCTCGAGGAAATGGAATAGAAGATTCAATATTTGCTTCCAAAGGAAACATACGGACACCGAGCTAAAGGTCGAAACTTTCACCATTTGGTCACATGTAATGCACAGAACAAATAGAGCCCACGTGCATATAATTCAAGGTGATTTTTGTTTAACAATTTTCAGGCAAAAGCATAGGCGCCCCCGTGGCCAGTGGGTTCAAGTCCAGAAATTTCGAAAGCTTCACCTTTGCGTTTACCAGATTTAAGTGACTACCCTAAATCAGAGAGAGAGAATCCAAATTTGTGTGGCTTTTGGGCCAGCAAATGTATGTTTGTATTAGAGGCCAGAAAGTTTTGTCATGTTGTAAAGTTCTTGCCTTTGTTTAATTGGGTCACTCGGAGCCCACAAAGAATGCAATCAAATGAAACTATTTTTGTCAAAACAAGAGCTCACAACATAGCTTTATGAGACAACCAAATTTTGTATGCTTCAAGTTTTCAATTTGAACCGTTCAAGAAAAAAAATTGTTTTCAACTTGCATACGAAACAGTAAATCCAGACCCATCAATCCCTTTTGATTGGCCCCACATGCGCACTACTGACCCTGGAGAAAAAAAGTGGAGATCTTTCGTCAATAACATTTTGGTCGTTCCCCACTAACACCATCACAGAGAAGTGACACATCAGTAAAGATTTTGAAGATAATCTCTTGACTTGAAAAAGGCATGACTCCAAATGCCTGTGATTCACCTTTTGGCAGATATGATATCCTTGTTGATTTTCCAGTAGAAAATTAAGAACACGAACTGAGTATTGTTCTAAAATAGAAGCATAACAAGATTTGGTGTTTCCATATGGCTGCTGGGACTGACAGCACATGACTTTGTACATTCGTGTTTCAGATCATGAAGTCGTGTTTGATTCAGGCTTGACAATACTTGATGTGTCTGGTGGCTGTGATCGGAATATCACTGAAGCAAGCGATATAGGCATGATACAGAGTTGTTTGGACTGAAGAAATTGCATGGCAGCTCTAATGTCGTCTTCCATCAGCTTGGCTACTTGTTCTTCAGTGCCATCATTGGACCACTTCTCCCATGCTTGCGGATTTGCTCCTCCTTGGACACCCTCTCCCTCGATAAGATTAAACACGAAATTCAATAGATGCTGCAAATATTCCCACTACAGCATACAACATTAACATGTTCACATGCACAGCGCACTGATGATATTAGAGAATCAAGAACAGCACCCTTAAATTATAAATCATCTAACATTACTACCTCAACTGATGCTAATGGTAAGTCAGCTGCGAGCTGAGCAACTGCACCCGCTGCACCCAATCTACTCATGCTCAATACCTAATTATGTTCATGGAAATAAAACAGCATGAGGGCCAATAAACATGAAATTGTTAAAATGATAAAACAAGTACAATTCAGGTCCATATTATTCAATAACGATTTGATTACAAAGTAGAAACTTTTGATACTGATAAACTCTTGAGACCTGACATTTTCTTTAGTTCATTCAAAGGAAAAAAAAAAAAGAAAAAACCCCTTTAAAAGGCCTTCAATTGTGTCTGGGATGTTCAACAAGTTAGGACCTACCAAGATATGAAGATGTACTGAAGACTTTCCAAAACAATAACGAATCAACTGGTTGGAATATTCTTAACATGTTGAAACAATAATGACATCAAATGTACTCTGTGTACCAGGAAGATATCTTGGGAAAATGTTTAATAATGATCCCTCTCACTTTAAGTTTCAATACCTTGACTTGGAGCCTAAGGAACTTCACATAATCCACAATTTCGTCAAGCATAGCTGCCCTATCTGTCTGCAGGCATTTTGAAATGTATTAGCACTTATAATATTTGAACCATAACAAAGGTTTTGAAACTTCAGAAACAAATAAATCCACTGAGGTTGTTCAACAATGTACATGGCATGAAGTCAAGCTTAAAGTTGTGATGAGAAAGAAACAAGAAAAGAATTGGACAAAAACGCGCCCAAAACATAGGCCAAGTACATCCTCTGTGTATTCACAACTCCATTGTATGCAGAACACACGAACGACGCAGATTGAAGAACTTAAAAGTTGTAGAATGACAAGCCAATCAAGTTAGATTGTGAAATAACTAGATGTCAAGCTAAGGTCATACAAACCTTGTTGGCGGTAGGAACAATCTCCTGCAAAGCCTTCATTCTTTCTGCAATTCTTTCCCTGCGTAGCTGCATATAAAGTACTTGAATTTTCTACTTGCAATGTCGATATCTTCTCAAATACTCACGAGAATTCATATACGTAATCAACATATCATCTTGCAAGGAATTACTAAATGACGATCCTTTGTACAACTAGAGACTGTGGCATAATAGTAGTAGCCATCCATCTCATAGAATGTGCCAGAAGAAAATAACTACGACCAAAAAGCTTAAAATATTGGTGAAAATTCGCAAATAGATTTAGCAAGAGGAACATCTTGCACTATTTAAAACGAACTTGGATACAAGAAGAGCCACACGTTCAGGGATCGATTTTGTGACAGAAAGGAAACCAATATTACCCGCTCAGCAATGCTGTGAGGATCTGTGGCTTGCCCTCGTCTTGCTCGCACCCTTGGGCGGATGGCAGGTGGGTGCTGCACAGCAGAAACTGTTCCTGGTGTTGGCTGGCTATGGAACTGCTGAAACACCAACAACATTATGTATTACGAGACTGAACTGAACTTTATGTACAACGTAGGAAGCAAGGATATAGAAAGCATGTAGTGATTCCTCCGCAACTTGGTGAAGAACAATTCCCTTGAAACCACCCATTTGTCAATAGTAACATCAGCTGTTAAATGGAAGGTAATTATGTCAAACTCCAACTGGAAACATGAGTCTCGGAAAGGACTCTTAGAAGTTTGGTAAGGCATGTTTAGTTAGTATTGAATATCTCGTTCCCGAACAAAGGAAACCTTAGACCTACGTAACATCACTTCATGTATGTCGGGGAGGTTTTAACATGCAAGCTAATATAGATATAATTAAATTGATTTGGAGCTACACATTATACCATTATAATCAATTTTATCAAATTAAACCAGCATGCATATATTGGGAACCCTGTCATGTTAAAAATTTATTAGGATGGTTAGAAGAAACAAAACTCGGAATCAAGCTATTCATTTGAATTTGGTCCGAAAATCACGCGATGGAAATTGTAACCCTCAGCTTGACTTTCCTGAAAGACTTAGACCCTTCTTGGGCCAAGGTCAAACAAGCGTGTGGCCACGAGGACCCTCATGTTTGGTCGCGTACCGAACTAAATAGCCCTCTTCCCGGCCATTGTTCCACGCTCTCTCACAGGCGCGTGGACGCTACCGAATTAGGGAATGGGCAAAAGAAAATTGCACAAATGGACGTCCATCTCAGATTAAACCCCTTTAATTTAGGTTAGTATCGAGAAATCCGTAGTAACCAAAGCACTCTTTGGAAGTGAAGCATTTAGTAGAGCGGAAGGGAGAGAGAATAAGTGCGATGACAAAACTAGCCCTGGGATCATCAAAATTGTTTGGTGGGGGGGTGTAACCGGGAAGTAAATGGACCTAGTTAGGAAGGGCATTGTAGTCAAAAAAGTTTGACTACCTGGTGGGTTTGAGGTGGACCAGGCGGTGGTGGTGGTGCAGGGCGGATTGACTGGGTTTCCAATTGTCCAAACGCTGGGAACATAGTTGACATGTGCACGGAATCTCTTTCCTGCCATCAAAAGATAGTACAGTTAAGAACATTGACTATATATAACAATTCTATGTGCTCCACATAATGCAACCCAGCAGCAGCAAATTCCCATTACAAACTTTCTTTCTTTGTTCTTCTTTTCTTTTTTTTTTAATGTATTCAAGGCTACCATATTTGAAATCGAACTGTTTCTCAGATTTTTTTATTGTATGTTTTGAAGGAAGACCCAAGACTAATGGGTAAAGTCCCATGACAGACGGCATAGGCAGCTTTTGCTTTGATATTTTGATAGGCAGGGCAGGTAAGGAAGGTTAAAAAAATAAAAGGGTTCGGAATCTTTGGTATGCAAATTCTCTGAAAAAGTTGGGGGAATGGGTACAACTACAAGACATGGTATTGAGTCCAATAGTTTTTAAAATTTTGGCCGGTAAGTATTGGTTTACTCGTATTACCATTTGCCCCGAGAAAAAAACAAAATCGGCAATACATGAAACCAAAACTGAAAACCCAAAATAATGCAATCTTGTTAAACTTCAAAAAATTGCCTATCATTTCAATGAAAGGTCCCATCTTTTGACAATCGACAATCCACATGCTTATAGTAAGACCACTCAAATGACAACAAAGGAGATTACATACAACAACAAACAAACAAGCCCACTTGAAAGTAAACAAACTGGACAAAGAGGAAAAAAGGCAGGAACAGTAGGTAATGGACACGTGAAATAACAGTGTTCAAACAAAAAAAAAAAAAAACCAGAGAAGCTAGAGAGAGATAGACTTAATTACATTGATTCCAGGAGCAGTGGAAGTGGAGGAACCATTATTGCTACTGCTGTTATTGTCCAAAGCGCCACCAGCATCTTCCCGGTGCCTCAAGAACCCATGGTGCTCCAAGTTCAATCCTAAAGGCATCAATCCCATATTAACAGTATTATTGTTCCTCAACCCACCACCAGCACCACCACTGCTAGACCCCAATTGCAAACCCATCAAGGGCATGTGAGACCCCACCACCTCGGCTCCTCCTCCTCCACCACCACCACCAGCACCACCAGCATAACCAGTTGGCTGCACTGCCAGTATCTGCTCTAAGAAATCATCACCTAAACCCTCAGGTGGATGACTTCCTGCCATTCAGTGTACAAACTGAAAAAAGCACAAAGCTTTGCCTTTTCTTAAGAGTAATAATGGCTACAGATATCAAGAAGAGCAATAAAAGACTTCTCTTTTATTGTGCAATTATAGACACTGAAAGGGAATTATGGGGGAGATGGAGAATGTTTGGGAAGCCCAAGAAAGGAGGAGTGTTGGGGAATTGGGTGGCAGATCCGAAGCCCAATAACCAGGAAAGAGAAGTGCGGATTCCAAGATCATTTATGGGTATGAATGTTCTTGTTTTGAATAATTAAGAAAGAATTCCAACGCAGACGCGCCGGGGGGGGTTGGGACTGCTAGCTAGAATGCTCTGCCTGTGTGTGTGTGTTTTTTTTTCCAAGGTTTGGCTTTTTGGGGTCTGACTTGAGTGAGTGGGCGAGTGAATAATTAAGGGAGAATTCCAACACAGAGACAAAAGGAGGGGGGGGGGCGCTGTTAGAATGCCGTGTGTTGGATTTTTTTGGAAAGGTTTTGGCTTTTTTGGGGTCTGACTTGAGTGAGTGGCCGAGGGCGGCTTCTCTGTGACACTCTAATATTGCGGGGAAGTTTGAATTTTTAGAGTTTGAATACCTAAACGCGGGGTATGGACTTGATATTGGAGGTGAGTTTATATTATTGAATTATACTAATTAATTATATTGTGATTATACATTAAAAAAAAAATGGGAAAAATTGCAAGCAAAAGTCATGATTATACGCGTATGCACATGTATCTGTCGTCCCCTTAACTTCTTGCTCTTTGTTTTTTTTTTTTTTTTTTTTCCTTCTTCTTCTTCTTCTATATGCCCACTATGCATTAGTGGAGGTCGGGGGAAAGCCTACTATTCTTACGCGCTAAAAAGACAGGCTGTGATAGGTTGCATTTTCCCCCTTTCTCTTGACTGGAATCTTTGCAAAGAATTTTTGCCCCATAAAGAATTACGCGCCAAAGACAGGGCTACATTATGGTGTCTCTTGAAGCTCCATAAAGTTATTTTCATTTGAGGAGGGCCTGGTGTTGGAAGCCTTCGTGGCCTCCAAATCCATCATGGGGTTATTCAAACATTTTCCATCGCAACTTAACTTTATTCTAGTGTCTCAACTTTTACTAATTAGCAGAATAATCGACGGCTGATCTTGAAATCATCCTATGATATTACCGAATGGATAAAAATAGATGCATGTAATCCGATTTAAGGCATATCTACCTTATATCATTTTTTGTCATAATTATCAATTTTATATTTTTAATCTTTTGAAATAAAATTATAATTAACAATAAAAACTACAAGTTTTACACCCGATTATTATATAAATCCATGTTTGAGGCGTTACAAATTCATTGCAATAAGCTGGTTGTGAGTTTTTTGGTCCAATAATGTAATCAATTAGCCACTCTGTTGGCCCATATTTGTGTTGGCAGATTCTAAGTCGGGGGTCATCAGTCATTTTTAGCCGAAAAGAGATCGCGTGGAGGTGGAAACGATGACCGTAATGGCGCAGCTGTGACTAATGTATGTCTCTGTCTTTGAAAGTGAACATTGACATTGTCATCACAAAATCTATTACCAAAATTCTAAGACAGCCCATACTTAACTCTCAGAACGCTGGTAGGTGCTCATTTGCTATATTCCGAAATGAAATTCTCAGTCTAACCATCAAAATTGGATGGGAATAATTGCCATCAATAACATGAAGTGATAGAAATTTGGCGACGAGATTTCATTGTGGAACCCGGGCTGGTAATGTTACACCAACACGTTGTATGTTATGCTACGCATGACCTACCGGACTGAAACTCAAGAAAGTGCAGTTAAATAATTTAATGGCTATTTCAATCTATTAACTTGAAAAGTGGCATTGATAAGTGACAAAATTTGGAATCTCCCATGCCCTGATTATGATGGTGCAACGATAGATTAAAACCTTTTGACAATCCTTTGTTTCATTCGTACCCCAGAATGGTTTTTCTAGCACTGCGTTAAGAGTCATCGTCATCCCCCCACTAAGCGCCACTGCTTGTGTTTATCAAGAAAAAGTTTGGTAAGTGGGTCAGAAAGGCAGTCGATAGATCAGCAAACAATGGCATAACATAACCAAAGTTCATTTGATCTCGACTTAAAAAAGGATATTCTAAATGTTCTCGTTTGTGGTCGGCTTATTGCTGCACCGGTGGGAAGTGTTGAAAGTGAACCATCATAAAAAAAAAAAAAAAAAAAAAGTATCGGAAACATTAGAGCTGGCGGTTTTGTTAATGGGAGAAAAGCTTTATATGACATTTATTATGTTCATCAATTATATATTTATAGTGTTTAATGGATAATAATTATAAATTTGCAATCAATAGTCGCGTTAGCCTCTATCCATATTGATGAAGCGCAACAAAGAAGTTTATTAAGTCATAGTCAAAATTTGATTTCTCTTTTCTTTTGTTCTCTGTACCTTTCCCTTGAAATGTTATATTCCCATTTTTCTTATTCCTTTTTTTTTTCTTCCTTCTTTTTTTTTTTTTGGTTTCATTGGTAAAGAGAAAAACATAACTCACCTTTTAATGCAGGAAAAAAAAAAAAAAACCCCTCCTTTCTCATTTTAAGATTGTATCACACCAAACCGCCTGCCACATCCAATTAAGGAAGTCGGTAAGAAATTATCTCTTTATGGCTTTACTGAAAAATCAACTCTTTTGCTGACCCCTTCTTTTTCCTTTTCTATAAAAGCCGTTGATTTTGATCAGTTAGCCCCGATTGGTTCCATATCTCAAAATTAAATTGTGCCCTGCCAAAAGCAAAGTGGAAGAAGCCCCTTTCCCTAAAAGAATATCATCGTCCGTCATCATATGTACACAAAAAAAAAAAAAAGAAGGTAAAATTTCTCGTTGCAATAATTTGCAGCAATGGCTCCACCAGGATTATACATTCTTCATTTGAAAATTCAGGTTTCACCAAAAGGAGAGACGCCAAAACACAAGGAGCCTCAAATATTGGCGACTTTAGTGAACTAGAATGAAACGTCGCTACACAACAGAATGACCAAATAAGGAAGACTCGGATCCAATGACTTTTTTTTTTTTAACATTTTCTTTCTGTTTTTTTCAGGTCAATTTACATGACTTTGACAAGCTTGAGCGATTGAATGCTTTGTTACTGTAAATTTCAAATTTGTGAATATGAGAGTAAAAAAGAGGAAATAAGGCCAATCATGGTGTGATTTTATGCCCCTTGTAATTTGACATGGTCAATTCACTTGTGTCAAAGGGATGTGCAATATCGACACTTGCTAGTCACTATGAATGGTTGCTGAAAAATCATTAGCATATTGGGTGCATTACCCAAAAAAAAAAAAAAAAGAACAATAATAGTGAACTCCACTGGTCTTAGTCAGTCACTCATTGAAATAAAAACAAGGAGTGATGTGATTGGATGCCTTTTAATAAGACTTGAAAGCATGAATTGAAGTTGATAAATTTTAAATCACAAAGCAAATTTTATTCAAGGCGTAAACATAGAATTAAACTTACGTATAAAGTACAAGTGAACTTGTGGGGTTATTATGGAGGGTGCCCGAAGGGAAAGGAAGCACTGAATTCACTACCATGCGTGAAGATGGAGGGACTGCGATTGAATTGGGGGGGATTTTCTATGATGATGGGGTGGAAAGTGTGGCGAGTACTTGAGACTGGTGGCCATTTGAGCTTATTGTCGAGGAAATTGAGCTTCGGCCTGGAGAATGGCAAACCGAGGATTTGCATTTTTATCTTGGCTCTGGCTCCAAAAGTCCGGGAGAGCTTTCCCTTGTTATAATTTTCTCGTTCTTATAAATTCTTTTTCATAACTTTTAAATAAAAATTAAAAAATTTATAATTATTAAATTCATCATTTATTCTTATATTAATTACTCAATTTTAATTGCTTACCATTAAATCACTGATCCTCGAGTTTTGCTCAGTTTAATTGCTCTATCACTCTGCTTGTTATATATATATATATATATATATATATATATTTTATTTAAAAAATACATCTTTATACAATTAACTTCATTATATTTATTTATGTTGAATTAATGCCTTAAAATTAAGACGAGGATGGAACTCAAAAGTGGGTGAGGAGATTTCTAAGGTAAAACTCGTGATTCTTCTTGTTACAAATTTTATTTGCGATTCATCTCCATGTTTGGAGTGGTATGTCCGGAGTGTGTTCGTATTAATCTTAAGCCCTCCCCATCGCTCACTCATCATGATGGGGTCATTAAGAGAATGGATTGCTCGGCCCCCACCCAGCATGAAGTAGGCTATGATCTTGGGCCTTTCTAGTCCCAAAAATGGCCGCAACAGGAAAGATTAGAAAGGTGTTTCCATCATGCTGTGTTGCGTGCAGCCTACATGCATGAGTAACAAGCACGACTATTTTTACCATCTCTAATCACAATTCCTGAATGATCCCACTTTCAAAATGAATAATTTGATCTAAACACAAGCACAAGCACAACATGAGTCACTCATTGAACTAACTGAAAATTTCTCCATCATACACTCTCCTTTGCGCTGGAGACTTCGACATCTTGTTTCTCCTCCTCCCTGACTGCTGTTGGTTTCTCTGCAGGGGTCTCCAGTGCAGAATCAGGATCTTTTTTAAGCTCTGACTCAAACTCTTTTGCAGCCTGCAAAATTTACAGCACTCATGTAAGTCTGAATATATATTAACATTATTCAACAATTTTCAACGTCTGGCAACAGGCAACATGCCATTTTTGCACATTTGATTGATGGCATTTAAACATAGAAGCTTGAGAAAGAAAAGTTATTGATTGCCACATAATTTGAAATGCGTCCTATGACCCACAAAATGTGTTTCCCTTGGCAGTTGATATCAATAAGTGAATTACATGATCATGAACTACATACTTCCTGAGAATTTGCTAACACTTTCTCCATGCAGATAATGAAAAAGGAGCATATGATTACTCTCTCCACACATACAACCACACTCTCAGAAAATTTCTTGATTCTTGTATGACAAATACAAATTTATGCATTCGAAAAGAAGGCAATTCATATTTGCAACCAGCTAGAGCAAACTAGAAATGCACCTGAAAGTAAAATTCAAAACATCATTTAAATCTCTGTAAACAAAAGCTATCCAAACACGACACAAGCTCCTGAGATCCATTAACTGGAACCCAAGTGCATTGGTTCCAACAATTTATATAATAAAACTGTGATGACAATTAGCCCAGAAAAATTTCAGAGATATAGTGCAAGCTGGTCTGCACAGGCTGTATGTCAAAATATCTTCCATGTCAATGATTACAGGGAAGCAAGATTTCTTTTTGACTATACAGAAGTCTACAATGAACACCAACACTGACAAGTTACATTGACATTGCAGGCATACAAATGTATAATTGTTGTCGGTCAATATTACAGAATTTTATTGGTAAAAGCTCTGCAGCCAGAGAAATCTTGTCTTGCAGAATATAGACAGATATCCTGTGTCAAAATTAGTAAATTCAAAAAGGTTTTTCAGCTTAAATGGATTGCAGTTTTAAGGAATCTCCACATAAGCTCCCTCCATTTTCAGCTATACCAGGTCCAGTTGGTACTGCCTCCTAAGTGTTTCTCTACCAAAAAATCTGTCAAAAGGATTGTCTATAAAGTGCATTTGTTTCTGGGGTTGGGGTATGATTCATCCAGAAGAAACAGGGCATGATAATAAAAAAGCAGAGAAAGTTCAAAACACTTTTAACCACCTAACAAGAAAGGAATGGCATTGAGACTGATCATGACAATAAAATAACCTGTATAACACTGTTAATAAGCTCACTTGGAGCAAGATATACTTGTATGGACCTGAACCCTTCACATAAATTTAAAGAGTTTGAGGGATATTGATGCCAATGGTATCATTGACCATCTTGCAGATTTCTCTTGGATCAACTACTTGTGGCTACATACATAAGACCTATGCCAGTAATCATATGCAGGGCTCAGCTTGTATGTACACATGCTGCAATGTTGAAAGTCTAAAAAAGAGGGTGATGACAAGCATGTTGGTCAGCAGCTATGGGTTTGGGAGCAATTTTAATGGGGTTCTGCCTAGGAAGGGGTAAGATATTGTGTATGTTTTTACAATAAAGCAACTGCAGCACTTCTGAGTGGGTCACCAGTCAAAGCATTGTGTCAATTGCTCAAGCAATCGCATGAAGGCACAATAGTCACAAGGAGAAGATGATGGTTTATTGACATTGTGTGTGGTGGGGACATACTGCTTCAATAGTTAGTCCCAACCCTTATTGCAAAGAGGAAGCCAATGCACAGCTGGGAACTTGAGTTCTCAAATTCCAATACTGCCAAACACCCAAAGTTCTAGTCTTCCTAACTTTATAAGTATCTTGAATTTCAAGAAAGCCAAGAAGAGGCTCATTGATTTCTAGGGGAAAGAAAAAACTACCAAATAAGCAAAACATGAGCTACTAATGACCTTAATTTCTTTTGATTCATGCAAATATCTCATCAAGCAAAAGAATCATGCATACAACAAATGAAAAGAGGTTCACACTGACAATACAAATATCCGCACCAAAATCAAAACAAGCACAGCTGCAATAGATAGAAATTAGATCAATCCACTCCTTCTTCTGCCATGAATATAACAAAAAAGCATCAAGTACAGAAAATCAGGATTTTAGAGAAGAATAATAAACGGCAAAGACCCATGAACCATAAATTTCCTCTCAGCTGAATCATACTAAAAATACCGGATGGTCATAGGCCATTCCATGGAAATCACAAATACAATGGTATACACGTACAAAGCTGCAATCTTGCAATTTTTTTACACAGTTGTATTTCCTCCCGGAATTAAGCCTGATACTCATCTATCTGCCAACCATTTCAGCTCCTCATTTCATTGGAACTAAGGTGCTAAACGAAATAACAAAAGGAAATCGTAAGACATTTTCCTTCTGTTTGCTTTCTTTTCCCACTTTCAATACGAAATCTAATGTGAACTCGATGAACCTTAAACCAATAATAGACTCAAATTGAATTATGTTTCAAAGTAGCAATAAAGCTCCAAACTTTCCACAAATCAATAAGAAATCAAACACACCCAGATAAAAATATCAACCTGTTGGAAGCTCTTAACAGTTTTTCCAATACTCCTCCCCACTTCAGGCAGCTGCTTGGGTCCAAAAACCAGAACAGTAACTCCAGCAATTACAACAAGCTCAGGGACACCCAGACCAAACAAAGCATTGCATGTGAGACCTTTTTTGGCTCTCTGCTCTCTACATCTGGTTTTGACCAGAATCAGAGAATTGCCGTAGGACTTCTTAGTTATGTTGAAGAACACAGTGCTGTTGGAGAAGGTAGAGTGAGAAGAGCAGAAAGGAAGAGACGATGGGGGTCTTGAGAAAGACTGAGATATAGATGAGATCTCCATAGTTTAGTTTAGTTCTTTCTGAATCTTTTAGGCTTTGTGGGGTTTTGGAGAATTTCTATTTTGAGGGTTAGTTGTTTGCTTGAGGAAGCATGAAAATGGATAGTCACGTGGCTACAGTGATAGGGTGTGGACGTAGGCTCTTGGATATTTGACCACGTTTTAAATCTTTTCGATAAGTCTGAGATACATTTATAGATCATCCAATCTCAAATTTGTGGAGAAAATTTTATTTCCTTTATTTTCTTACTTGGATTGGGGAAATGGGTGGTTAAAATTTCAAATTGGAACTTTTGTAGTTCTTCATGCTGTTTTCCAATTTCTTCATGAACAGTGAAGAAAATTTTGTTTCCGGAGATCCTATTCTAAAGAGCCAAGGAAAAAAAGTTCATGGAGTAAAAATATTTGCTCACTACTCCATGAAAAAAAAAAAAATCGTATCAACTGATTTTAGTATTACCATAGCGTTCCTTGAGATACTTTAGCAAATGAATATTGATTAACTTTATACTTTCTCTTGTCAAAGGAAAATGTCCGTTTATTTTGTCCTTCAGTCTGTGATCCAACTTAGCTCAAACAGAGAACAGAAATTTATATGATATGTTGCCTGTATTTTTTTTCTTCGATATAATTGGCTGAAATTCAAACTTGAGACAATTATTAAAATGGCGTCAGTACCATTAGTTAAGACTCATTGGTTTGCCTAGAGATTCTTGATGCATCTGAAGGGCAGATTCAAGCTAGCCCAGAGTCTGAATGAGGTATATTTAAACCAGCCATTGATTTAATGCGTGTCAAGAGAAGCCAATTTATGGCCACCTACCAAACAGGCCGCGTACAAAGACCTTTACCAGATGCATATAGACGTCTAGTGTGCTGAAGTGATGAGAGAAAGAACAGCCTTGGTAAAATCTGACAACCATGTTAAAAGGGTGCTCTTCTACAGCAAGTTGGCACATGATCAACTCAAGGTTTAAAAATCCCTTTCATTGAACAAGCGTTTTAACAATAGACTAAACAAATAACAGCCAATGATCCTTGACATCCATCAGGAAATTCTTCACATTTGGGGTGTCTTTGTGTTGTTACTCCTGCTTCCCATTGGATTGTGGCGTATGAGAACCTGTGCCCCCATGGATGCATTTCTGCAAATTTTCCACTCTCTGCAAGGAAGCTGTTCGTTCCATCTTGCTCCTGGCTGATACTGGTGCTCCAGAATTTGTCTGCGCATTTTCAGCTGAAGAGGTTTCTGCCAAACTGTTATTGGATCTCAAATTGCTAGTGGACATGGGATTATTTGGAGCCTGATAAATGTCATGTTTTGGTTCTTGAACTGGAATGGCAGCATCTGCTGACGTTTCAGAAAGGCTTCCATCAAATGACAGCATGCTCATTGTGGACATCTCAGGCATAGCGTGGAATGTGGGATTTAACCCAGTTACCTGTTTGACTGTATCCTCAGCCATCTTTACCTGAATAACCAATGATCAGATTAAGAGCAGAAAGAACATTATCAGCTTTCTTCTTCTCTTATAGTCAGTAAACCTAAAACTTCAGCGTGAATTCATGCACAGACACAAGGACTCATGCATATACAGCCTATTTATCAATTGCAACTTAATCATCCATGCACGTGTGCATGTTTATGTGTTTGGAGAAATAAATATGAGTAGCTAAAGCCTATAACCACATGGATTCAGTATCTGCTCGTAAGTCCTGGCAAATGCTTGGCAAGCACTAGAATGGGTGTTGGATTTTGAGAATGCAGAGACAGACAAATTAGAGATAAAAAATTTAACCATACTCACTCTTGTCCTCAATGTCTCGACATCAGCTTTTAAAACTATGTTGTCAACAGCTGCCTCATTGTACTTGTTACTAATGCCAGTGAGACGCTTCAATAGAGCAGAATTTTCAGCTCTCAGCTGAGCAACCTGAGGGAGAATAATCCTTAGTTTTCACGGGACATGAAAAAATTGAAATGAAAGAAAGTAGGCATTAAAAAGAACCATGCCTGTGTTTCAAGCTCCACCAAATGCACCTGCTTTCTTCTTCTTGATCGTCTGGCTGACTCCCTATTTGAAAGCATTCTGGGTAACACCACAAATTATCTTCAGGAATCAAATCAACGAGATATATCTGAAGCATAAAATTGATCCATCAATACCAGAAAGAACAGAAACAAACATCCACGTGTACATTTCAGGTGTCATCCTATGCATCAAATATTTTACTAATGACTGTTTGGAGCAAAATTGCACCTTTCAATGACCAAAGGAATCAAACATATACAAGTGATTGGAACAGCAGATACAATGGTTACCTCCTTAAACGTTTTGCAGCAGCAGGATCCATATTCTCTGTTATTTCAGTTTCACATTCATTTTCATCATCTTCTGACTGATCTCTCAATGATCCACTTGTGGTTTGCTTGATGGGGGCTCCAGGCATCTTTTGTGAAGCAGGCAAGGGAGAAATACCTAGCAATCCATTAACATCCTTATCTTCTAGGGGTAAGGAAAAAAGCACAAAAATTAAGTGTAGAATATATCAGTCAATTGAGATATGCTCAATGCCACGCTATCTGTCCAGATTTTGCTTAAATACAAATCAAAATAGCAGCTAATTATTAAATAGCACATGTCACATATAGCACAGGAGTGTAAACATTTTCATTAGCCAACATCAGTGCTAGTTTCGTGATTTTATTTCCTACCGGGGGAGTTGTTCAGCATAATGATTATGGCTCTAATTCCACAACTTACCAACCGTATCTAGTATTTTACTAAATTTATGGTTATGGAGATGCAAACCTTTAGAAGAAGCATGAGATCGCAATTGTGAAGCATTTGGGGCCTGTGATCCACAGTCAGCAACAACACGAGATTCTTGTGGGGTCAAAAATGATGCCTAATCATAAGAACAGAATCCGTAAAGTAGACTGAAACAAATTCAAAGTAGGCAGAAAATACTATCAAAAGCCTTCACAATTTTTTTATGCAGGAATAAGTAGATGGTAAGAAAGCCAACAAAACAACATAGTTCTGCTGATCTCAGACCTCAAGCAGAACAAGTTCATAGCAAGGAATTAAAATAAGTGACAGCAGTGAACCAATACTAGATAACATAGAAAAATCACTCTAAATAATCACAAGTCCAAAAATCTGAACAGGATGAAAGGGCATTCTCAGTGTATGAAGTTCTGTCATAAAAATTATATGATAATTACTGATCATACCTCACCATTTCTGCATACAAATTCTTAAACTTACTCTGTTACCTCATTCACCCTCTTACTTTACTACATCATGGTAATACCTAGCCATTTCTGGTTACTCCATTAACCTTCATTTCAAGATCAACATGCCATCATGAAAAAAAGATGAATTTATGAGGTTTTGCATTTAAAATCTCAGGCCATTCTTCGATAAAATTCAGTCTAAAGCTCTTGGATCTTGGAACCACTCCAAATATGTGGATATTGCAGCCCTATTTTTCCACTAATAATTCTAGCTTTGATTTTGACAATTGATCATTTCGGGCAAAAGGGCTTGTGGACTTCTCTTCCCTTTAGTCAAATCTCCAGATAGGCTTCCCTTTATAGCTTGTAAAACTTTTGTTTCCCAACTTTGAAATCATAATGTACAAAGTCACATCAAGAAGGCTTTGCCTTTTAGACTTTAGTGGATTCTTTGCTTCGATATTAGACAAAGCTTCATGCAACCATATCTCGACGAAGCTCATGCCTAGCATGCCCCTGGCCTTTGATTCACTTAAAAGGCAGTTGCTTGTATGGCAAAAGGCGCTTTCCTCGCCAGTGGTGAGTGACCAAGTCAGATTTGGCTCACGGAGACCCCAAAAAATGTCCACCAGCCAAAATTTTAGACATTTAAAATCACCAAACGACAGAAAGATTTCATTTGGAGTTTGAGTTATTTGTCAAAAAGCGGAAAAGATAACCTTAACAGTGCCTGTCCCACAACATTTTTGAAGCAAAAGGAGCAAAAGAAGGGTGTTTAAGATAATGAAACTAACAAACCAACCCAAAAAAATAAAATAAATAAATAAAATAAAATAAAATAAAAATATATATATATATATATATATATATATATATATATATATATATACTAGAGTTACATCATTTAGTATTATAAAAAAAAAAAAAAAAGAGTTTGATCAATAATTAGCGCTGTCAAAATGATTGGGCCAAATAAAATATGTACACGGGACAGAAATCCAACATGTTTATTTGCTTCATCTCTCTTCCCTATTAACTGGATAACCAAACACAACCTAAACAAGAATTAGACAGCCCCATCTCGGAAGGCCCCACCGCACAAACACAAAGATCCAAACTTCCCATCATGCTAAACCCGTCTCAAGAGCCAAACAAAACTCACACACCTACCTACACACTAATCAATGCAACCCCCCCAACCCCACACACACACACACACACACACACATACCTACCATCGACACAAGTATGCATAAGACCTACATATGTTAAATTAGCGTACTTACACGAGATAAAGCTACGGCAGCGCAGGCTAAGCTGAGTTTACTTTTAAGAAACGCCTGGCACTCCTCGGAATCCACCGGAATACTCGGAGGGAACCCGCCGTCAGCGGCAGCCGCCGGCACATTACAAGCTCCCGGACCAGTACCGGACCTCCCATTGCTTTTAAGGCAGGAACTTCGACTCTTGATCTCAACAACGTCGTTTCCAGCGGAGGAGGACTGCCGCGAGGAGTCAGAGGCCACCGTCTCGGCGGACACCTCTTGGAGAAACCGTTGAAATGCCCACTCGGACTCGCTGCGATTCATTGTGGAAGAAGAGTCGTCGAGCTTCCCCGGCGGCGGCGGCGGCGTAGGAGGAGGATGCGTCGAACAGAAATGCTCAGACATTTGCTCGACAGAGGATACCCTATCCATTGTTCTTAGTAGTAAAAGATTTCTGTTTGTGTCTGAAATTCTGAAAAGGATTTGGTGCTCTTTTCTTAAAAGGGATAAGCCAATTTTTTCATCTTAGATTTTAAATTTATTTTAATATTATCTTAAATATTTTACTCATTTTAATTCAATCATAAATGTTTTGATTCTCTTTTAATTGAATCCAATTAATAATAAAAAAATTAAACAGTTAAATAATTAATTAAATATATATTTTTATCCAAAATTAATTTTAAATACATATTATCATCACCATTATTACTATTATTAATTCTTTCTTCATCCCTCATGAATATAAAATAGTAGTAATAGTGGTCTGTATTTAGTATTAATTTAGATAAAACACGTAATTTAAATATATTTTATTTTATCGATGTATACAATTGATGGTTTGTTTGATTTTTGTTACTAATTAAACTTAGTCAAAGAAAATTGTAACATTTATTTAAAATTAAATTAAAACGGATAAAAAAAATAAAATTACGTTTATTTAAAAAAAAAAAAAAACAGAGAGAGAGAGTTGGGGGCGGGGGAAGAGAGGGAAATTTACAACTAAAAATAGACTTACTTTCCTTTTGCAAACGTCCGGTGGTCTGACGTGGATTTGAGGAGGCAATTGGAAATTGTGGGTCCCACGATGTGATGTGGGACCATTTCATTTCATGTTTTTAATTGCAACTTGCATCATCTTGTGGTGGGAAAGCTGGGAAGCCTATGGGGATGCTTCCCTCCCCTCCTTGTGGTGGTGGTCCCTACATCTTTGGGACACTTGTCGGTTCGATAGGATCTTGGAGGCTTAATCGATTCGGGCTTCTTTTTTTTTTTTTTTTTTTTTTGCCTTTTCAAACTTTTTCTGGCGACCGTTGGATGGCTGTCCGCGGCCGCTCATTTTCGGATAAATTACTGAATCCGGGCCCACATATTGTGGTGGGACAACGTGCCTTGTGGGCCCACAACCTTTTCCTTTTAAAAGCGGCAGCGCTGGACCCCACCACCAAATGTTTTCAAGCCCTTTTCGTTTAGGATTTGCTGGAGTATTAATTAATAATAAATCCGTTCCTATCCCTTGAAAAGTTCGAACTTATCACTCAACGGCGTGGTATCTGATACCGGACAGATGACCTATGTTTCCCTTTTTTTTTTTTCTTTTTTTTTTTCTGAGGTGTAATCTGTACTTCGATTGGCTTGCTTTTATTGGGCATGAAAAGCTTTGTACTCAACCTCGGCTTTTGACGTGTTGGGTATTTTTGGCTCATGCCAAGGCCTTGTCAACCATCAAAAGACAAGAAAAATGTGAGCATCCAACAGCAAGTTGATCTTGCCATCATCAAACATCCGAGGCAGGTTTTAAGGTTAGAATTTCAGATATACTTCTATATGAATTTTCTCCATGTAAGGATGAAATAAAAATTACCATAATCTTAAAATTATATTACATCTTTCATACATTAGAGTTGTATGCATTATCACGCCAAATCAGTTTTAAATCCTAAAATGAGATAATCCCCCCATAGCACCTACTAGAGGAATCATGGCTTTCCCTCTCTTTTTTTTTTTTTTTTTTGGCTTTAGTTTTGGACGAATCATTTAAACAGGTGTGTGAATAAATAACACGGTTGAGCAATACACGGCTTCAAAGGTATGAACAAAAGTGAAGCATTTGATGTTCCTAACCGGTACAAACCATGCTTGAAACCTGTAAATCAAAGCATTTGAGCATACCTAACGCCTTCCAGACGCAACAGATTCCCTGGAGAACAATTGCTTCACTCGCGAAACAACAGAATCACGAGCAGGATCATAGGGATTGGTCCCTGTCCCTTTAAGGAATCTCTAAAATTGCTGGAATTGGCTGCTTGTAGCTATCCACTAGGAATTAATCATGTTGGCAACCCGAAAATTTTCAGAATCCAGCAACAAATTCAACTGAAATGCATAACTTTCATTATTATAATAAATCACAGGAACTCTAGGCAACAACCCAGAAGAAGGGAACCTAGACAAAATTAACAACATATGGCATGAACTTACATACTGGCTGATTAAGACCATATTAACGTCCTCCCTTGACGTGAATTCCTTGAATGCATCTTCAGTTGCTTTTTAACTGTTGTTTCTGAGCACAAAATCAACATTTAGCAAAGAAGATGAACAGACACGGAGCTTCATTTTTCAAAACTTAGCATCAATTTCAATTCTTCGAGTTTCTTTTAAAATGATACTGAAAATGGAGAGGGATGCAAATTAAGGTAGTTAAAAAAAGAAAGAAAATAAAAAAAAAAACTGACAGTAGACCAGATTCATGGCCCAAAATTAGCAGAACTCTTTCTTGGGCACGACTGGGTGAACATACTGAAATCAACTCTTAGATAGTTGTAATTTCTCCGAAAGTCCGCATTCCCTACTCCGGCCAGCAAAAATCCAGGTACGGTATGCCAATCGAAAATAATTTGCATGGAAACTTAAAGATCTGAACTTTATGACAGCCGAGCTAGAGAAGACTCCAGGGAGCAATAATGGCCAGAATCTTTTTGATGAACATATTAAGTGACAAACAAAATACTATAATATTTTCATTAGTTAATGTCTAATCAGAGACCATCTCGCATCATCTACACTCCTGTTCATATAATATTGTCGTTAAAAAGAAAAGAAAATTTTCAGGATGCGTCCCAGGTGCATTAGAGCTACCATTTCACCTCGGAATACCCAAATTGAAAATCCGACACCCTGACACATAAGTGATTTAAAATGATATATCAGAAAAAAAAAATTACATTTAATTTTGCATAAATTTCGAGGATAATATTCCAGCATAACCGCAGCATCCATACAGATCATATTTTCCTTTTTCAAAACATTGGGGTGTGTGTGCGTGATATTGTAACCGATGGGATACAGTTATGCAACAGTTTGCACCTAATGCTGTCTGGGTTTGGTGTAAATGGTTGAAAGAATGCAGATTGGCATTTTCTACTATTGTTGCCCAATGGCAATGTACCAAAAAATGGGAGAGAGAGAGAGAGAGAGAGGGGGGTTTTTTTTGGCTGATTTGGGTAAAAGAACAGATATCTTTATTGTTCAAATTAGTTTTGACAATTGAGTAGTTGGACCAGTTTTCAATGGTTAGATGCCACTCTACCCAACCCAATCGTAGAACAAAAAAAAGGTAACTTCTAACCCCACGCACCCCATCCTGGATACACTCTTTTCTTTGTTCATTTTATATGAATACTGTTAGAATATACCTTGTATTTCAAATTATCTTTTTATTTTTTATATATATATAAGTATAATAAGATTATGAGATGAAGAAAGAGATTTGAGAAGTGAGTCATATTTTTTGTATCTTATAACACATTTCTCTACTAATAAGAATATTTCCTCTATCTTTTTCGTGGACGTAGGTCATATAGACCGAACTACGTAAAATTCTGCCGTTACTTTTTTCTTTGATTTATCATTTACAATAACAAATGGGTATTGAAGCGAGAATCAGCTGAAAATCTTTTGTTTTCTCTCTCCGCCCACTCCACCGCGACGATCAGCTGAAAAATTTTTTTTTTTTTTCTCTCCTCGGAGTAAACCACCACTCTAGTTCTTCGGCTTAAAGCGTCTCCAGCTTCCAACCAACGCCAGTAAAGCGCCGATCCTCCCGCCCAGCGATCGAGTTCAGCCGAGAGGAGAAGGAGGAAGAGGGAAAAGACTCGACGGAAGGCCAAACCACTCACACTTGAAACAGAGGCTTCAAATTCGAGGAACTTGGAGCAGATCTGGTGGTTTGGCGTTGAAACAGAGTAGATCCGACGGAAGAAAGGAGCAGATCGAGTTCTCGGAGGCACTGTAGATCGACGAGCTGCACAGTAGATCGACTGGAGGCACTGTAGAAATGGCGTCTGCATTGTAGAAACGGTATCAGTACTATTTTAACACTGTAAGTACTGTTTTAACGCCGTTAATACTGTTTTAAACGGAGAATACTAGTGGCGTTAAAACAGTACTAACGACATTAAAACAGTACTAACTGCGTTAAAATAGTGCTTACGGTATTAAAATAGTACTGATGTCGTTTCTACAATGCAGACGCCGTTTCTACAGTGCCTCTAGTCGATCTACTGTACAACTCGTCAATCTATAGTGCCTTCGAGAACTTGATCTGTTCCTTTCTTCCGTTGGATCTGTTCCATTTTAACGTCAAACCACCAGATCTGCTCCAAGTTCCTCGAATTTGAAGCCTCTGTTTCAAGTGTGAGTGGTTTGACCTTCCGTCGAGTCTTTTCCCTCTTCTTTCTTCTCCTCTCGACTGAACTCGGTCGCTGGGCGGGAGAATCGGCGCTTTACTGGCATCGGTTGGAAGCCGAAGATGCTTCAAGCCGAGGAACTGGAGTGGTAGTTTGCTCCGAGAAGAGAAGAAAAAATTTTTTTTTCAGTTGATCGTCGCTTCAATACTAATTTGTTATTGTAAATGGTAAATCGAAGAAGAAAATAACACCAGAATTTTACGTGGTTCGATCTATGTGACCTACACGAGAATACTCTTATTAGTAAAAAAAGTGTGTTACAGGATATAAAGAGTGTGGCTCACTTCTCAAATCTCTCTCTTTATCTTGTAATTCTATTATGCTACTATATATACAGAGAAATAGAAGAAGAGAAAAGGATTATTTGGAATAGGCATATTTCAACAGGTACAAGAATTGTATCGTAAAAAATTAATAAAAAATTGAAAAAGAGGAGTATCCTTTGACTTATGGTTGAACGAGTTTTTTTAATAAATTAAAAAAAAAAGTGTAAAGATTAGGTGTACCAACTTGTGTAAGTTGCATTTGTAGACATAAGTTAGTGTTCAATCTCTCGAGGTTAGTATAATTTGAACGGAAAATACATGTTTTATAATTTATTCTTTCTTAAGGTACAATTAGTTAAAAGTCAGTTGAGTTGAATAATTTTATTTAATTTTTTTGTAACTCATTTCAATTTAATTTATTTCAACTGAAAACATTAATAACTCATTAATCAAAAAATTTGGAACCAAAATCCTTTGAAAGTCGATTAAGTCAAATCTTGAATGATCTAAAATTTGAATTATTATTTCAAATATTTGTTTCTCCCCCTGAATGGTGCACACGGAAGGAGATCCTTTGCAAACAGAATCAAATGTAATCCGTGAGTACAACAAAAAGCAAATGAATGGTCTTGTCTTGTCTCTCTCTCTCATTCTCTCTCTTACTCTCTCTTCTGGGCCTGTAGTAGCATGGATTAAGATTACAGCCTTTAAAATCACAGCCTTCATAGTTTCAAACCTTTTTCTCCTCGCATTGTCTTCTCATATCTTTGGACACTCAATTTCCAGTCTTTGAAGGTAAAAATCTCATTTTTGCACTTTTGGGGTCCATTATCTCACTCAAAATTCTCTTCGTTTTATTGTGATTAATATGCACGTTTTCGTTGTTAAAGCTATTTCTTTTGTTGAGTTTTCGGTTTAAAATTCAAAGGTGTTTGTTTTGTGATTTTGCGGACCCTTACAATGTTTGTGTTCTGTCCAAAAGAACATTCTTTTCTTTGTTAGGCAACATTTTCTTCCGCACGTTTTAAACGGCGTTTCCAGCAAATCTTGGTTTTCGTTTTCCACATTGAATTCTTGTCTTTGCAATACCTGGAACTAGAATTGTAGTTATCGCGTAGGAAACTTTGCCAATGATTTATGTTTTTCCTTCTTTGCAGAATAGATTTTGCATTAATCGATCAATTTTGTTTGATTGTAATTCCTGTCTTGGCGTATTTTCTTGTGAAGCATGTGATGTAGCACCTGCCGTCATGGATTATGTTTATAATAACTTTAAATAATCCTTGGAAGGTGGAACTTTATCTCCTGATAATTGAGTAGTGCAGGATGGGAAGCATTGATGGAACCAACTATGGAGCTTACACATATGATGAGCTTGAGAGGGAACCTTATTGGCCAACTGAAAAGCTCCGAATTTCCGTTACTGGGGCTGGTGGTTTTATTGCCTCTCACATTGCTCGCCGTTTGAAGAGCGAAGGCCATTACATCATTGCATCTGATTGGAAGAAGAATGAGCATATGACAGAAGAAATGTTCTGTCATGAATTCCATCTTGTTGATTTAAGGGTCATGGATAATTGCTTGAAAGTTACAAAGGGTGCAGACCATGTATTTAACCTTGCTGCTGATATGGGTGGAATGGGCTTCATTCAGTCCAACCACTCTGTCATTATGTATAACAACACAATGATCAGCTTCAACATGCTTGAAGCGTCCAGAGTCATTGGTGTTAAGAGGTCAGTCCTTTGAGATTGATCATCAATCTTGCAAAAGTTCCATTTGGTTTGCAGTTGCATTTTCTTATTATATGCTCTAAAAGTCTAAAATTTGCGTCCTGCAGGTTCTTCTATGCCTCTAGTGCTTGTATTTACCCTGAATTTAAGCAGCTGGACACTAATGTGAGCTTGAAGGAGTCTGATGCTTGGCCTGCTGAGGTTGGTTGCTGTTGGTGGTTAAGCACAAAGCAAATTAGCCTTTTTTTAATTTTTTGTTCTTTTAAATTATAGACTTGTTACGAGTCAATTGACTACATGTGACTTGTATATAATGGAGAGATAATGAGCGTTATCCATGAAATTGTGCATTAGCCTCAAGATGCTTATGGCCTGGAGAAGCTAGCAACAGAAGAGCTGTGCAAGCATTACACCAAGGATTTTGAAATTGAATGCCGTATTGGAAGGTTCCATAACATTTATGGTCCTTTTGGGACATGGAAAGGTGAGCTCTTAATAATCAGTTGCAGGCAGTTTATAGTTTCATCGAGTCTTGGATTTATGAGATTTCTGCTTATTAAGATATCCCTTTTCTTTTGGTTTGTTTTTCTTTAACCAGGTGGCAGGGAGAAGGCACCTGCTGCTTTCTGTAGAAAGACCCTCACTTCCATTGATAAATTTGAGATGTGGGGAGATGGAAAACAAACCAGATCCTTTACTTTTATTGATGAATGTGTTGAAGGTGTACTTAGGTAGTCAATTTATGTGCATTCTGCACACCTTGAGATGTTTGGGTTTTTAGGCTTGTTAATCAAATTAATTATTATTGCCCTGGGAAAAAAAAAATTGCTATGAAATTTAAAGTCTTTGGCCCTTTTTTCTTTTTTTTTTTTTTGGGTTCAGATTGACGAAGTCTGACTTCCGTGAGCCTGTGAATATTGGAAGTGATGAGATGGTTAGCATGAATGAGATGGCTGAGATTGTTCTCAGCTTTGAGAACAAGAATCTCCCTATCCATCACATTCCGGGCCCTGAAGGTGTTCGTGGTCGCAACTCTGACAACACATTAATCAAAGAAAAGCTTGGTTGGACTCCTAAAATGAAGCTAAAGGTACCTATGTGACAAGATTCTGTCTTTTGGACAAACGCCTTTTTGTTGTTTATGCTTTTCTACTGATTTCCTTCTTTGTGAAAACAATGTCTGAAATACTACATTGCAGGATGGGCTGAGGATAACATACTTCTGGATCAAGGAACAAATTGAGAAAGAGAAGGCTCAAGGACTTGATATTTCCATTTATGGATCATCTAAGGTGGTGGGAACTCAAGCACCGGTTCAATTGGGCTCACTGCGCTCTGCAGATGGCAAAGAATGAGGTAGCTGAAGCTGCAATAATCTGTTGGAACGAAAATTTTCTGCCATAATATTGGGATGGTTATTGCATTTTGCTTCAATCTCGACCATACAAAACAACTTAAAAATTGAAGGAAAATATCTATGGTTGTGGAGGTAAGGGGAAGGCAGTCTATAGGTAAGGACTGGTAGCGGGATGAGCTAATATCTTGATACCTAGTTTGCAACATGTTTGGTGAAGTTGGGAAGCTTAGTTAACTCCCATTTTATCAGGTCTTCTATCTGGCCTAGTTTTATGTTATGGCTATAATAATCTTTGTATTTCCCAATCTCACCCATTTAGCATCGGTGGGTAATGAATTATATTTTGAATTTCGTGCTCTTTCTTGTGATGTGAGTATTGAGCTTGCTTGCTGTGAATGGAATGGTTTACTATAACCTGGGAGGTGAAAGCCTCGATTAGGAAGTGTTAGTAGGTCTGTTTAAAGAAGAGTTAGTGAAGGAAGAGGATGAGGTTTAAGTGGGCCTGTTTAAAGCACTCAAAAGTGTCAATAGATTAAAGGAATAGAATGAGGTTTAAGTGGGTCTGTTTAAAGCGCAACCCACCATCCGATTACCATGTCCAGACCTGGTTCAAAGAACCACAACCCGCTCACTTGCAAAATGGGATTAGAGAAATGAACTTTATGGTCTAACCCACGCTATAATGAACAAGTCTAAGCATGCTTGATGGATAATAGGTTCTCAGATTCTGATTCTGTCTAGCCTGCAGCCCAACAGCCCAACATTTGGCCTGCGCGGAGATGATCGACCCACATTCCATGAGAATAAAGGCATCATTCGGCTTTGAGTTAAAATTGATAATCCGCCAGGTAGCCTAGTACGTCCAGATGCAAGTATTCGTTTGTTTTAAAGGTCTTAGATTGTTTCAGTCAGCCCTCCAAAAGGACCTCAAAAAGGGGCATTTAATCACATCGAAGTATGTTGCAGACAGGCAACCTTACTGCGGATGAAACATGAGCCCTGTATTCCTTTTGTCGGTGTAGACAATCTTAATGTTTGATAAACTTTAACATTGAAGCCAATACATATTGAAATTCAACATAACAGTAATGTAGTGCCGCACAAAAAGCAAAATACCACCTCCACCTCGGCCGACAGCAGTGAACAAGATAAACTTGTGTGCTTCCCTTAAATATCCAGATCACAGAAGACGGGATTGGCCTCGAGTTGCTCCACAAATTTCACAAGGATTTCCTTCAATAGTTCACGACATTCATGTTCCTCTTCTGAGGCATGCTTTCCAGCCTCCACATCATGAAATACCGCCTCATAAAGAAGACTTACAGCGTCGTTGGCTTGTGATGGTGGCAAGCCCAGCTCTTTTCCATTCTCCTCCAGGAAAACCCTTATTATCTCTAAAATACTTTTGTCATTTTTCCTACCACAATTTTCCCCCAGTATCCGGCCAACAGTGTTGTTCAGTAGCTCCTTATCAGCCAAAGCCTGCACGGGCATTATGTACCAGAAGATTTTACAATGGATACAACCATCTATGTTTTTAAAAAGGCAATTTATTCCTCCAGAATGCCGGTGACTGTGATCAAACCTATCAGTTAATCCGTATCAGGCCAATAAAGTCATTGTGATGAAGCAGTTGCTTACTTGCTTCATTTCCCAATTACTGGGACCAGAACAGCCGTGTATGGACATGATTTATTTTTTTAACAATTTCTGCATTTAAAATCCAAGAATTTATATACTTTGATTTTTTTTTTCTATGAAAATCTGTTTCCTAACAAGCTGCATTGTGCAGTCCAACAGATAACTGGTACAATCAGCAACTGACAAGTTGTTTCTTTTCTTTGACCAAATATGAACTGCACATGCACTGGCAACCCTGCTGAGCTGAATCTGCCAATCTTAATTGGTTTTCAAACACTGCCTTCTTTTATTTTGAAGAACAAAGGCTCATTGCTTTCTAAGGCAAAAGCTAACAAAAATAAACAGCTTTGCAGAGACATACTAGCATCTGAGGGGAATTTAACTTCAAGCATAAATATAGTAGCAACATCTTACCTTTGTTATGTTAGAACCATTAACTACTTTGATGTTACGGATGATAACGATGCTATTTACAGACAAAGATTCTGCAACATCTTGTAGAACAGCCTGGAGTAGCTCAGCAAATTGTGATTGACCCAACTCTTCTTTTGCTTCAGCTCCATGTTTCTTTAGGATGTCATTTAGTGAGGGAGATTCTGCTCAATCAAATCACACTAAGTTACATGAAATTAAAAATTCATGAGCTGAGAACAAGTGGCGTTGACAATCAATGACATGTGAAAATCAGTTGTGGGGATTAGATTAATTGTGGCTGCTACCAGTCTCAGAATTAATGTGAGCATACAGAGCAATGGTCATCAATGAAATTCAACGTCGTGGTCACCTCAAACTTATGACTGTAACAACAGGTGAATAACGTGGATAATCAGAGTATCTACCGAATCCAAAACGGAATCAAGGACTAGAGCCTCTGATTCATACAAGTTGATGACAATGTTCAGGACAAGTCCAACAACTAAAGATCACAAATTCAGGAAAAACATAACAAATCACACAACAAAAATGATTGAAGAAACAGATGCAAACCTTCAAAAGGAGGAATACCCATTTCGACTCCCATTTGAACAAGTGCATTCCTAATCTCACTCTTGCTGATCTTCCCTTTATCATCCGTATCCAACTCAGTGAACAGACTCTCCGCTAACATCGCAAAATCATCTTCGTCCTCCAAATACAGCCGCAGCGTGTTTCCATCCAAAATCGAAACCACTAATGGATTATCTAATCACAAAAACATAACCACACAACCCAAAAAAAAAAACAGATCTTTTGACAATTCCGCTGAAAAGTTCATAACTTTAACATAAATAAGTAAACACAATTACATTCTCTTCGTACCTTTAAGTTCATCGGCGATGGCGGTGAGATAGGCGTTGAGCTTGTCCGCTGCTGCTTCCCTGGTGAGCTCCGTTTGCCGGAAAGTGACGTCATCGTCGACATTGATCCGTTTGAGAGCGGATGACTTGAGAGTTTGAGGCAACGAGAGGCCGAAGATAGACTCTGAGGCTTTGGACTCTGCCAAATGGAGAACCTGAGCTCCGGTGAAAGAAACGCTGTCGTCCGATTCCGGCAGAGACACGTGGAGCGATCTCAGGTGGCTTCCGTCCAGGATGGTCATGGCCGTGTCCGACATTTTGACAAGGAGAGTTGGAGGTTTGGGGAGGAGCTTTGGAGACGACCAAAAAGACTTGGAAATGCAACGGAACTGGCCTTGGCCTGGACAAAGAGGTTAGGTGCTCTGCCTTTTAAACCTTTTTTATACATATTATTATTTTTTTTTTGTCTTTTAATGTTTTAATTTGTTTTATTCTATTTTAGCAACCTTGATGTTTACTTGAATCTCGAAATTGCCATTGAAGAAAACTTTTACATCTTTTAATATTTTTTTTTTTTGTTTTCTTTTTCAACATAAATTAGATTATTGGGTTTTAAATTTGGAGCCAAGGCATTGTTATTGTTGCTGCTGCTGCTGCTGCTGCTGTATAATAACATTATTACATCGGGGAGCAATCAAATCTCAATTGTTTGTAACCAAACCATAAAATTCATGTCCAAAATAGTCTAAATAATTAATTATTCTAAGTAATAATTTGATTGATAATTCATTCAATGCATCCTCTCTCTCTTTTTTTTTAAAAAAAAATATTATTTTGAGTTGGAGTTTTTTTTTTTTAGGGTCCTCTCTTCTTTTAAAAGATAAAAATATTTGTCAAAAATATGTAATATTAAATATTATTTATTAATATTAAAATTGAGAAGGTTAAACTTGTGAAATAAAAATAAGGAGAGAAATTTTAAGGTTTCCCCTCCGCCGGTGGGGACCCCGTTTATGGTTGTCGCCTCATTTTCCCCCGTGTTTACGCGTACCCCCTGCGCTCTGCGCTGCGCTGCGCTGCGTTGCGTCCCCGCCGGTCCGTATTAAATTTTCCGCTTCAGACTTTTTCTTTCGGCTCTTTTCCAAGCCGTCGACCTGATTGCAATTTGTTGGCTGGTATCTTGTTCTTTATTTTTTTTTTGTTTTTTCATAATAAATGAAATAATTTATCCTTTTTTTTTTGTGTTTTTTATTTAACCAAAAACTCATCGTATTTTTTCATATTTATATAATTTAATGGTTTTTTTTTTTTTTGGCCTTGCAGGGCGGGGATTTGACAATGTCAATGACTTCGTTGAGAAGGATTAGAAGTCGAAGGTACATATTATTTATTTATTGATGTTTGCTTAATCCATAAGTTAGTCTAATGAACGAGTGGAAATGTATGTTTCTTATTTGGTTGATGCAAGTTTGAATGCTTCAAACCCATTTACCAAGTAAGTAAATTGTTCATAAATTATATGGTTCTTCGATAGCATGCCTCAAAACCCAATTAACATGTGGAATTGGTATGTCATGAGTAAACTTGCCTGTGATATTAGTAGCTTCTTAGACCAAAAAGTTGAATTAAAAAAAAAAAAAGTTATACATAAACGATGACTTATATATGTGATATACGTGAGTTTTTATATTTTATTCTTGTAATCCTTAATTGTAAAATTTTAATTTTTTGATACAAGCTAAATTAATAATAAAAATTACAAATATGCCTTTAACAACCAAAATTTGAATCTACATTTTATGAATCGTGTCTACATAATAATAATAACAATCCTAATCCTCACAAAAACAATTTCCCTAAATTTGGGGGTAAAGTAATGGCAAATGTAATGACAGCCTTGAGCATACTCAAGACAAAAAATAGAATTCTTTGCCCATAGCTCATTTTCTCCTTTTTAACCCATCGCATATGTGGGTTCATGAATACCATTTCATTTTTCTAAATTTCTACAAAATATGAATTTCAATTCGGGTTTATCAAAAGCAAAATAATAATAATAATAATAATAATAATAATAAAATTGATGGTAATATAGGTCTAATCATAAAAACAAGATGCTTAGATCACATCAGAACCCTTCATTTCTCTGCTCAAAGTATGTTCAAGCATACAACAAATGCGATGCCACCGAGTTGGATTCCCAGTTGCTGGAATCCAGCGGGGACTCGGCCTTCTTTGATCGGGTAGGCCAATTCGATATATTTTTCCCATTTGGGGCACCGTGTAAAACAAGCGGCGGCAGAGTTTTGGCACTGCGAGGAATCCGGTTACGATGCCGCCTAGGCCTCCGGCGATGGGATGCGTGGAACAGTGCCATTTGATCGTCAATTAGTCTGAAGAGCTTGGACTGTTTGGGGATTATCGTCATTGTATACCATGGAATAATTCCCGAGAGTATGCCCGTCAGGCTGACTGCCCAACATTGTACGACCCCTGTGCTCAATGGCGTTGTATTTAACGTCAGAAATTCACTGTCTCGGCGGATCGCTTGTGGAACCAATAATTTTGACATCAACAACGCTATTCTGCTCGAAATCGGACACGCTCACAAAACATTAGGAACATTAATTTCGTTAGTTCCAGGTGGCTTTACATGTGGGACCAACGTGATTAGCGTTCCATTAAGTTCGGGCATGCCCAAATTTGGGTAAGAAAACCCCCTTTTTTTTCTTTCTTTCTTTTTCAAACAGAGAGGTGTAGACAGAGGAGGAACCAGATGGGGGTCCAGCAAATTTTTTTTTTTGGTTTTTTATATTCCAGTTTGTTCCCATCAATCAAAATTTATGAGTGAGATTTAAATATAAAAAAAAATTGTTAGCTAATAGATAATAATTAAAAAAAAAAAAACAATATAACAGTTAATATCTCATAGATTATTTCGCTTGATGGAGCAACCTGCGCCAGGAGTGATGCAAACAAGGCCGGTGATCATGCCTCGGGCGGCGCCTATCTACATATATATGCACACAAAAAACAGAGTCCATCCAGCACCAGTGGTCTAGTGGTAGAATAGTACCCTGCCACGGTACAGACCCGGGTTCGATTCCCGGCTGGTGCATTTTTTTCTTTTCATTTTTTACAATCACCAACCTCATTCCGATATTTTCAATTTCTACCGACTTTCTAGTTTCTACATGTTGATATATTTTGAGTTAAAGAATTTTAAGCTTTCAAGAATGAAACTTTTGAATATGACACTGTGTATGAAGAAAGAGATAATTGTTATGGTTCCTGAGTCATGCCCTCGGGGAATTAGTCAGGAGTCTTACAATTAATTAAAAGTAGTTTCCGCTCGTGCTCGATTTCATGTTTTCAGTCTCAGCTACAGTAGACCCTTATCTCATAATATGAGTTGAAAGTTCCTCTTTTTTTTTTTTTTCTGGTTATTTGACTCGGATTGAAACCCGAACTCATAACTGGAACTTAAACTCGAGAGTTTTAGTTCTGGAGATGACTCCAGTACCCAAAAAAAAAAAAAAAAAACTACAACTCGTTAATAGAAAAGACTCAAGTTGTCATGAGGCATATCTGGAAACAAATAGGCTATATTTTACCACAAAAGGAGCACTGTTGGCTCCAAATGCAAGGGGCTTCATCTTCACACAGTTTTGCCTAACAGTTCTCTCAGGTCTAGGAAGATGCCCATTGGTTGACATTTGATGAATGTAACAACAAAATGCAATCATGGAAGGAAATGACCAGTTTGCCAAAATTCCAGTTTTATACCAGCTTTCCACGACCAAACATTGAAATAACAGCAGCTAAGCTTTAATAGTTTTTAAATGTTGCAGTATAATTCATAAATGAGAAAAGGAAGATTGGCCAAAAACACCGTCTGGCTTCATCCTCTCTATTCCTCTTCCTTGGGATTCAATGTTCCTCAATTTTCTTTAAGGCCTTCATGTCTGTTGTTTCAACCCTGTATGAAAAACCAAAGCTCAGCACAAATCATATCAGCAACAATGCTACAGAGAAACCATCACAAAGAACATGAAAAACTTTAAAGCTGCCTCCAAAGGTTACACTTGGGATGTTTTGCACCGGCTCCTTAGCATTCAATAATTGGTATAAGAATTAGTTGTCATTTTGTTATAAAAGGGTACATGCACTCTTTTCATTAAGTTGCTCGTTCCTACTAACAGGTAAAGAAATGTATGGCTCAAGAAAGGATCAACGGAATCCTAATTGTGTACGCAATTGAAACCTGTCTTAAACAACTTGAAATGCTTTGGGAATAACACACAAGTAGAAATTCAATCTCGTCAGCCTAACCAGCCATTATATTACTTCAGCATTATAGCTCAAACATTATGTAGCAAAAGAACATTACCACTAGTATGCATACAAGACTACATAATAATACTTTAAAAAAAAAAAAAGAGTAAGAACTAAGAACATAGATACATTAGATAGGAGATCCAGTATGCCCTTATGTAGGGTAAACAATTGTAGCAGCAAATAAAGACAAAGCAATAGCTAGAGTTCAAAAGTTCATTCGGGCTTACGTTGTTCCAAACAGAGCAATCTTTTGGACTTTTGTGATGTCAGAACCTGACTGATTGTCCTCAATGAATATTGTCAAACTGATCAGAGTTAAAGCATATCAGTCAGTTGCTTCTCCATATAATGTTAAGAATAAAAAAAGTTGACTCTATATAAATATCTTTTGACCTACCTACGAACATTCTGAAATTTGACGAACTTCAAGACTACTGGTTTTCCCTGCAAAGATGAAAATGAGACACAATTTATAGCCTTGATGATTGCCATGGCATGGCTTTTAATTATGTAATTTTGATTAATGTAAGCAACTAATAACAACAAAAATACATATACCTTGAGATTATCTGGGGACAAAACTGCAGTGTCACTAGAAGGGAAGTCATTGACATTACTGCATTATCATAAAAGTATGAACATGTAAAAAAAGCATTCTACAATTTATGTGACCATAAGAATCAATTGCAATATCCATGGCCAAATAGTACCTAAATCCCATGTTCTCTCTGTTTGAGTAAAGTTTTACTGTCTTAGGACCTGGAAAGATATTTACACATTAAAATACTAGACAAGCAATTAAAGTCAACTTTATCAGTCTGGTTTGTTTTGTGATGCAAAGTGCAAACTGGTAGGCTGTGAGAAAGTTTATAATTTTGGGAACACAATACCAGGCTAAAGTTAAATATTAATGAATACCTTCTTCTTCAGGCCCTTTGACAACAATAGAATGCAGTTTAACTACTTGATTGAAGGGTATATAAATCAGTAGCTGCTCATCTGCATCACTCTCTAGATTTAAGCCATCGTCTTCTCTATAACCCTAATTCATCAAGAAATAAACATATCGTAATTGAATAACCATAAAATCATGTCTTTCTTGCTTAGGGGGGAAATGGAAAAAGGAAAACAATGATTGTGTAAAGGCAACAGAATAAATTTTATCACTTAAAACTTTTCCTTGATAGGTTCAAGTGCAATTCAAAAATCTCTCGAGAAACCGAACAAAAGTATTGAAAATCAGAACTTTCAAATATGAACAGCAAATAAGAGGTAATTACAGCAATTAAAACCTTCTCCTGCCCATCTCCCTCTCTCTCCTTTCTCTTTTCTTTCAAAAGTCAAGTTATGAAGAACACATTAGCTCTCCCATACCCTATTCAATCCCATGTCACTCTCCTTGTGATTGGGATGTTGCCAAATAAATATATCATCTGACCAAACTAGATGCCCACAACACGATAGAAATTACATGGATGAAAACCAAGTTGAAGCCATTTGAGGGAATTGATATAAGTCCACGGGCTTTTCTAATAGAAAAATGGTTTTCCAAAATTGCCAATAAATCACCATATTCAAAAACAAAAGAAAGAGGTTGATACAGAATTCAGAAACAAACCCAAAAATCACACAAATTACCTGCTTGAGGGCATTAGAAAGAGAATTGTTGGAGCTTTGGTTAAGGCATTCAACTCCAGACCAGCCAATGAAGTCCAACAGATCAACCTGTAGCACCCACAAAAATTCAACACCCCAAAAACAAACTGACCCCAATCTTCTCCAACAAGCCAGTTAAAAATTCCAAGATTTCGCATTAAAAAGCTTCAAGCTTTCACATCATTGACCTCAAAGAAAACCTACAATCAGGGGTTGGAAAAAAAGAAAAAAAAAGGCTACCTAAAAAGGAATACAACAAGATAACAAGAAATTCATACTTGGCTTCTTTGAATTGCATTGGTCGATTCCGAAGCCATGGCTTATCGGGATGACGAGAAGAAGATGCAGGGCAGAGCACAAAAAACACACAATCTAAATGAAAGATGGATTCACCGTTAAGACAGGCATGACCCGAACCATCAAGGAAGAGGGATCCTTGTCGGAGAGGAATTTGGACACTTGAGACCACAAAATGCTTCTGGGTTGGATCTCCAAAAGAAGTTTTGGACCTTCTAATTCAAGTACATGCTTGCTCCCTTTGACAAAAGAAAAGCCCATATCCATTTATATTATAGCTCAGTTCAGCTCAAAAGAGTAAAAGGAAGGAAACCAACTATAATATAGCCATTTCATAGCCAAATATCTGTCAAGCAAACTTAAAAATTCAAAAAAAAAAAAAAAGACTATATAACAATGAAATGAAAATCGTGCATAAAGTATACAATTTATCAATACTCATATGTTATCTTATTACTGAAAAAATAATAAATTTAAGTGAAAATAAAAAATTATTATGTTATGTATTAAAAAAAGATGTTTATATTTACTCTAATTCACTATTACTCTTTAGTTATTTATTTATTTACGTTAATTTGTATTTATTACTTTTTTTGGTCTCACTGCAAACGACTTAATTTTATTTTTTTTTTTCCACTTGAGCTAACATTGCCAACCTAAAGTCCAAATCCCAAAGTTTCACCGTTTGCTCCGAACAACCAACCATTCGAGATTGTTACCAAACCGCAAACAGCACGAGTGAGAAGAAGAAGAGAAGAGGAGAGGAGAGGAGAGAAAGATGAGAGAGGGAAGCACCAACAACCACCCCCACCCCTGATTTCCCACGCATACCCTTTCTCTGACTCTTTCGAGTCTCTCTTACTTCCTTCACTGCCGACCCCATCAAGAAAAAAAAAAATAGCAACAGGAATGGCTTCCTTGTCGCTCTTATCCCCTCCTTCCTCCTCGTCCTCCTCCCTCCACCACCTTAACCTGCACATCCCATCCCTTAACCTCCGCACATCCCCCACCAAGCTCTTCTCCCTCAGAGCCCAATCCGCTCCCGTTCTCTCCCAAGATGACCTCAAGAAACTCGCCGCCGACAAGGCCGTCGATTACGTCAAATCCGGCATGGTCATTGGCCTCGGCACAGGCTCCACCGCCGCCTTCGTCGTCGCCAAGATCGGAAGCCTTCTGAAATCCTGCGAATTAACAAACATCGTTGGCGTGCCCACCTCGAAACGCACAGAAGAGCAAGCCCGCTCTCTGGGAATTCCTCTTTCCGTCCTCGATGACCACCCGCACATTGATCTCGCCATCGACGGCGCCGACGAGGTCGACCCGGATCTCAATTTAGTCAAAGGCCGCGGCGGGGCCCTCCTGAGGGAAAAAATGGTGGAAGGAGCGTCCGATAAGTTCGTCGTCGTCGCCGATGAGACCAAGCTAGTAAAGGGTCTCGGGGGAAGCAAGCTGGCGATGCCAGTGGAGGTAGTGCAGTTCTGCTGGAAGCACAATTTGCTAAGATTAAAATCATTGTTTAGAGAAGAAGGCTGCGAAGCGAAGCTGAGAGTGAACGATAATGGCGATCCATACGTCACTGATAACTCGAACTACATTGTGGATTTGTACTTTGAGAGTCCGATTCGAGATGGGTATGCCGCTGGAAAGGAGATTTCGGCGTTTGAAGGGGTTGTGGAACATGGGTTGTTCTTGGATATGGCGACGGCTGCCATTATTGCTGGTAAAAGTGGATTGGAAGTGAAGAGCAAGTGAAAATTTTCAAGTGAGGAGTCGAAAGCTTGAAACTTTATTGTACTATTTTGCTTGCATTTGTTTATTACAGAGTTGTTATATTTTCCTTTGATTGTGAAGATTGTTACTTGATTGAAATTTTGTTGTGCTCCCTGGCTTGGTGGATGTCATATGAAATGTGCTCATTGGATAGGAATGGAGTTCGAAAAAATAATTGGGATAAGGAAGGAATTATTTCATGCCTATTGAATTGACCAACTTTACATTCTAGTTGATCTTGGATGCATATCGTCCTCGTCCAATCATCACGATAGTGTGGATTGACGTTCGCAATGTATCAAATTTACCGCATCTACATTGATTTCAATGAAACTTGCTCTTCTGTTCAGTTTGTTTTTGCTCCATTGCTGTGGTTGTTTTCCTATAATGAAATAGTATGTCCAGGTAAAGTCTTTATTTCTCTTATAAATTGAAAACCATCCCGGTGTTTTACTTCCCTGTTTATCCTAATCTTGCTGTAGAGTTGAGTTGAATCCCAAAACTGATACTCTTAACCAAGTACTTTAGCTATTACTAGCTCATAGTGTCTATCAACGCGTACCAAGTGATGTTTGGTTTTGCGTATTACTGATATGAAGAGTCATCTTCTATTGTGCCATAAATGATTCAGTGATGTTGTGTCCTCTCTTCTAGGGTGAGTATAAGCATATTTAGGAATTGAACTCTATGCTTTTGGTTCTGTAATTGTCATCTTTTTCTGATTGCACAATTTTTTATAGCATTATGGACCAATTATTTGGACTGGTGTGTTTCCTTCCAAATGCAGTCTCCTTGCCCCTCTCTCTCTCTCTTACACACACACACACACACACGCAATTGTGCTGAAAAATTACGTGTTTCGATCCCTGGTGCGCTTGTTTAACAAAAAATAAACAAAGAGATGGAGAAAGTCAAACAAGACAGGAAAATGGAATGCGAAAACAGTTAGGAAAGTGGACCTTTAGTTGTGCGATCGGTCCGTTCGATGCATCACGCGGAATTTGACTTTCTGGCTGTGATGGGCACAATACAACTCAGATGTTTGGATTTTCGTTGTTCGACGGCTTAAAATCTTTAGATTATTCTCTCATGGCTCAAACAATTAGGATTCAATGATGAATTTGTGAAAGTTTTTATAATAGGAGAGAGTAAAAAACATGGAGAGTATGGCATTAGAAAGGAAGTAAAAGGTCTAACAAAAGCGAAGTCATCAAGTTTCTTCAACTAATTGCTATCCTCTTAAGGACCAAACTTGATCTTTGTCAGCTGACCAATCTTTCCCTATGTGCAGATACATATATATTCATATGAAGTTTATTTTTTGCATGACAAGAAAGAGAATCCTCAGAGACTTGATAGCGATAACAGGAGAACAAGAGAAATACGGAACAAATATTAGTGGGAAAAGTGAAACTTGGTGAACAGTCACTAGCATCCCAACAAACGCCATCTTATCTGTTCAGTCACAGGAAAAAGGGTTCCTGCCCGAAAGAAATTACACAGCAACGGACAGGAAGATAAAACTCTTATACTTCCATATGCTCAACCTAAAATTCTAAATGCATTATTTTTAGTGAATCTTGAATATTGGCTACTCCACAAAGATAAGAAACACAGCTATAGTAATGTTAAGTACATGCATTAGAAGAAAAATTTGTATCTCATAAACTATCAACTGAGAAATTCAATCAAAGCACTTCATCGGAACCAAAAAAGAAGGATAAATAAAATGCCAAGCAATACTCATGCTCCAAAATGATCACACAAAAAACAAATGCACCGTTGGGTATCATACCGAGTTTTATGACATTAGTATAACAAGAAGGGAAAGAAAACATACATATACAGGATAATCATCAGAGACTGTGTTAACATTCCGAAGGATGAACATTGGGGTGTTTTTTTAAGAACACCTACAGGATGCCCTAGATTAGTTAAGGTGGAGATAAGACCCAGATGTTCCACACACCCAATCTTCCATGGTATGATTACCAACTGGAAAATGGTTCCAAGCTTGGAGATATACAGCAAACAAGGACTCTAGCCACCAACACAACCACCAAAAGCACCCTTTCATTCAGAAGTTTTTGTTGGTTTTCTGTTTTTTTTTTTTTTAGTCTGGTTCAACTTCCTCGGTAACACTCTTACTAAACCGTGGCCCATCTTTGTTGTCATTTCCAAAGCAGCAAGTGCTTTGAGATAAATCTTACAAGTCAACCATAAGAAACCCTGTACCATAGATCATCTCACAAGATCCATTTACACAGCCTAGCTGTAAATGAACAATATACGAATGGAAAGTGCAAAGGGCATTCTTATCCCAGAAAGATGAAAAGGAATCAAACAAATTACAGCCTATATGGCATCTGGACAAAACATCAACACAATGAGAATGCTGGTCCCACAACAAGAAAAAGAAAAAGACCACAGATTTCTGCTAATCATATTGAAGTTCAGACGAAAACAGCAACAGAATCACCTAAAGGAAACCCTCATCTGATCTCACCTCACAAGCTTCTCTTAATCAACATAAGCCTCATTCTTATGTTAAGTAGAACAAAAGTATCCACATCGCTATATGCTCCTACGCATGTGACTTGTAGCATAAAGAGGTTGCATAAGTTCTCAGGAGATGAATATTACATGAGTCATCAGGCCAAACACACCAGTGAAGTGTGCCACAAGAAAAATAAAGGGGCATTCCTAGTACACAAGACTCCCACATCTTATATGTACACGAGAAAATTACTTGTGACTCAAACCCGATCATGTTGAAGTAACCCTATAGTGACACCGAGACTCGTCACAAGAACTCAAATGAAGTATAGATAATCTTCAATGAGCGGAAACAGGCAACCTAAGTTTACAGAAATTATCAAAAAGCAAGCAAGCAACTTAAATTTTGCAGCACAGATTTACAGGTTTCATTAACTAAATCAACTCCACCAACCCGAAGCATGTTAAGAAACGTGCCTAATCAACATATTAGCACGATGGTCTCGCAAAGTAACAATACAAGATAACAATACAAAAGTGTTTGGCCCAACAACAGCCAATCCAATGATTCAAAAATAAACTTATTCAAAATTTTGTATCAAGCAGATGTCAAGTCGGCAGATAGAATTACGGCAATTCTAGTAACTTCATAACCAAACAAGAACAACCAACCAACCCTTTATCCACCTAGAACCCAAAATTCATTTATATGGGCACGTATCTCTTAACTGCCTGCTTCCCTGCCACCGCAGCAGCCGCCGCGATCCCTCCAATGGCCCCGGCAATAGCAGCGGATCTCGGCCCTCTGGCCGCGCGATAAATAGCACCCGTCGTGAGGCCAGCAAGCGCCGTGTTAACCAAATCATCGGTGTCCCTCCAGTGAATCAAAGCGCTCTCAATCCCAGCAAACATCAGCCCCAAAACCCCCAAATTATTCCCGAATTTCCGACCCGTTTGTCCGCCCGAATTCAAAACACGATTGACCCTCAATTTCAAGGAGTCTCCGGCCTCGGCGGCGCGGATTCCGTCAACCGATCCCTTGACCCCGCCGACAATCGCGCCGGACAAATATCCAGTTCCGGTGTAGTACTGGAGGTTCTCCCCCCAGCTCCGCCGCTGGTGGGTGGCCTCCTCGTGAAAAAGAAATTCCGGCGACGTGGGGAGATTATAGAGTCTTTGTGCCGGCACGTCGTAGAGATCCTGATACGGGTGGTACTTCCGGAGCTTCTGGTCACCTCTGTCCGCCATTCACGAAGATTCCTAGAGAGAGAGAGAGAGAGAGAGAGAGAGGCGAACGCTCAAACCCCCAAAAAAAACAAAAACAAAAACAAAGAAAAGTCCGAGAGAAGGAGGGTCGGGGCGGAAGCGGGGGGGCTTCTGCGGAGAAAAATAGGCCTGCTTGCAGGGTTTAACGAGTCTCTAGGGTTTATAGCCTTGACTTGGCCTACAAGTAGGCTGTAGATTTTTTTTTTTTTTTTTTTGGGTCCATACGATAAAATTATTAAAGATATTTTAGAAGAAAAGTCTTACATTTATGTATTTAAACTTTATTTAACGTGGGTTAATGAAGTAGGACCCACGGAGAGCGTGTTTCCCACAAGGTAATTCTCCTTGGACCCACTCTTTCTTTTTCTTTTTATTTTTTTTATTTTTTTTTCTGCCGAGGGATTCACCTGGTGGGTCCACAAATCAGGTCAGATCCAATCGGATGATTGCAATGAATCTAACGTGAGTGCTGACGTACGCGGGACAATTTATACACTGCTGCACACCAGCATCACACGTGACGGTCGCTCTCTTCGCTTTGCCCACTGTGGGCCCCATCTTAATCCAACGGCTCTAAGAGAGTGAAATATTGAGTGATCGACGTTCTGGAGTCTATGGGCCACCTTGTTCAACTGGCTTCGTCTGGTTTTACTGGGATTAAATATGTAATTGCGGCACATTCCAACTATTAACGATAAACTCGTACATTTGCCCAAAAAAATTAAAAAAAAATTATCAAGATGGGGTAAATTTAAACCTCTCATTTCATCTCAAATTTTATATGATAGCCATTCAAGTGCAAATCTTTGCAACTCAAATGATATATGTTCATTAATTTTGACTAAAGAAAGAAAGAAAAAAAAAATCATATTAATCTTATCTTTTTATTCATAAATGATTTGAATATTAAATAAATTTTCGAATAAATAATATAAATTGATATTCAATTGATGATTTCAATTGAATATCAATTTATTGTTATGACCAGTAATTATTAACGTGATTTGGATGGTTTTTTCTTCTTCTCCTTCTTCCTCCTCCTCCTCCTCCTCTCTCTCTCTTTTTTTTTATTTTATTTTTTTGGTTGTAAACAATGAACATGAGATTGATAAGATATGGGCTCGACATTGCCCAATTCCTTTTCCTTTGGAACAAAGAAAATTGATAGAGACATGGGTCGAAGCCCATGTCTGGCTGCTGCTGCTCTCTAAAATGTTTACTGGGCCAAGACCCTGATCCCAGTACTGGACGACAATCCAACGTGCCCATGTAAAGAACTAACGCAACTTTGATAATGGCAACCATGAGCTACGCTGATATGTTTGGCAGAGACCCAACCCGGAAGCGGAATTGCAGACTAGGACTAGGCATGGTTGCCAGGATCCTTTTGCATCCGAAATGTGACTCCTGACAGGCAATGATGGGAATTAGTCGATTGTAATCGGAACTCCTGTACAAACTAATCAAAACGAATTGACGGGTAAATTATAGTCTCAAAGCCTGAGCTTGGTTGCCATCATTTTATCCTCCACGCCAAATAAATATTGTTTCAGTTTCAAACAAATGTTGTAGGGACAAGTTTGTTGAAAAGTATCGAAATAATAGCTCAGTATTTGGGTTTAAAGCCTTCCATAATACCAAAATAAATAAAATAAAATAAAAAATTGCTACCGTCCTATCCTTTTTTTAGTCCTTTTTGGAGGGCTATCAAGCATGAATTATGCAACTGGGGTGGCCACCTTTTGTTCTATGCATGCACAAATATAAATCTATTGTCTTCCTATCTTGCAAATTGAAACAATTAGGACCTTTAATTTTAAAGTTCAAAATATTAATGCCCCTTCTGCTACTCCACCGTGAGCGACTTTGATGGGGTTTTTTCTTTGAGATGAAATAATATTTATATGAATAAATTTCATGCAAAAATGTCCTCTCAAGAACAATTCATTTCCAAACCCAAAAACGTCTCTGGAATTATGCATCTTTCAATTCCGAAGGCCATCCATCCTATAATTTTGCCATTTTTAAGCCCGTTTTATCATCCGGCAACTAATAAGGACGTAAACATGACAACCTGGCTGGTGTGACAGGTAACTCACTTGACTGTTGTTGTTGGCAGCACTCTCTGATCCCCCATCCCTGTCCTCCGTGTCGTTGTCTATGTCTTTGTCTAGTTCTATTCATTGCTGCGTGCTATTCTAGCCTTTGCTCTCTTTCTTATCATCTGAACCTTTTTTATGGCAATCGTGTTAATCAGTTGGACTCGCCTAGTCAGAACAGATCCACGCTTTCCTACAGTTCATGCTCACCAATGCATTAAGACTATGGGTACAAACCCTTTTTCTTAATCAAGGGACAAAATTGTAGCAATAAAGTCTGATTAATATTACGTAGAGGGTAGAGGGCGAACATGTAATTTGCTTCATATAAAAGTTTTTTTTATTTCTTTTTATATAATAGAGTATACTTATTATATAACTTGTAAAAATTGGAAAATAGTAAAAAATAATCATAAATATAAATTTATTTAAATTATGCATCGCATCAATTTTTTATATATATATTTTAAAATATTTCGTTTCCCAACAAATACTCTGTATCGTATCTAATAAAATTTTAATTTTATATTATTAATGGGTACTTATAATTTTAAAAATAAGTTATATATTAAAATTTAATATGTTTTTTTAATATTCAAATTTATCGAATTAAAAATATGAATAAAATAAAATAATGTAATTTAAATTTTAAATTTTTTTATGATAATAATTTTTATATTTTATAAATAAACTATTTAATGTAAAAATTTAACTTATTAAATAAAATTTAAAAATATATTAAATATAAGATATTAATTGAGCATTAAAAAATAATTTTTATAAAAGAAAAATTCCATTGAAAAGTAATTTAGAGTGAATATGAGTTCCTTTATTATTATTATTATTATTATTATTATTATTATTATTATTAAAAGAGCCTCAAAGTCAAAAGAAAGAAAGATACAATGCATTATTATAACCGTTGAGGGGGGGCACTCCATTGATTACATATTTTTACATAGTCACAAAAAGGTTGGATCTTTATTACAATTCACGGGTGGTGCATCACTTTTGTAAATTAGTTGGAAGACATTGCTTCTATGGAAGGTGGATGGGACAGCCTCCCACCCCACCCCCGTCTCTTTGTTTGTATCCACTAAAGGGAGGCATGCAGCTTAATCAATGGCCAGTTCACTTTTGCATGATCTTGAACTATACTTGAAAAAGGGGTTGTCGGGTGGGGAGGAGTTTGAACTTTTCTTGAGTTTTTGATAATTAGGGTTCCAAAAGGAGGAAGTCGACTCAGAGAGATCAAAGGCAACTTGCTTCTGCCCACTAATGTGGTTCAAATTTATTTTTCAGGTTTTACAATTTGGTTATGCCTTTAGTTCTATGGTGTGCACTTAATAATAATAATAATAATAATAATAATAATAATTTATTGATACTAAAATTATTTTTTAAGTTAAAAATTTCAAAAATTAATTAAAAAAACATATATATATATATATATATATATATATATATATTAGAGAATTTGGCTCTATTAAACAAACGGTGATTAAGACTTGAGTGATTTATTATTATTATTATTATTATTATTATTATTATTATTTGCTTTTTTAATTCATAGATATTAGAGCATATGGTTTGACTCTATTGTGGTGGGGGCACCACGACCCACAAACCAACAAACCTCGGTAATTTCAAAAACAACGTGAGGGTGTTTCTGTAATAAGGGGGAATAATTAGCCTTGTGATTGCGGGTCCAGAGAGGTTCCTGTGGGAACCACCGCACTATATATGTTTCCTCTTGGTGGGTCTTTCCCCCAGTTCATGTCTTCCCATAACTATCAACCATCATAAATCACTTCGAAAATATTTATTGTTCACAAAAGTGATAAATAAAGTTACATGTAAATTAATAAAATAATAAAATTATCATTGTAATAATATAAAAAAAGTGAGAAATTGTAACGTGAGTAAATTGTATTTTATTAAAAAATAAAAATAAATTTAGTCTAATTATACTTTTGTGAATAAATAAAGTATTGCATATAACTAGAAAATAGACGTGTATCTTTGAGTAGAGTTATATTTTAGTGGTTAAGAATTTTAAATATTTTAAATTTTAATTTTAGAAAGAAAATATAAAATTTATTAGGTATACTTACTGTATGTAGATGAATAAATTTTTTGATGGCAAAAAGAAAAAGGAAATGGGTGTGTGGAAAACCCAAAAATTAACCTTCAAAACAAAAATAAATAAAAAAAATTATTTTAAACAGATGAATTTTTTTTTTATTAAAGTAAGTTTGCAACAGAAAAAAATAGTTCTATTATATTACTGTAATTATTAATTTAATTAATTCGATACATGATTATAAATAATCATAAATCACAAATAAAGGGAGACTACATCCATCCATCCATCCATCCATCCCCATATCTATTCCGGGTTAAAGACAACCAGAGTTCATAAAAGGCTATAAATACGCGAGCAAAGGTGGCAAGTGGAAATTTCAGGGAAACAGACCCCACCTGGGGGGGTCATCATGGTCCCACCTTTTGTCTTTTTCAGTCTTCTGCTGTCTTTTTTACTCGTTTTTGGTGGCCAGAGTTTGGAAGCAGTTCCAAGCTTCTGAGTTCACTCCTTTTCACAACAGATAAAGTAGGGGAAAATTGAAATCACACCCCCTTATTCTCCACAACTTGGAATGATTCCCATTTTGACCCATCATTCCTATTTCTTTTTTGTTTTCTTTTTTTTTCCCTTTTTTTTTTTTTAATTGGCTTGACCACATCTCTTCCCCCCCCCCTCTCTCTCTCTCTCTCTCTCTCTAGAGTGTAATTGTTTTTTTTTTTAAGCTGTTTTTGAATCTCACTTGGTATTTTCTTTCAAATCACTTTTTTATTATTTTTTCTCTTTATCCTTTTCAAACCTCTGGAGCAGCAAAGAATAATTTACCACGCAGTTCAAAATTCAAAATACCCCACAACTTGTCAATTGGATGCATAAAAAACTGTCTTCAAATTAACTCCATAAAAATTGAAGACTCCAAACACTAGAAATTCTGCACTGCATGGTCAAAGGAACGCCTTGACCAACCACCTAGCAATGAGTGATGATTACACCAAAAGCCCCCTTTTGTTCCATTTCCTGTTTTCATTATGTCCTCCTCCTGTCCTTCCAATTTACGAGATGGTAAATAAATAAAATGGAACTAAATAAATAAACAGAATTAATAGTCAACTGTGATTTTGCTGAGTAAGATTTGACTGAACGATAAAAGAAATTATATTTAGTTATTTATCCACGTTATTGTGAATGAATCATCTTTTATTGGAACATAATTTTATACTATAACTATGCACTCAACAACAATAATATGTAATTTAGGAGTATAATTAGTGAAGCATTAAATCTATGTAACTTAATTTTCTTTTTTTTTAAAAAAAAAACAGTGATTTGGAGTTTCCTTCTTTGGCTCTTTCCCTTTGTGCGTCTCCCCCGGTGAAATGGAACTTTTTTTTTATATTTTTTTTATTTGTTGTGTGCAAAGTGCATGGAATTTTTATACTTTGTCTTTTTTCTTCTGTTAATATTATTAAACATTAAGCTTGGCATGCCAATCCCCCCGGTAACAAGTCTAGATTAAAATGAAATAGCGACCTGTAGGCCTATGATTCTATAAAAAAGTAGTACAATAACTTGTCCTCTCTTCTTTCTCTCACTAAAAATTTTGTCCCTTTTCCTCGTTCCAAAAGCCCACCAATGCCTCATGTCCCTGCTCCTCCGCCTCCTCTTCCTCCTCCATATGCTGCAACTTCCTCCTCACCATCTTCTACTTCCCCTGCCATTGAAACGCTGTCGTTTTCTTCATCCCCTGCTAATGCTGACTTCAACTTCATCCTCCTCCTCTCTTTTCTACTCACATTGTGATATCTCTCTTTGATCCACACTCAAGCGTCTCACTTCCTTCACTCTCAGGTTCTTTTTCCCTTTCTTTCTTTTTGTTTTTTTTTTATATGTTCTTTCCTATTTGGAATATGTAGATTTGGGTTTCTCTCTTTTCTTTTAAATCTTTCTTAATGGTTTCTTTGTGGGGTTCTCAAGCTGCATTTGGCATTCCAAGATCTTGCTCAAAGATTTAATCTTTATACTGTTTACTTCTTCAAGCCCTTAGATTTTGATTTCTGTGTGTATACTTGTAGATTTGGTTCCTATTTTTAGAAATTTGAAATGCTTGGAGGGAGTTAAAGTTGTGGTCGTTAAGTGTGGCTTTTAGATTAGACATATTTTTTGTACCCCATCTCTCTTTCTTTCTCTTTCTCTTCTTCTTTTCGGGGGGGGGGGGGTTGTGGGGGGAAGTGCAGTTGGTGGTTTTGTTAATGGCAGTGTTTGGTTTCTGAGAAACTCCGGGAAAGCATGTGAAAGGAAACTGTTAGAGATCATTTTAGAATGTTAAACTAGTCAGTTAAAGGAGTTGGCGAGAAATTACTACTTGATTTAAGTTCAAGTTTTTTAACAGTAATGGTTGAGTTGATGTTAACCCCAAGCTTTTGAACTTTAATACTTCTCGCCAAATCTGGGATTCAATGTTCTTGGATGATCGTTTGAATTTTCTTTCTTTTCCCTTGTTTTCTTGTTTCTCTAGCAAATAAGGTTTCCATTATTTTTTTCTTGAAAAGTGGCATAATTTCATTTTCTTTACTGTTACTGGAGGTTGAAAATGAAATGGGGTTGCTTATAGTGAATGCATTTCTTGAGTAACTTTACAGATAAGTGTACCTTTTTTTTTTATTTTTTCGGTTGGGTTCTACCTTAATGCAGTCGTTCTTCGTCAATAAGTACTTTCCTTGAAGCTTTCTGATGGAGCAGTATGAAGTACTAGAGCAGATAGGAAAAGGGTCTTTTGGTTCGGCTCTTCTAGTGAGGCATAAACATGAAAAGAAGAAGTGAGAAAGAAACCAACACTCTACTCCTTTTTTTTGTTTACTTTACTGTATACAACTCTGTAATAAGAATGGCATTGTCGTCTAACCCGAACTCTTTTGATAATTTTGATTATTTTGTTTGTAAAGGTATGTCCTGAAAAAGATCCGCCTTGCCAGGCAGACTGACAGGTCCCGTCGTTCTGCTCATCAAGAAGTCAGTATTTTTTTTTTTTCACTACAACATGCCTCATTTCTTCTCCAAGCCATTTATCCTTAGAATGTGGACGTTGTTTGCATTTATATACGTGTTGCCTTTTGCATTTTCTGTTACTAAGTAATCACGCCAGTCTTTATTCCTCTCAAAAAATATTCATTGTTGTAGTCCATTGGAGAAACAAAAGCTAAAACGTTTTTTTGTTTGCTTCCTAATCTTTCTTGAAAAAGTTATAATAGCACTGCTAATCAAGGGTTGAATTCAGTTATTAGAACTAGAAATGATGATGATGCCTTCAAATTTAGGTATTTAGACCTTTGACATTGCAAATTCTGAGAGAGGGTATCTGAGTGGATTTTAGTTGTGATAAATGTTAAATGCAGTCATAGCCTAGTTGCAATAGTTATTTAATCAATTCATAGCTGGTTGAGCTGGACCCTTAAATAGGTGATATTTGAATCAATAGCTCTAACTCTCATCTTGTTTCTTGCAGATGGAACTCATTTCTACAATACGAAATCCATTTATAGTAGAATACAAAGACTCCTGGATAGAGAAGGTACCCATTGTGACACTTTGTTGACATCCCTGCCCCCAAATTGTTTTCATTTTGATACTCTCGAATTGGATATTCTTTGGTGTTTTCATTTGGATGTTCTTGAGTTGAATATTTTTTCCTAGAACCGTTAGATCCACAGTTGGTTTGTTTGTGTTCTTCGGATCCACCATTGGTTTGTATATCATGCTTTTATTTAAAGCCTACTTTTCACCTTGTCAAATGTTCAATAGGTAGTCTAATATTGGTAGACTTGGTGCTTTTGACTCAGGGTTGCTATGTATGCATCATCATAGGTTATTGTGAACGAGGAGACATGTGAGTTATTTTTCTTGCCAGAATTAAGATCTGTAGAAGTGCGCACTTGTATATTTTTGCTTGAAGCCCACCTTTGGTTGAGTTTCTTTTTCATTTTCTCGTGTTACAGGGCAGAAGCTATAAAGAAAGCCAATGGTGCTCTGTTCTCTGAGGAGGTTTTTTTTATGTCCTTTTTTCTCTGTTTTTTTTTTATGATGCCAGTTGCTATTAGGGGAAATGTTGTAATTTGTTTAAAAAGTGAGGAAAATAAATTACTTTGGTGGACTGCATCTTCAATTTCAAAACCCCTTTGTGATTGATTCATGGATGACCGAATGTATTTCAGAAGCTCTGTAAGTGGCTTGTGCAACTTCTGATGGCACTTGATTACTTGCACATGAATCATATTCTTCATCGTGATGTCAAGGTTTGTAGCTGTTTCTTTTATGTATATCAGACATTGTTCCCAGTCTAAAATATGTAGATGCGAATTCATCTGACAATGTCTCATGATTCTTTCAGTGTTCAAACATTTTCTTGACAAAAGATCAAGATATTCGCCTTGGTGAGTGATCCTTTTGTGAACATTGTAATGCCCATTAAGTGATTCATAATCATGTTAAAATTTAACGATCAATTCTGGTCCAGGTGATTTTGGACTTGCCAAGGTATTGACTTCAGATGATCTTGCTTCATCTGTAAGTAATGTTGCTGAAAAACTGGCTGTTCTTTCAATTTTAGATTCTAGTTGATCTAGTATTGTTTATTGAAATTCAGAATCACTTTAATTGATTCAGGTTGTGGGAACTCCAAGCTACATGTGTCCAGAGCTTCTTGCTGATATACCGTATGGTTCAAAGTCAGACATATGGTCTTTAGGTTAGTTACGGAGGTTTTACCTAGAATTTACTTTAAGATTCCTGTTTCTGAGTTCCATAGTTGTTCATACTTGAAATTTTTTGTCCAGGATGCTGTGTATATGAAATGACTTCTCTCAAGCCTGCATTTAAGGCGTTTGTAAGTTTTCTGCATCTTGAATATTAATCATACGTCCTGTGTCTTACATTCAACAGTTCTTGCTTTTGAATTCTCTACGTAAAATGTAGGCTTACCAAGAACAGCTGATCTTTATTCCCTTCTTGATGAATCTCATATTCTGCCTGGCCTCTTGTCTCTAATATCTGTTAAGAATTGTATACATATATTACAAGGATGTTATGCACTCTCTCCATTTGTGATTGAGCTTCCCTCAACTTGTAGCTACAAATTTAGTTTTGTCATGTGTCTGGTTCTTTTGTAATTCTTTACTATTTGACTCTTGAGCAGGATATGCAAGCACTCATTAACAAGATAAACAAGTCTATTGTTGCTCCACTTCCAACAAAATTTTCTGGTGCCTTGTACGTTCTATTTCCTTCGGTGCTGTTTGTATTAAATAGATGCTGTTTTTATGCATGAAATTCTTTTATCTAATCTCTCTTTCCTGTTTATGTTTCCAGTCGAGGTCTTGTTAAGAGCATGCTGCGAAAGAACCCCGAACTCAGGCCAAGTGTATGTATTTTCTCCACCAACCCATATCTGGATGAAATATAGTATCACCAATAGAAGTGCAGGGTCACATCTTGATATAAAGATGACTACAGACTTGAAATCTTAGTAGAATTACCACCATCCCAACAAAACGCCCTCTCCCAATTCTGTGTGGTGGAAATTACTGCACATTTAGATCCCTGATTCTTTGGTCTGATGACCACCTCCAGCCCTTATTAGGGCTTGGGGGGATAGGTTGACAGTTCAAGTTCCTATCTCTGTTTCTGCACTTATCCGTCAAAATTGCCCAATATATTAGGCTGATAAACCATAACCACTGGAAGTAAATGCATTATGGATTATTTAGAAGCTCCATGCCGATGCCATAAGGTTAGATCTTTTATTGTTTGAATGATATTTTGCAGTGTGGAAGGAGGAGGCCTTCATTTCATCTATAGTTTTTGCAACTGTAATAAACTTGACTCACTGCACGAGATAATTCAGGAAACTTCCCAGGGCTTTAATTGCATCACACATTTCTGTCACATTATGCCAATTTTTATCACCTTTTGTCCTTGTAGAAACATTAGCAGCAGCACATTTTTTTGTTTGTTTGTATATGAATATTTTCTGTGCTCATTTGCATGTTCATTGAAACAGGCAGCAGAACTGCTCCAGCATCCGCATCTTCAGTCTTATGTACTCAAAGTTCATCTTAAGATCAACAGCCCCAGATGCACTACATTGCCTGTCCAATGGCCTGAACCTACTTACATTAAGAAAACAAGATTCTTAGAGCCAGAAGATGCTCCTCTTCCTCCTTACAAAGAGAAACGACACTCATTTAGCAATGATAGGACAATTAATCCAAGTATATCTGCAACGGAGCGAGACTCCATGTGCTCTACAAGAGGAGTCCATGATATGCCATGTTATTTGAGTCGACGATTATCAGATTTGTCTGTCAAAATCAGCAAGGAAGGAACAGTCATTTACAAATCAATAACTTCAAAACCTTCAGCTATTGCCAAGACTGCAAAACTTGCCTCCGCCAAAGTTTCCGTCGCTCCTAGAAGGCGAACAGAGCCTGTAAAAAAACGTGAATCTGTAAGTTCATACATCTCCCCCAAAAAAGAGCATACACAGTCAGTTTTTGCTAGTTTTGTAGGTTCTTATTTCCTTCTTTTCCTGAAAATCTTTCAGCTTCCTGTTACATCCACTCCAATCAAAAGAACCATCTCTGCAACTCGTAGAGCATCATTGCCATTGGCCCCAAGAACTACAATGCAACATACCCCTTTCAAGCATAACATTGGTATCCTTCATAATGTAAAATCTCCAGATGTCTCGGTCAATGCTCCTCGAATTGACAGGATAGCTGAATTCCCATTAGCATCTTATGAAGATCCATTGTTTCCCATCCAGAGAACTTCATCAACCTCAGCACATGGTTCGTCAAACTCTCCGGTTCATGGTGACTGTTCAATCACAAAGGACAAATGCACGGTTCAAATTTGTGACAGAACCTCTTCAAAACCCAATTTTGTCAATGCATGGCAAGGAATCAATCACGACAGGTTTAAGTTAGATGAAGAGAATGGAAGCAACTCCTCTAATCAAAATGCAACTGCCGGGGCATCAAGCCGAACCTCATCAGACACAAGGCGCCGTAGGTTTGACCCCTCATCATTCCAGCAGCGTGCTGAAGCTTTGGAAGGTTTGCTTGAATTTAGTGCAAGATTACTGCAAGAAGAAAGATATGAAGAACTTGGGGTGCTACTAAAGCCATTTGGGCCTGGCAAGGTCTCCCCCAGGGAAACTGCAATATGGTTGACGAAGAGCTTCAAGGAGAACACAGTCAAACAGGAAGATTAAACGGTGTCAAGCGTATCATATTAGTAACTTTTAATAATTTTATAATTAAGTACATGAGCTTTTTCCCAATGATCGTGGATAGGGACTAGATTTTTGGACAGATCCTCATTAGGTTGTGGTAAATTTCCATGTCCATGACTTTTATCAGGTAGCACGAGAATATTTTTAAAATTCTACATTGTATTTCAAGCTCAGACCAAGCCCTTAGTCCTGCAAATGAATAGGGAAGTCAAGCATACTGTGCTGATATGAGTTCGGTATGTGGCACACCGTGGCCAAGCTGCAGTTGGTAGTCGTGTAGTTATTTACTTCCCGCTGTTTCCACGAAAATTGTTAGATGCTCATTTTGCAAATTAGGACACTATTACTGCTTTGATTTGTTGATTTCAATCAAGGGAATGGTTTAGCCACAGCTAGTTGCGGTCCAGTTTTGGATAGTTAATGGAACATGTTAATAGACTTTCTTTTATGGTCACTTGAGGATGGATGGCCCTGTGACAATTATATTGGAAAATACTCCCTTTTATTTTTCTCTCTTTTGCGGCTCATCAGGGATGTTCCTTAAATGTCTGCATAACATGAAGCAGTTCTTTCAGTAGATACTCAAATGTAATTAAAGTTGAGTATCAAATTGAAATGGCTAGGATTTGACCAGAGAATACCAATTAGCAAATGCAATGGTGAGACTGATTCCGGTTGTACTGCCTTTCCCAGGTCCAGTCAGAAACGCAGAGGACAAACCTGATTGAAAAAGGATTTCTGCCTGTTTCCTCCTACCTTCTTTGCATCCTGTCATATTATTACAAGGCATGAAATTTCAGTGTCATTAGTTAGTGGCTTAGAAAAGTTCAGAGAGTTAACAAAAAGGGAATATATATATATATATTCTTGGTTGGAGAGGGTTTAGAAACAATGGGAACCCTGAGCAGTTGATGATGGAGATTATATAACAGCAATCTTTGGCGTTGTGGCAAATGTCTTGGCCAGGGAAACCCTTTGCACGCTTTGTTCAATAGCTTGACAAAAGGAATACAGGGCAGAAAAGCAAACAAACGATGTAGTTTTAAGTCAGCATGATCAAACAAACATGGAAAGCTTTATGCGCTTCAAGAGGACTAGTCAAACTGCAAGCCCTGGTGAGGCAGTTTCTCGTGAGGAAACAAAGAGCTGCTACGCCAAGGAGAGGAATGCATGCAATAATGGCAATACTAGTCAGAACTCAGTTTTAGAGGATTCAAATGGCTGATGAGATATCACACCTTGTTGTCAGAAGCCAATCATCAAGACATAAGAAACTTTCTTGGGACAATGGACTTAGAGAATCGCATAGGATAAATCTTCACACATTTTTATAAAGAATCATCTTCACATTTAAGAATTCTTTCTATTAAGAATTAGATTATTGTAATTTTAAATATAAATTATTTTTTAAATTAAATTAAAATATAATGTTAAATTTTAAATTTAATTAATATATAAATAAAATTAATGTGAAAATTTTCTTCTCTTTTTCAGATTCTTTGATTTCCAACAGAGATAAATGGCAATGATCACGATACCGTCGGTAGCAAGAGCAAGTAGGAGTAGACATTCCAACAAGGTCAATTCCTTTGTCACCTATCAGCTAAGTACACTGTTTCTACCTTCAAATGTAATGATCATTTTACCATTTTTGTCATTTTCATTCTCTGAAGTTTCCTACTCTAGCTTCTGCAGCCTTACCTGAAACCGTCCATCTGCGGGCTCTGGATGTCAGCGTTTGATTTGATAGTTTGTCATTCCAATACTCCATTTACAATTTTTTTTTTTTTAACCATAGACTCAAACACGAGACAATATAACTTTTAATCATAGAAACAATTCCAACATCAATAAACCATAAAATGTTAATGTCGCACCACCCATCTTGTCCTCTTTTAACTTTTCTCTTTGTTTTGCTAGAGTTCAGGACAAAGCACTAGCTCATGACCCATAAGTCACTCTTTGAGGACGTGTCCAAATAATTTCAGAATCACGAGTGATTCCACTCCTCCCCAACCCCACCACCCTCCAGGGTGCAAAGCACAATCGTTGTAGCTGGCATACGTCTCCTCCCAGTGGGGCAATGCGGGAGGTAATTGAAAAATCAAGAGAAAGAAAATGACAGTCTCCATAACATGGCTCACAGAATTGTCAAAGATTCCATCTTGAAACTAATTTGAATGAAAAAGCTAGCTCCTTTTCCCTCTATTTTTAAAATTATCACAATATCCCTTTCACTTGTTATTTATTACCTTTAATGTTTTTAATTTTATTATTAGCTACTCATGATTAGCCACTTTTTAGCTGGCCATCAACTTCCCCTTCTTTTAAAATAGCAATATCGGTCTGTCTTTCTACCTTGAATTATACAGCTCTTTCTGAAGGAATGCCGCTGGCAATAACCTCATTGATTTAGCCTTCCACCAAAATTTAACCCGACAGTCCAATAAATACATGAGCTGGTCCTCCATTATGTAGGTAGGTTGCTCTGACCCGTGCCATTCTTGTTGCACAGGTTTAATTACATTTCCCATAACCCTTAAAGCCAACCAACACAGCTGATCAGGCGACACTTCCAACCTGCTGAACTATGAGTATCATAAAAATCAATCCATACACGCACATCATGGCTCCTGGGGATTGGTTTGCCATCTGCAAAGCTGAACATGAGGGCCAGAGATCTTTAAGTTTTTTGTTTTCCAGTTTTCTGGCTACCGTGCTCCTCTGATTTGCCATTTCCATAACCCTTTTAAGGGTGGTTGAGAGTAACTTCTACCATCTTCAGTCCATAAGATAAGGGAGGGTATAGTTCTTGATGGACAGGATAATCTTGATGTTTATCTGGTCACAAAATTAGGCACAACATCTGTACTGCATGCCACAAATCTCAGGGAAGATCGCTCAATGGTTCAATGTCTTGTGGAATGCAACCTGCAAATATCACAAACATAACAGTTTAGGCAAGATGTACAAGTGGAACTCGTTGAAAAATGTTTATTAGGGGAAGATCTACGGGTTTACTATTTTAACTTGAGGCTTGGGAACAGGATAGGGGAAGGGAGAAGAGAGGGAGGAAAAAACAAAGATAGCCATAGATCTGGCATCCTTGTATATTGGCAATGTTTTCAAAATTTAAAATTGTCAAGGAAGCAAACTTTCAGTGGAAGGACATACAGATGTTGATGTTTTAAGCAGCTCTCTTATGGCCATTGTTGCATAACATGAAGCCGGAAGAGTGAAGCTCAACTTGAGAGCCAAATGTGATTCTTGTGAATTAGAGCCACCAAAAGAATCAACCGATGCTAGCCCTAACTCTCTGTTATTCTCCACCTTTTTGCAAGTCAACAATGGATTTAAATCACCTTGGAAGCTGGCTGGCATGCAATCAGACAAACTTGTGTCATCGTCAACCTTGACTTCTTTGCTTGCAGCGTCAGATTTACTCTTGGTAATTTTGTCCAAATCTGTCTCAGCCAATGGTGTATTACTATCTTCATATGGGAGCACCTCCCTGCAAAAAGACCAGCAAAAACAATTGGGAGTGTATTGCAAGGTCCCAATAACAAATGAAAATGAAGAGAAGACTAGCATACCATTCGAAATTTAGTGGCTTCTGAAAAATGTGCCTGTAAGTTCCAGTCACACTGGTGATTGAAAATTCCCTGTGACAAAAGAACACAGACAACTCCGATAAGAATAAATAGGCTTGCACATAAATGCGCATATGCATGCATGTAGAAATGTGCATAGGAGGGAGAGGTGTTGGAGACAGTTACTTGACACTGTGAATACTGTCAGTCAAATCTATAGCATCCTGCAAAAAACTAAGTAAACATATGAGAAGGATAAACAACAGATCATAAACACAGAAAAAATGCAAATAAAAGCAATAAGAGAGAGGGAGCTCATCAAGCTGCATATAGTCCAAGCTTGGTACAAACACAGTAATCAATCTGGGAGCTTGCTTTTACTGAGGGTTGTAACACAGCACCCTTTTTCCATTCCATCATTAAGATATTTGAACCAACAGAAGGAAGTCATTCATATGATTAAAAAAATTCCAAAAATCAAATATTTATAGATCTTCCTTTTCCTTTTCCCTAATCTGTTGCCTGACACAAACTTTATCATCAAAAGGACACTCCAAGTTGTTAGTGTGAAAGAAGACTGGCCTAGACAACTTTCTCTAGATTCTTATGGTCAATCAAAACTTTCCCTTTTCTTTTGTTCTTCCAGCAAGGAATGCAAGAAAATGGCTCACCCTAGACCCACCCTTTATTGCACTGCCATGGCCCCAGTTCAGAATCTCCTCCTGGTTACTCAAGCATCTTGACTAGCTCATTTCCCACTTATATATCTCCACATATTTCCTTTTGTGGTAAAGATATTATCATCAAAATATTTGTTGCATCAGGACAAGATAAATAATATGAACAGAAGAAATTCTGCATCTCGTGTTCTCAACCTCTTTTTCCACTAGCAATGCCACTTTCAAATTTTGCTTGTCTGGGACAAGTTTCACTGATTTTCTCAAGACTCTTCCGCTCTCAAATTGTATCTGTCATTATCAATGCCACTTTCAAAGTACCTCTTACTCATCTCACTTTCATAATGATAGCAGTCTCACAATCTGAGTTTGTCAAGACTCTTCCAACCAACCTTTTGATTCCATATCATTTCTCTGATTTTAAATAAATATACAAAAGATCTCATCCATTTCCAATGGAAGACAAAAACCTAATCCTCTGGAGCAATATTTTGCACACTGCTATTCAAATACACCTCCCCTTGTCTATGTAGAAGGAGAAAAGAAAAGGAGCAAGCTGTATTAAGAAATCTAGGTATCATGTGTTTAACACGTTCCAAACCTTCTTGGCCAAATCATGATAAATGTTGACAATGTCGTTTGCAGGATAAATTGTCCTAGATCTGCCAAAAGAACTGATATGTCAGACAAGAAAGAAAAAAGAACTCCATTAAAATCAGTTAAGAGTATCTTGCCTTTCCCTTACCCAGGCATAGGGAGGATGACATCATCAATCGTATAATTTCCAGTAGAGATATCTTCTGCAGTAACAGCCTGCCAGATGATAACTTTGACAATTATACAGCAAAGCAGTAGATGATAACATTGTATTGGTGCGTATGAACAACAAAGATACCACAATTAACTTCAACTTTAAGTTCACAAAATTAAATTGACAAATATATTATAGATTCCATGGAAAGGCATGGGAAGATGGATATAAATGTGCACTTCAAAATCCTTGAAAGACTCATGAAACAACTAAAGAACTAACCTTAACAGGAAAACTTTTACTTTCAGCAAGATCAGTCACAGAGGCTTCATCTGAATGATTGTATGCATCATCAATATTTTCATCCTCACATTCAGGATTAACAACTATTGTCTCTTTTTCAGTATTATCCCCTTTACCATGCACCAAGTCCCCTGGCACAACTTGCTCAGCTCCTGCCACAGAGTTCCAAAATAACACAATATGTTGATCAATCAATAATAAGCACAACAAAGCTTTGACGAATGATGACAATATCAACATGCAAAACATATGCTTTGTTAACTATGCACATGGAATATAGGTTCATAACATAACAAGTTACAATAGCATACCATATTTTTGCACTCTCATACTTGCTGCATGGTTCCACAAATAGCTTTGGTAACTGTGTACGTACCTAAACAAAAATAACAAATCTTCGCATTGTAACTCTCAAATGTGCAAAATCACAAGCTAAACATAAGCAACTTCCATCTGCAGTATTTCCTTGGTTCATATTCTTTTCATATTCAATAAGCTTCCAAGTAATAGTATGGTTGTCCAACTAAACATATTGTGTATTGAGAAGATACCTGCTGTACATGCAATATTACGATTACTAACAACCATGTCCCATGCACATGCACACGTACATATGAAACATCCCTATGAATGGCACTTGCACAGAAGTGGACATGGGATGCCTTCAAGGTGACAGTCCATGGTGATCAAAATTAAAACCAAATTATGTTTTAATTGATAAAAATTAGGCATGTATTATTTTATGTATTTAATGATAAAATAGAGTGAATATCTATTAACTTCTATTCCAAGACTAGCTCAATTTCTTCTTTGATAAGTTAGTTTAGCTCAAATGATGTATGGATCGGACCCTCTTGGCACTGTTCTTTTCAGCTAATCAAAGGTAGGCTAGGGCAAAGAAAGTTAACACAAAAACATGGAACAAAGACCATTACACTATTCTCTACTCAAAGCTGGTTATATAAAAGTACATCAGACGAAGTTGCATCCTAGTATTGATATAATCATAACTTACATCATTCTCAAAGTCCTAGGTATAGCTTTCAGGGCCTGGAGGTAGTTGCCAGGACATTTCTTCAAACACTGAAGCTGCATATTAAAAAATGGTGAAAGGAAATAACAGATATAGTGGCTATTGTCAAATTCAATTGGAACTTGAAAAAAAAAATCCATATTTTGTGATTGATGCTTAATACAGCATATCAAAACCATGCATTGCTACATAATGGCCAACGGGGGCAAATTAACAAACTGGCTGTAGAAATTACAAATCAAAACCATTACCACGGAGTCTTCGGTATGGCAATGACCTCCAGAAAGAAAGTTATGCAGAAGCAATGACAGTAAAAAACTTACTATGGCCCTCTCAGCTACTAGATGGCGAGGAAATTGTTTCAGTGTTCCTTCAATATTATTAGTTTCCTTGTAATATTCCCGTGCCTTTCTCACTTCATCCCTTTGTATTTAGAGATCAAAGTCAAGAAACAACAATAGCCAATGCTTCTACTGTATGACAATTAAGTTGATGCAACAAATCACTAGTCAATTATATGCAACAGTTTCCCTTATAAAACAGAAAACAAAAACAACAGAGGATATCTCCTTCTCTTGGATCAAGGATCAAGCTTATAGCACTCTTCCACTCTCCTCGGAGTAATGCAGCTCCAATAAGATGAGTTGGTACAGAACCACTGCCAAAACGCTGCAAATATGCAATCTCATTAAGTATAGAACAAAATGTGCAAGCACAATTCATTTAAGCGATCAAATAATGTGGTCTGTACAAAAAAGCACTAAATGTAAGTGGGTGCTGCTTAAACATATGAAAATGATTGGCAAATCATTGCCTTTGGACCCAGTAAATACATGATCTAATCTGCATAGACACAGAAAAAGAGGGAAAGAGAGGCACCTGTAAACCAAAGTAGTTGATGAAGCCATGTCTTCCTAAGGAATCAGCAGATGCTTTGATTGTGTCTTCAGAGTCTGCAACAACTCCTCTAAGGGAATGACTAAAAGCGGTGAGTTTAGAAAACAAACAATGCAGGTAACTGCAAAGCAAAAATTTCTGCATCATACTATCAAACAAGGATTTATATGTAGGAAAATTTCTCACCGTAATGTAATTGTAAATCTATTTCCTAGGAGCTGTCCAAGAAGAAGTTCATCCTTAACATGGCTGGAAAATTTATGCAACCATACATTTTGAATACAACATTTAACACCCTGGAAAGAAAAATTACAAATGCCAAACTCAACCTTACCAGAAATCACCCACTTTGATACCAATCAACCGGTCATTAAGCGCAGCTAGTCTACTTGCGTGCTGCTTGAAAACAGTCACCTGTAACAAACAAGTGCATCTATGCTGAAGCATCTTTTAAAAGCTAAATTATTAGCCAAAGAAAGGGCACTAATGCAGCAATGCCGAAAGGGAATTCTCGGTTGCAATTATGAAAAGATGCTTAGCAGTCATGCACTCATAGAAACAAACAATTAGATAAGTCGATCAATTAAAAAAAACCCCCCGAAAAGGCCTTGTGCACCAGTTTAAACCAAAAAAACTTGTTTTAAACAGACCACAATAAGGGCATAAGCAGACAGGTTGCTGATTGAATGACTTACCCGTTGAGTTGAGATAGAGCGCTTGTCCTTTGTTCCCGCAAATCCAAAGGATCGTGGCTGTCAAACCAATTATATCAATCAGAAAGGGCAACATGGTACATGTATGAGAAACGAGCTTCAGATGCATTGCAGACATGCAATGTCGAAGGAAAGAAAAAGGAAAAAAGAGATAGAGCTCAAAAAGATCAAAAGAAAAATGATAATCTCTTTGGCTCCTTCGTCATTTCTGAAAAAAAAAAAAACACCAGACTGCCTACTACAATCAAGATAAGATGAACAAAAGAATGCTAACTATAATCAAGCTGGTGAGAGAAAGAGGGATTTACAGTATTGTCTCTTATGGATACTGCATTAAGCAAAACAAAACAAGGGCAATGCAACAAAAGATTAGGACAAACCTGAATGCCAAGCATCTTCCCTATCAGTCCTAGGGCCTCCTGTGTATCCTTGTTTTCCTTGTAAAGATGGAATCTGAAAATTTGCATTGTCAAGGCCTTGCATATGTTGTTCAATTACCACAAAGAAGATAAAAATTCCACCACAAAAGAGTTGTATAAGATACATGTTCAAAAGTTTTCATAAACAAATACAATGCTCTTTGATTCAATCATCCAACATTCTTCACTTGCATCATTAACAAATTTAAACAACAATTCTGCTGTAAATACAAGCTCAAGTCTGGAACTAAAGCAAAGAAATTTGTGAGATGGATCTGAAAGGATACCTACACGAGTGACAGGAGACTACAAAGTGTAGCCAGATATTTTAGTCAATGCCTCAGTTAATCCAGACAATGTTTCTTCAGAAAGCATAGAGTACCAAAGAATTCATAGTTTCTGTTGCATACACATTCATGTAACTTTCTTATTTTAGTATCATATCGTTCATGATCCAATGAATAATCACAGGGCTACAATTGCACCAAAATACACATTGCCAGATACATTTATTGGAAGTTGAACAAGGATGGGTACTCTTTTTGGCTTAAAAGCACTCAAAACCCTAAGCAGTCTTTTGTTGGCTTGATCACCATCAGCCCCATAATAGGAATGCGGAATAATCACAGTATAAACTAAACAGCAAGACTTCATGTGCTCACTACCTGAGAAACTTGCCAAGATGCTCTGGCCAATTATTTGAACCTCTGCTGTCGAAGGGCTTATCACCTCTTTCTTTTCTTTTCCTGGGATTTCTCCCATTATTGTTTGCTCCACAATTTAATCTCACACGGATGCATTTTGATGAAGCATCTGGTCCATCAACAGTATCGGTAACAAGGAATTTGAAATTCAGCTTGATAAAATTGTGCACCTTCTGCATATTTTGAGAAAAAAATTTTGATAACTGACAAAAAATAACCAGGTTTGAATTTATTTCATTTAATGAAACTGATTCCCCAAATTCTGCTATTTCCATTTTATATCTAATACTGAGCTGGGATCAGATTGGTTGAGAGTTGATTTTCAGTTCAAAAATAATCAACAACTCTCAATTTCTTCTCCTAGCATTGAGAAAATTCTAAATTCAACACCTACCAAGCCATCAGTCCTAATGGAAAGCACCCCCAGCAACATAGACAGAAACTTTGCCAACTTGTATCTCACATAAGAACCTTAACAGGCAGTGGTATAGGAAAAGAAAATGTAACTTGCAACAGAGAAACAAACCGTTCTGTGGGCTTTGTCAGAATCTGGAGAGAGAACAATAGGCAGAATGCCATCTTCACTTCCAGAGGCCACTTGACCAATGAATCCTTCGAAACAGTCAGCATCATTGTCACCCAAAAGTGATCTGAATGAATCAATCTCTGTCACATAACTTTTACTTGTTTGATCACATACCTTTGTCTCACCCTCCTCCACAATCTGAATGCCAAAGAAAGTAACAAAGTCTCAACAGATTAAAAAAAATAAAATCAACTGCAAATAACCCAGTGATCTGAAGGCACTTGTGCAAGATCCTCCAGGATTCAAAGTCCAAACCCGTGTTTTCTCCAGCAAAGAAAACAATTAATAAGCCATAAAGAAAAGAGAAGACTTTAACGCAAGAAAGACTTTTACCCACCGGGGGAGGGGCGTCCAAACAGGTCAAATGCACAACATTTCCATCGGTATCGACTTCATTGACAATAAAATCAGAATACCTATAAAGACAATACAAGAAACACAAAGAAATTTACATCTTGAACTGAAAGACGTTCAGGAAACCCAACAAAGTTTACATCTTGAACTAAAATGTGTTCAAGAAACCCAATAAAGTTCAACTCTTTAACTGAAACGGAGTATATCAAATGTTTAAATTAAGAGAAGATCCCAATTCATAAACTAAAACCAGTGAGCACAGGAATGGGAAAGGGAACAGGGGACCTTTGCTTAAGAATGCCACGAAAGCCAGGAAGTTGAGATATGTAGCAGAATATGCCAACGTCTGATTCTTCTACAGTTTTGGCTCTTGCCATTGTTGGGATTTTAGAGCAAGAAGCCGTGGTTGGGTTTGTAGTCGTTAGGTAGGGTTTTATAACTGAGGGGGGACGCGTTACAGTTTTAAGCCACATGGTTACGCCTTGTTTGGCAATAACGGACCCAAAAAATAAAGGGGAATGAATACAGATAGAAAGAAAATCAATATTTGAGAATTGAAATGAAAATATTTAAAGGTACAGAATTATATTATAAAAATTGAAAAATTTAAAAAGTAATTTTTTTTTTCTTATCCCCCTTTTCTTTTGATTGTCTTTTTTTCATCTAAACACGGCATTCTGTTTTTTCATCTAAATCTTTCCTGTTTAAAACCAATGCTACATGAATTAAGTGTTTACAAATTTTATGTTAAACGTTTTACTTTCTTGACAAATTTATTTATTTATTTATGTTAAGTGTTTACAAAGATTTAAATGCTCATTTGAACATAATTATTGAACATAAAGATCTAATCTTTTGTATTTAATCTCATAAAAAAAATCGGTTTGTATCTAAAACTTTTATTTTTCTCTCCACTTTCAACTAAAAGCAAAGAAAATTTTACGTTGATTTTTTAACCAAAAAAGTTATTATTATTTTATTGTTTGTAATCGTTTGATGGAACGTAAATCTTCTTGTTTTGAAAACAAAAATCATAAGCAAAACAAGAGCAGTTAATAGTCAATTAATTCTCTCTTCCTTTTTACACTTCTCATTAACAGATCCAAGAACCCACCAGAGGGAGACAGGAGTGCTGACATGGTGACCAAAACAGAGGAGACCCAATTGAACAGATTGGAGAGCCAAGTGGACAATGGAGGAGGAGGCGAATGGGAGTATCTCTGCTTAGTCAGGAAGCTCAAGGTTAGGCGTTCTGATAAGGTCTTGAAGCATGGTCTCTTCATCTTGAACGACCCCAAGAAAAGATCTAGTCTTGGCCCTGATGGTAAGTCTTTTTTTCTGGGACACCCTTTATTGATTTGCTTATCTGGGTATTGCGTATTTGGTGAATTGGTAAAAGTTAGCTTGCTGTTCCTTTTGGTATTGGGTTGTTTTTTCGGTTGAGAAATTGTGAGTCTAGGTTCGACTCTTGAACAGTGCAATTTTATGAGTTTAGTTATTTGTGTGATTGGTGAATGGTTGGAGATGTAAAGATTGATGCTTGATTGGTTGAACAAATCATATCAATCTATTTAATTTGGTAACATCGTTGAAAGAGTGACTTTCTTTATGTTTTGTTTTCAACTGTTTGAACTTCCATACTGAAATTGGATATGGAGGAGTGCTACCATTTTCTAGTGAAAAGTTCCTTTTTTGGTTCCCATTTTGATGTTTTTTCTGTGCCTTTGAAGCTTTGAATCATGACTTTAATTGGGTATCTGTTTCTTCCTTGCTTTGGACTAACTTTTGGGTTTTGGAATTTTGCTTTTAAATGCTGATTTTGTCGCTGTTTAGCTTCAATCAGTGCATAACTGGTGCAAGAGTGATTAGTTGTTTAACCAGGTGTTTTGCATAATGATTACTTTGAAAATACTGTCATGTAGTGAATCATTAGCTTTGGGAAAACCACCTTGCTAGCAAAGTTGAGTAAAGCACTGGCAGATGTATTATCTGTTAGATGGTGTGTGTTCTAGATTCCGAATAAAGTATAATGAATGCATAGTTTCTTTCCTGCCACAGGAGAAAGTTGAGGAGGGGTGGCTGGGGTTGAAGGAGGTGGTTTCGGTTTTTTGGTTGAAGCATCAATTTAGAACAAATCCTTTTCATTTGGGAGAACATATAACGTGTAAGACTTGAATATACATGGAACAAAAAACTCAAGAGTGGCGATTGGCAAAGAGTGGTGCTACTTATTTCAGGGCTAGTGTGAGAATTCTGCAGAAAGAAAAATAACTTATCTAATTTTGGAGCTTTATTGATCTAGGTGTTTAGAAATTTGTCTTCTTCTTTATGATCTGCATGGAGAATGCTTCTAGTTGCTATATTCCATCACATTCATGATAGTTTCTAGCCTCTTGCCATTTTGTGGTGTAACTGAGCTTTTAACCTTTTGTTTGTTATATCATGACATATTGTTTAAGACAAGCACTATACCAGCTAAAACATTTCTTAAAATACATTGACTGATGATTTTCTCCATAATTTAGTGCCCTCCTCCTCTCTCTTGCCTTGTTACCGTCCATAATTTGGACTTTTTTTTTGACTAATGTTTATTCTTAATGAAGAATGGACTCTCTACGAACAGGTTGCAGTTGCAGCCATGGACTGTCATTGTCTAAATGTTGCAAAGGTATTTTTTTTTTTATTCATTTGATTACCATTTTGCATTGCTTCTAATAACTTTCTTTTGGACATTATGGCTGAGGTTGAAATTGATTGATGTACTCTTTGCCCCAAGCCATGAGTGAACTATATGTCTATTATTGAAGTTGTTTCATTAGTTTCTATGTTATGTTGATCGTATGACAATGGTTGATGGATTGCTATCTTATACTCGCTTCATTCATGTGATTGTTCTTGATTTAGTCATCTCACCCTATTACTCACATGAAGATCTTACAAGGACCTGATTGCCAATGCTTTTGATAAGTCCTAATGTCTTGAGCTCTCATAGGTTCATAAAGCTCAGTTATATCCACATCCAGTCTCTGGCCCATCCTCTTTCCATGGCAAAGGTTGTCCTTGTACTTAAATAATCATTACTGGTGAAGGAGTATCTTTCCAGTAATGAACCAATCCTCCCATCCTGCCCTTCCTCTTTTTATTGCCCCTGGAATGACTGTATAGGTGCATGCAGAATTGTTGCTTATCCAAATTTCATTGGTTGAGTGAACTTTGTTCACATATTAGTTGTGCAGGCTACATGTTTCATCTCATTGCCTAATTTCATTATTTGTTTTGCCCTCAATACGGTACTGACATTTTAGGTATCGTGCTGCTGAAGCTATTTAGTGCTCTCTCTCTCTCTCTCTCTCTCTCTCTCTCGCTCTCACTAAGCCTGTTTCACTTTAGTTTTTCCTTTCCGTTAATGATTTCACTTCCTAGACCACTGATTACCATTTTGATAGTGTCAGAATTCCCACTAGATATGTGAAGCTGAGGGGATTTTTAACTCTGGCATCATTTGCAGGATTGCATAAGTGTTCTGCAGAAGAGATTCCCAGAGAGCAAAAGAGTTGGTGAGTTGAATACAACTGATGACAGTTTAGCATCCTCCACTGCTGTTTGAGTTTTTGTGGGAAATAAAAGCCATATCTAAGATGTCACTGCCTACTGTCTTTAACTCAAATCTTATACATCTTTATTACAATTTCTCTTTTGTATGGTTGGAAATAGAGAGGGGAGTTTCCAGTGACTTGTCTTGTTGATCAGAGGGGTAAATCATATTTTCTGCTCAGCACCCATTCATCAGTTAATAACTTAACGACTTGGGATAAGAAGTAATAAATCTGACTGGCTCTATGTGTTTTGAAAGGCTTTGAATATATCTATAAAGCTGCAGAAAATTCTGGACGTTATTTAGCTTGGCTTGATATTTTATTGCTTATTTGTGTCCTAAACAAGGAACAGTTTGAGGGGCATGGTTTTATATATTTTTAGCTTTGACAAAGTGGCTCATTGGTCTTGGAAAAATTACAGGAAGGCTAGAGGGAATGTTCTTTGAAGCAAGGGGATCTTGGGAAGAGGCAGAAAAGGCTTACTCAAGCCTTCTAGAAGATAATCAATTAGATCAAGTGCATTTCTAACCAATTTTTTATCAGTTCTTTACAATTTAGTGTTTCTAACCAACTTGGAAACGCACTTTTGTGACTTCATTACTGGACTGAATATTTAAATCTCACAGTGATAGCATCTTATGCAGGTAATTCATAAAAGGAGGGTGGCTTTGGCAAAGGCTCAAGGCAATATGTCAGCAGCCATTGAGCTGCTTAATAAGTATCTTGAAATGTGAGGCATAGAATTTGACTTTCTTCTAGCAGATGATAATTTAGGATAATACATTGCTGATGTTTTTTCTTTTTCACTTTTCCTTCATCCACTTTTATTAGATTCATGGCAGACTATGATGCCTGGAGAGAGCTTGCCGAAATATACATCACCCTTCAGATGTGAGGCTTTATAGGAAGACTTTTATTTGCCGCTTGTCTCTGATATTTTAGAGCATCAACTTAAGTTTCATTTACCTTCATAATTAGGTACAAGCAAGCAGCATTTTGCTACGAGGAGCTAGTATTATTTCAACCCACGGTTCCTCTATATCATTTAGCCTATGCTGATGTAAGTATCTCCATTTGGTTTCACAATTAGATTTAGCTTGTTAAGTGAAATGTCTTTCATTGCAGTGATTAATTATATCGATATCATCCAAAGTTGGCTGTAATTATAATCATTACCCAATGAATAAAATTATGAAGGATCTTCTCCTAACAAAGGCCTACTTGAGCTAAGATAAGGTGTTGAACTTTCAGCAGGATGTATTGATGCTATAGTCATTTCTGCATCTATTGTCTTGCATGACATTTCCATTAGGAGCTTAAACAAAATTTTAATTGTTGATATAGGTGGGATAGTAATGCAGGTGTTTATTATGTCTGACTGGCTCTACTTGACAAGTACAACTATCAAAATGATTTTTGCTCTCCAATCAACAGGTGCTTTACACAATAGGTGGATTGGAAAACCTTCAGACAGCTAAGAGATATTACTCATCGACGATAGATCTTACTGGGGGCAAGAATGCCAGGGCCCTTTTTGGTATTTGCTTGGTGAGCTCCCTTTCTTCCCCAACATCCTTGCACACAACTCTCTTTCGGGGGAAATAAAAATGTTCTAACTTGCGATAAGAAATCCTTCATGCATTTGGATGATGCTAGTGTTGAACTTTATTTCCAATGTTGTTTTTTATCTTTCAAGGCATTCCTACCATATATTCAGTAATTCAAGTCTCTCTATTAGCTTCCATTGTCTGGAGAAACTTGGACCTTCACTGCCTGACACAAAGTTTTTGCTTCTTTTATCAGTGTACATCTGCCATTGCGCAGCTTACAAAAGGGAGAAACAAGGAAGACAAGGACAGCCCGGACCTGCACTCGCTAGCAACGGCAGCCTTGGAGAAAGAGTATAAGCAGAGAGCTCCTGACAAGCTCCCAGTGCTTACTTCAGCTTTGAAAAGCCTGAAAATTTCATCCTGAAGTTCTCTTTGCCATTGAATGAAGCATTTTACGAAGGGGCCACCAATAACATATACTAAAAACGAAAATGTTACTCCCATGCAACTTTCATCGAGCCTCATTTTTCTTCGCGTGGATTAGTTTTGTCCCCTCGGTTTACGTTTCTCTGGAGTCCTTAACGTGGGACGTGAAGTAGTGTTAGAACGTCAACCCACTGCGGATTCATCCAGCATTCTGAGTCCTAAATAACGAGATACTAGATTAGTTGTGAGGAAGCGGCCTAGCCGCGATGTGCCTCCACTGGAAGGTGGGGTTCCTCCACCACCACCGCGCCCCCCCCCCCGGGGGCCCCCCAAAAATTTCTCCTGCCTGGCTTGCAATTCCCTTTACATATATATATAAGTCGAGATATGCATACTTGAACGTTGCACAGACTAACGAAAAAGAATGATATGATCAATGATAGGATATTATGGGTTCTACGCTTAAGTCTCACGTTGACCCCATTGAGTTACATGTAAATTCTTTGGTAAACAGTTTGGTGAGCAAAACATATGCAAAAAAATAAACGGATTCTTCCTCTTGAACTGGGATCACTTCCCTAATCTGATTACCTTAGAAGGATTACCGGTTGGTTATGGCTAACCTAATTAAGAATTGAGCATTTGAGCTCTTTGTGTTTATGAAAACTACGATCTTAACGTTACGTTTACCACAAATTTTCTTAACGTTAGTTAAGGGTCACCAAAAAATAATAATAATAATAATAAAAGTGACTGTCTTATTATTGTAACCATTAATTGTACATTTATAATTTTTTATTGCATAATCACAATTCTCAAATGAAATCACAAAATGTACAATAAATAATCGTGACGACGTCGTTTCACCTGTTTTATTTCCAGTCAAGTAGAAGGTCTTTGCCTCGGGCCCTCGGTTTAAATTGGGCCGGGACGGTCTATTAGTGTCAATGAACCGTGGGTCGGATCAAACGCTTCTGAAGGCATTTTGGTAAATAAAGGGAAGAACGATGGCAGATATAAAGCGTAAATGGAAACATCTGCAAACCCTACTTACTAGGGTTTTAATCTTATAAGCTTTCTTCTCTTGTTTGATATATTCCCTGCGCCTCTCTGCCCGCAGCAGCAGCCAAGCCTCAAAACTCTGCCGTTCTCAAAGCGAAAACAACCATGGCTGTTGGGTAATCTTTCTTTCTATTCTGCTTTCCCTTTATCTCTATTTAAATGCATGCTTATGGAAATTTAAAAAAAGAATGAAAAGATTGGATCTTTGATGGTGGGTCTTTTTATTTTTTGGTTGGATTGTTATTTTGCAGAAAGAACAAGAGGATTTCAAAGGGCAAGAAGGGAAGCAAGAAGAAGGCGTAAGTCCCAATTGTGCATTGACTCTTTTCATAATTTTTTGTTGATATTGATCATGATGATGGAATTTTGAGCTCGTTTTCCAGACCCTTTTTCATATGGGGATTTCGTTTGCTGCATTCAAAGTGTTTAATTTGGGGTTTTTGATTTTGATTTTTTTTGATGGGGTTTTTGATAATGCATGTGTGAAACAGAGCTGACCCTTTTACCAAGAAAGATTGGTATGATATCAAGGCACCTTCTGTTTTCAAGGTCAGAAACATTGGAAAGACTCTTGTTACTAGAACGCAGGGAACCAAGGTCTGTCTCTCTCTCTCAAAATCAAACACATTCAATAAAACAAAAGGATTGATTGTTTTTCCTTAATTCTTTTTTTTGTTCCAATCATGACACTACAATTTAATCTGGATTTTTGGATTTGTCTAGAAAAAGATTAATCTGTGTTTGAGTTTGGATTTGAATTTTGATTCCATTGGAAAATAAGCCTATGTTTTTGCTAATATACTATATATTCATACACGCACACATACATACACACATATTTATTGTATTAATTGTTTGAAAATTGTGGTTTTATTCTATTTTTCTTTGTGTATGTCAGCATGTCTAAATTATTCATGTTTTTCCAATCCATATTGCTAAGCAAGTAAAGCAAATATTAGAGCTCAAAACTTATTAAAGGGAAAGAGAACAAGGACTCTAGTTATTTAAAGTATACTTGTTACATTGACTATTCTGAGGTTTGCTCATTTATTTTGTGTACTTCTCTTTCTGTTCTTTTATTTTATGTTAAAACAGTTTCTGTCGACTCTACATAACAATGCAACTGCTCTTCCTAATCAAAGAGCATTTAGTTGTGAAGAATTTTCAAACCATGATTATGCCGCTCTGATTTGTTGTTCCAGAATTTTACCAAGTTGTTCACCTGGGGTTTTTGCTGATTGTTAACAGATTGCTTCTGAAGGACTTAAACATCGAGTCTTCGAAGTTTCCCTGGCTGATCTTCAAAATGATGAAGATCATGCCTACAGGAAGATCCGCCTTAGAGCAGAAGATGTGCAGGGGAGGAATGTGCTGACAAATTTCTGGGTAGGTAGAATTAGGGTACACCATTTTCTCGTGGAGGGGCACTTTTCTGTTGTTAGATGTTTTGCTTTTTTGAAATATGTTCAACATGCCTGCTTTATGATTAGGGAATGGATTTCACCACAGACAAGCTGCGGTCTCTGGTTCGCAAGTGGCAGACACTTATTGAAGCCCATGTGGATGTCAAGACCACAGATAACTACAGTTTGAGGTTGTTCTGCATTGCATTCACTAAGAGACGTGCAAACCAGGTCAAGAGGACCTGCTATGCACAATCTAGTCAGATCCGTCAGGTTTACAATTCTTTTCTCTGCATCTTTGAGATTGTACACTAGTGTAACATGTATATACTTTCAATGATTCTTGGGTTGCTTTCAATGTCAGATCCGTCGCAAGATGAGGGAAATAATGGTTAACCAGGCTTCTTCATGCGATTTGAAAGATCTGGTTCAGAAGTTCATCCCTGAGAGTATTGGCAGAGACATTGAGAAAGCAACTTCCAGCATATTCCCATTGCAAAATGTGTTCATTCGAAAGGTCAAGATCTTGAAAGCTCCCAAGTTTGATCTTGGGAAGTTGATGGAGGTATGCTTCAAGCTCTCCACATATTGATTTAATGCATGGTCACATATTTGATGCAAGGTTTCAAACTTCGAGTTACAGATATGAGTAAATTGCATTCTGCTGGGTTTAGCCACTAACTTGTGGCCCTTGGATTAGTCAAGCTATGCAGAAACCTTTTCTTCTGCCAAGTATGTGAAAACTTATTGGTTCTGTTTGTCCGCAGGTTCATGGTGACTATTCTGAAGATATCGGCATGAAGCTGGACAGGCCTGCTGATCAGACAATGGCAGAGGGGGAGACTGAGGTCATTGGAGCAGCCTAATGAGAGTCAGACATTACATTGCAATGATATTCTACTCCCATTTTCAACTTTTTGAAATGACTTTATGCTGAGGCTTCCGGGAAAAAGTTTTTGTTTTGTTTTTTTTTTTTAAATTTTCCCTTGTTCACTGTTGGAACTGAAATGGAGATTTGCATGGCCTAGTTGTTACTTGATTTGTGTTTTCAAAGGTGGTATTATCCAGAGCAACCACCTTGATTCCCAGTTCATGGAATTGTGTTTTCAAAGATGGTTTTAGTTGATGGTGTAGCCGTAGGGAGAGGTCATGGTTTTGGTCCCCCCTTGAATTGGGGAAAAGGGAGTTTAACAATTGTGAGGTTTGGGGTTGAGCCTTTACTATACTCCAAAAGATAGCATCAAAAAGTATATACCAAAAGATGTAAAATAGTAATGTGCATGCATTCCAATTAATTCATTCTCTTCGGGCACATTGAAATGTAAATTCATAACTTCATAGCCATTGGAGATCGCCCCTGATTTCTCGAAGTGCCATACCTTTTGACCAAATTAGCTACTATCTTTAATAAAGCCGACTGCAAATCTCTAGATGAACTTGAACAAATCCCATTTTAATGAGAAAAAAATCCGAGTGTCCAATCCGTATTGGTAACAACCATAGCTCAATAATTGATAATCTAATAAAAAAAATTGGGATAAAGAGGTGTGTGCAATATTTTTTGATTTAAAAATAACGCGTAATCAGCATTTTGAAAGGTTTCGTTACATGAACATGGAACGTGTTAACATTTGTGACAGACCTGGATGAGACTACCAGGAGTGGATCCATAACTTGTGTCAGTGGGGTCAGGTTTTAGTATATACAACAAAAATTATATATATATATATAATTTTTAAAAAAATTCTTTCTTTTTCAAGAGGTGTTTGTCTTTCACAAAAATGACAAGCCGGAGAAGGTTGGAAGGCTAATTAAATGCACATGGGACTTGAAAGCTGGCAGGGTTTTCAGTGGGGGACTACAATAACAGAGATTCTGTGCGGACTGTAGACCGCACCCAACAGCCTCAGCTAAAAGATACCCAGCGACCCCGTTACAGAAATTGCTTGTTTGGCAATATTCAATCCTTAACCTCACAACACAGAATCGGTCAAGCCCTTACAAATTACATTGCCATTGCCAGCTCTCTTTCCATGTCTGGTTTCTGACCCTTTTACCTTTTGTGGGGTGTCTTGGTTTGCCTTACTTGCATTTGATCTATTAGCTTACTGTTAGAGCTCACGAAGAGTTTCCTACACAAGACAAATGCAAGTTCACAAAAAGTATTATGTCAACGATACAATCATTTCACTTGCTCTCTCACATTAAAACAGGCCGCGTCGTCGTAAAGAAACCCTTATCATTGGCCCTTGGCCCAGTCAGTTGCCGTATCTTTCCAATGGATTGCGGCATTGCAGGGTTTTCCCCATCTTTGCTGGTGTAACTGATTTATCGTTGGCCTCCCCAAGAGATGCTACTGATGCCAATATCAAAATAATCCCACAAAATTTGGAGTATGATCTTCGATTGTTTTAATCACTCTGACTTGTTCAATTGCCAGAAACGTCAAACAAACATTCTGATTACCTCAGATTAGGACCTAGATTTATGGGCTGATATTAGGCTGGGGATTGGCTTAAACTGTTAAAGAAACCGTTGGAGAGATGGCCAATTCTCATGTCTATGCTTGCTTGTCACATGAACACTGCGGGACAAGAAAAGATTTATACCGTTTTACCTGTCTGAGTTACAAATATGATGTGAAGACAGGAAGATAAGAACTCAAAATCCAATGCGTTGAGTTAAAACATGTCAGGTTTCCTTTACTTCTTCAATATGAAAACGTGAGCCAAACGATCAAGCTCTGGTCTTGCTTCTTGTTTACTGGCTCCATGGCTAGACCTTTGACAGGAAGCCACCAGCCGAGATTCCTATTCATCATCAGATCCAGGAGAAAGGGGATTCCAGTATCTGGACAAGAATTAAATTAGCACACAAGAAAACGTGACCCATGGGACACGAACAGAGCAGGATAGCACAATAGAGTATTCAAATAAGACGCTAAGTTCCTAGGTCATGACATTTTGATATCAAACTTCAAGAGATGGGAGTTTCTGAGCAGGCAATGAAGAGAAAACACATTCAAACTGAGTCTATGCTGTATAAAGAGAATCCTCAACACAGGAACTCTAACCAACTTAAAGGAAGAAACAAGGTTGATCAATGCGAGATGTGTGCACGTGAAAAAGCCAAACTATGCCTGCAAGATGACCAAACGAAAACAGAAATCATATCAAAATAGTGTCCATACTCCTTAAGGCATAAAGGAAGCCAGCTTATTCCTTAACCACCCAAACAGAGAGATGATAGAGAATCATATCAAAATATGATAACTGAGTTCATCCAAAAACATGTTACATATTTTCTCCTTTGGGTTCAGGACCTGTGCTTCCAAGAAAGAGGTTTCAGTCCCTTGGCAGTTATCCTGTCTCTTACCTCTGCAATTCCCACAGGTGGGAAGAATTCAAAATGGACTTCTCTGGCCAACCCAGCAAGATCTTATGATGGTAGCAACTATTCCAGAGATTTAATGATGACGACAATAATAACTATGGATCATGTGTCTTTGGAGGTTCAAAAGTCTGCACATCAAAATTAATGGCATACGTTATGGATTCAGTCATCTCACATAACTATCTCTTCACATGTGTTTTGGCTTCACTTGCAAGAACAGTAGTTGACTGAACATATGCAGGAACAGACTGTCCTATCTGAATTGAATAGAGACAAGAACTTAAGCACACAAGGTGAAGAATTAACTTGATGTATGAGCCAAAAGGATAACATCATGCATAGCCCTACAGATTAGAAGTATGGCTCCACAGTTTCATCCATTGACCGATGGAAAGTTCTGGAATCAACACCAAAATTAGTCCTTTGCAACTTATCTCATTTTAACTCCTTGTACTTGGCTCACTTCTGGACAAGCAAACAAAATCATCAATTCGAAACTGAAAACACAAAATCTCCCTTTAAGAAAAAGGGTTCAACAACAAAATAATATTGAAATGTGTCTATGAAATGAAATGTTACTCTCCATAATCAGACTAAAGATGATAATACATATCATAAATGAAATAATGAGGTCATTTCAGTGAGTGTCATTTTAATAACTTTCTACATTTCACAGAGCAGATACTTTGGTCTCTTTGATCGCTAAAAGGAGGAACAAACAGAGAGAAGATATTTAGGTTGCATAGGAAGAGGGTTGTGCCATGAACCTTTCACAGATTCAAAGATCATGTTAGTGGATATATTAACATGTAAATACACTTTGATATGAGAAAAGTACAGGATTCTGAATACGTAGCATTAGGCAGTATAAGATGCATTACTTGCAGCCACAAAGTAACCTCATTAATGCATATTAAGTAACCTCATTTTGATATCGGAGGTTGTCCACTCAATGCCATTATTAGGTAAACTTATGTTCCATTTACCATTGGTTCTTTTTGGTTTTCAATCTAACTATAATCCTTGTTAAGTGCTGCCTGATGGTGTAAAAGAATAAGTGAAGAGAAGGATCTGTGGATGTGGAAGGTACATGGCCAAAAAACAATCAAGCTCCTGGTACTTCTTCAAAAACACTGAGCATGCAGGAATGTTGATTTCCTCTTGCTCTTCTTAGCTGCAACAATACGAATTACCGGCAACATAAGGATATCAACCCAAACAAATGGTGAACAAGCTCAAACATTGATATTGATTGAACTGACTTAAGCACAAGGAAGACTTACCCACATTTAAGACATGCCACAGGCTACATATCGATCATTATGGAGATCTCAGCTTAAAATATACTGACACAGGATGTCCTAATTGCTGCATGTGGAACAAATAACTTGAACAGCAATAAAAAGCTTCTTCCATCATCTAAAGTATGTTGCTAATATTGGGCTTTAAGTGGAAAAAAGTAGAAATGGAGCCAAGCAGCTTTAAGAAGAGCACGCAATCTCAAGAACAAAACTGTATTTAATCATTTCAAGTGTTCAGGTTACTCAATCAAGACAACGTGAAGAGAGAATACAAATGGTACCCATTTAATCAAACTAGGAGTGACCAATCACATAGTTGATGAAATTCACACCTCATTTAATCATTTTGTTAGCACTCAAGGAAATTATCTGGACCTCTATTCATTCTTCCAAGCATACAAAATCAGTGAAAAATCAAGATTATGAGATTTGGAGTCCAGAAATCTCTGTGAGAAAGACCATCGTAACATATTGGGATCAGAAAGTGGCTGGCTAGCCCACAGCTTCTCAGCGGAGCAACATGTCTTGAACATAAAAACAGCATTTCCAACAGATGTGCCGAAGAGCCAATTATGCACATCCCAAAAGATTTCTACCGCCAGCCCATCAACCAATATGGTATGGTTTCCACGAAACTTCCATCGGAGCCGCTTCACTTGCATCACAGTCTTGCAGTCCACACGAACAAAAAGGCATGGGTCACTAATGCCCATTGTATCACATTCGATTGCTAGATCATGAATTTGACCACTGTCATAAAATTGAGCCTTGGTAGTAAAAACCTTCTTGCCAAAAACATGCTCCTTCTTGGCTACAAAAAGTGCATTGGAAGGAGTTGGAGTAGCACTGGTTTTCTTGAAAGCTTCTTTCCTCATGTCTCCAAGAAGGAGAATCATCTGCCTATCCACAACAACACCAACATAAAATCCCTCTAATGGTTCAGGTCCTGATCCAAATTTGGCTGATGAGAGGTCCCAATAAATGTCAGTTCTACAAGAATATGCTTCCAAACACTTAGACCCTTTTCTTTTTGAGAACAACCAGGGTTTAATATCTACCTTACATAAACATTGATTTGCAGAATCATCAATCCCAATACTTAGGCACTGACCCATCAAATTCTTACTCCATGTAACTGTGATCAAACAACAGCGGCCTCGAATCCGGCATTGATACACACAAGTAACCAAATTCTGCGCATGTTTGCTAGTACTTGAAGATGAAGAATCGGCTACTTGTACCCCATTTTCACTAAAACAAGACGGGAAATCCCTCATGTTGACACCAAAAAAACAAAAAAAAATACACTCCAAGTTGCTAAACAGAAATCCTGTCTCACGCCTTTCCACTTCCTTGTACAATCGCCTGAGCTCAATCGTGTGGCTGGAATTGAACCAAATGTTATGACTCAGAAATGAAGCAAACAGGTATCAATAGAAGAAAATGAACCAGCTAAAAAAAAAAAAACTAAAAAATAACAAGCCCTTACCTCAAAACCCCATGTCATAAACGCCTGAAAATCAGGTTGTCAAGGCAGAGTTTTGATTCTGTGTCTTCTGCATTTCTACAAAGACTCCATCAATCTAAAGCTTAGAGAAAGCAAGAGAAGGCACTTCTAAATCTAGAACAAAGTTTGGGAATTTTGGTAGTAAAAGTAAATGAGGAAGAGAAGCAGACAAAAAGTAGACTTGTTTCACTGTCATGCCTATATCATTGCTAAACATTTAAAGTTACAAAATTTTAGGAAACCCCATTAAAAAAAAAAAAAAAAGAGTACACATATATAATACACAAAAAATGTATTTATAATTTATGCAAAGTGTACCTCAAGAAAATGACGGCCGAAACAGCCACAGGGAACAAAAAAGGCAACTTTGAAGGATATGACAACTGGTTATTGCTGCGGAGGTTGGGTTGGGTTTTGAAGACTACTCTACAATGAGAAAAAGAAAAGATCCCCCCCCCCTCTCTCTCGCTCTCTGTGGTCCCTGTCACTGTATGTTTGTCGAAAGTCTCTCTCTCATAACCAACCTTTACTCCGCATATTCACATGTATATAGAGAGATGGAGAGAAGGAGAGGGAGATGGAAATGTTGAACATTTACAAAGACAGAGACTTGAGTTTGGGAGCTCTCTTGATCAAAAGTTTCATGGAAGAGGATAGAATACCTGAACTTTGCACATCAAAAGGAAGCCTTTGCAATCCACTTATGCAAGGCGAAAACAGGACCGAAGAAAACGGTTGTTCCATGTGGGGTCCAGCTCAACTCAAGCAAGTTAATGCAAAGCAACCATCTCTTTTAATTGGATTCGTTTCCCTAACAAACGTTGATTTGACTCCTCCATTAGTTGATGAGATGTGAGTCCATTGTAGGTGCAATTGTGCACATGTATACACTGCAACATATGGATGTTGGGATCCGAGAGGGTGAACGGGTAACAATAACAAGTCTATTTATTATATGATTATAATTATTAGTTATATATTTTTTATTTTTAATGATTATAATTGGTAATAAACTTATGATATTACAGTTAATATTTGTAAGTGTTCCTATGTGTCTATTGAATCGCGCCTATGCCCATCTCAGTGTTTGTTTTGGATGTGCTGTAAGCCCTGAATGGTCATTGGTCAAAGTTTTGACAGGTTTTTGGTGTTAAACGTACAAACAATCCTGTGAGCCCCACGGGGCAGAAGGCAGAAGTGACCTGACCAAAACGCAAACATAACCCCTTCGGCTTTGTTCAGTGGGTATCTAATCTAAGCAAAGCCCCTTCACTCCTTGTCAAGCCTCATCATTTTCTCCACATTGGATGCCCCCATTTTTCTGTCCAAGTCTTTCATTCATTTTTCTGCCCACAAAGTCTACGCTTGTTGGTCTGCTGTAAGTGGATTTGATTCAAAAAGGAGTTGTTAGACTTCCCTCACCCCCCTCCTCTCTCTCTCTCTCTCTCTCTCTCTCTCTCTCTCTCTCTCCCTCTTTTTTTTTTTTTCTTCTTTTTTGGATTCCCAAACTGCTGGAAATATTGGTTTTTTCTTTTGGGTACCAAAAATGGGTCAAAAGTTCATACACAATTTTCAGACAAATTGTTTGTGTGAAATAATAAACTATTCAGTGTTAAATTTGTCATTTACTTTGAAAATGAAAGTTAAATTCCAGTTGAGAATTTTGGTGCGTTCTTCTTGTCTCATTGGTTTTGTTTCGATCTCTAGCCATCTAAATCAGGACTTTGGGTCACACGCACATTCATACTCTAGGAGCGGTGCACTACTTTTGAAAATTCTTCTTTCCTCTGAAATTTTGGATAGTGTGGAGCACGAGCACCAACGGCGCGTGACGGAAGGAAATCTGGCACGACACGCCGGAGGTTTTGTTACGGAGGAATAAAGACGTGGTTTGTTCACGTGGACTTTTGTCCGCTGTCGGCTATGTGCATTACAACCCAGCATGTACCAATTACGTCGCTGAGGATTGGGCCTATCAGAAGCCCAAATTCTTTTTTTTTTTTTCTTTTTTTGGCTTTTAACGTTTCATTAAAACCCTTCGATGCAACAAAAAAAAAAAAAAAGAAAAAGATTTTCATTATTGCATAAAAATAGTTTTCTAAAATTGGCAATTCCCGAAGCCCTGACACTTATCTTCTTTATTGCGAAATTATATTAAGATATAACATAAAGTTTGACAATACACAATACATATATGGAGATTGAATATAATTATCGTACATTAACTCAAGTCTCAATTTAATTGTGTTCAATAATTCTTTATTGTTGCAAATGTAGTTATTCTCATCCTCTATGTCAGCAGATTATTTTCTTAATAGGTAATAATTATTAAAGTTAATGGGCTGAGAGTGAGTGCACGTGCTTGATGCTTATACTTACTGACACTACCACATGAAAATTGGGGGAAAAAATTAATGATGACAACTGTATGAAACTAGACATAAAAGTTGTATCCCTAAAATTGCAATAAAGTTAAAAAAACAACAAAGATGATAAAAAGGTTTCCAAATAAAATAGAAATGATAGGTTAAACGCGAAAAATACAATCTTTAAAGGCATTATTATTATTATTATTTTCTTTTTGGCAAGAAATCACAAAGTTACTAAGTTTTGAAAAGCTATAGAAAGCCGTTCTCTTTCTTAGGTAGACTTGCAAAAAAGGGGACCATGTAATTGTGGAGGCCATGGAGTCATATATTTGTACAAGGCATTGGAAGCACCTAAGGAGGAACTCAATCAAATGAGGTAGATTTGGAGTCTGAACTCAAATCTTAGCTTACACTTTATATTTGGTAACCACTAACTCATACTTAGGGATTTTAACCAACTATTGCTCTCCCCGCATGTTGTCAATTTTTTTTTTTTTTTTTTTTTGGTAATGTAGATTATTTTTCACTTTCGTTTCTTTTTGCTGCATATTAAATCTCAACTTTATCTTGGATGCACTTGGCATGTATAATTGGACCGACATGGGTGCAATCATGGGAGAACAAGTGTGCAAAAACTTTATGGATTCACCTATAATATTGTTAGTTTGTCATTGATTTGTCACGCTAGCTGGGGTCCATCCATTCCATGCTTTACCTTGCCCTAGATTACAAGCAAACTCGATATTTGTCTTCATAAACGTCATTAAAGAAGAAGGTACAACAAAATTGCAAGCAAAATGGGTTGTCACATTTCATGAATGGTTGCTTTTGTTGCAAATTATGCTCCAAGCAATTGGAAAAGGCAATCCTCATTATGGGTAGGGACTTGAAAAAACTCGGATATCAATTTATCATGAGAACGAATTAATTTGTTTAATTCTTTAAACAATAAAAAGAAGAAAGGCTAAGGAAAGCAAGAAGCTTTATGAGCTTTTTTTTATTTGGCCGGTGCCTATATTATGAGCGTCAATCATATCTTTCAAGCCTTTTTGTTCCCATCCTTACAGAAGACAACAATGATGTGCGTATACTTGCACATCTTGGTGGGGGTAAATTGATAACTTTTGACCTAGGATATTTCCTACTCTATATTGCACAAAATGTCTTAAGCATGAAGGATTCCCAAAAAAACAAAAAAAAAAAAGAGTAAAAAGGGATGCTTAAGATTTTTGCTGATTAAGATTTGTTAATCAGGATGCTTCTTACGGCTGAGTCCCTTGCATTGCATGATTAGGAGCCCACCACATGAGGTGGGAACCCTTGAGTTGGTGAGTTACAAAGGGTATGTATGCCCCAAACTTATTTTAGCATTTCCCATGACAATGACTGCTCCGTTTTATCTACCATGTGCCATTATAGCAATCTCGCCATTATGACAATCTCTCAGTAAATTGCAAATCAATACTTTTTCTTCCTTGATAGAATGGGTTTGGGGGGGTAAACTGTGAATCATCTTATTCTATCAATTAAAATTTGAGAGTTAACGCTGTTGGGTGTTGGCGTTGCGCGTTTGCAAGGGGCCAGGGGCAATGGGGTTTTTGTTTGCATATTTGAGGTTTGGGCTCGATCCAAAGTGAATTTCCATGGTGAGTTCTTGTCCGTTGAATCCGAAATCCTGTCCAAGGGACCCTAATACATACACGCGGGCGCACACGCAGGCACACACACAAATATCAGGTTATTTAATGCCACACGACACGTGTGAGGATCAGCAATGGCAATGACAATGACATTTACTCAACACAACAACCAGGTCAAGGCTCTAGGAAAAGATGGCTCTTGTTCCAGTTAAAAGTTGAAAAAAACAAAAAACCCAATTTTTGAAGTAACGTGCAGTAGCCATGGAAGTGGCACCCCATAAACATTAAACTTCCGTAGAGATTATTATCGATCGAGTAGTTTGATAATGGAGGTAATTGTTGCGGGATCAACAAGTTCTAAATCTAAATTTTTCTGAAAAATATTTTGATAAGACTAAAATTTTTTCGGACTGTGAAATATCTACTCGATAATTTCCTTGGAGATTTTAAATTTTTCTTTTTTTTGGCCCAAATTTTAATGCGCGTTGGTAGTGGTGAAGCCACTCACCCATCATCCCCTCACACCCACTGCCACCAGCAATCCCATTACCCGCCAAACGCACCACTAAAGGAATCTTTAAACGGGACATTGTCACCAAAGTCTTAACTTTTCTGTCTTAAGAGTCCAGCAAATCTCCCATGCAATAGCATCTGGTTCCATTTCGTTCTCTAGATACCAAATTTTCTCCTTTTCTATGTGGAACGTACCAAAGTTCTTCCAAAGCCGCGTCACGTATACAGTGACCCTTATATTGGTATGACTTAAAGGGGTCCATTTTCTTGATTCCTACTTTGGATTTACCTTAAATCTTAAAAGGGGTTTTTGTTCTTGGACTGAAATTCCTGAAGAAGAGAAAAGGGAGAAAGAAAGATCAACCCTTTTTTAGTTTAAGTTGAAAAAGATGTCTTCTTTGATTCTTTTTTCGGGTAGTTCTGTTGTTGGGACCAGTGGGAGGAGTAGCACGGATTTCTTGCTCGCTGGTGGACGCCGGTCGGTGGCCGAGGTGGTGAAGAAGACTCAGAAGTTGTCTTGTGTCCGGTCGGCTTTGGACTCTTTAGAAACTAAAGTATCTGATATGAGTGTTAACGGTAATTCCATCAATCTTTTTACTTGGTTCGATTTCTTTTTTTATTCTTTGGATGGTGGAATGAGAATCTTTGTTGGAATTCCTGGTTGTTAGCATAGGAGTTATGGTGAATATGTGAGGGTTTTCCCTTTGTGTTCGGTTGAATTTAGCTACCCATTTTTTTGAGGGGATATGGGGAGTGTCTCTGTGATGCCCGTGGAAATATGTCTTTAGGATGTTGAGTAGTCTCAGCTTTTAAGTCAGAATCTGTTCTGGAAGCTTGTTTTTGGTTTTGATTTTTCGTAGGTAGTAAACTGAAATAGACTCACTAGGTTATAGATTCCCATCAGTATAGAATCGTAAGGAATTCATTCTTGATTGCAATTTGAAGATACGAAGCCATTCTTTTCCACAAAAATGAACCCCAATTGCCTTGAAGAAAGGATTTGAACTCTCCTCTCAGACTCTTTATATGGAATGTTAGCCAGGTGTGAAATTTCCTGGACATCAGGTCTGTAACAATGTTAATGAGATGCCATGTAATATTTTCTGTTGCAAGAATGCTGCATTTTGTTTGCTTCTGTGCTGATTGTGCTTGAAGGTCTGTAGGACATTTGTTGTCAGCAAATAGCAAGTGTGTATGTTGTATTGTAATTTTCAACATGTTAACATAAATCCATTTCAATGCTTTCCAGCTCCAAAAGGTTTGTTTCCACCTGAACCTGAGCATTACAGAGGGCCTAAGCTGAAGGTGGCCATTATTGGAGCTGGGCTTGCAGGCATGTCAACTGCAGTTGAGCTATTGGATCAAGGCCATGAGGTGTTTCTCATCTTACCCTCGGGCATTGTCATTTGTTTATTTTCATATATGCAACTTAAAAGGACATCACAACCCCCCTCTCCTTGGGACCACACACCCCCCCCCCCCTTGCGGCAGGTGGGAGGCATGCAAGGTTGGGGAGGGTGGTCCACCCTAACTTAGTTCCAATTAAGTTTGGGGTTTAAATGATGGATGTTTCAAGTTATATGTGACACGTGTTTTCAGTTTGGTAAAGAGTGGAAATTAATTGTTTCCTTAGGAAGTTTTGTGATTTGGTGATTTTCTAATTAAATTGAAAATTAAACGTCGTTGTTTTTGGTTTTTCAGGTAGATATATATGATTCAAGGTCTTTCATTGGTGGTAAAGTAGGTTCATTTGTTGATAAATGTGGAAACCACATCGAGATGGGACTTCATGTTTTCTTTGGATGTTACAATAACCTTTTCCGGTTGATGAAGAAGGTGAAGATATGTGTTCTTTTTTATTTTTTTTATCCTATGATCCATTAAAAAGATCTGATATCAGACTGCTGAAAGATTTTCATGACTATCAAATTGTAACTATTTGTAAAGTCTCTCATAGAATGTTTTGGATCTCTAACTGACATAGGTGGGTGCAGATGAGAATCTGCTTGTGAAGGATCATACTCATACATTTGTAAACAAAGGGGGTGAAATTGGTGGTATGATGTAATCCCTGTCTTCTTTTATCTGACCTTTTTACTGTGACTTTATATCTGGCATTGCCTAACTCACGCTTGAGCCACATGTTATAACATGAGTTTCTTTCATACTTACATTTTAATTGCAGAGCTTGATTTTCGGTTTCCAATTGGAGCTCCATTGCATGGCATTCGTGCATTTTTGTCTACAAATCAGCTTAAGGTAATATTTATATATGCTTTAGTTGAGTTTTATATATCTATACACATGTTTAGTGAGATCAAAGTGGTGCTTTCTTGTAATGCTGGCACTACAGGGCACTTTACTTTGCATGGGTAATAACCAGATACATGCTATAGGTGTTAGATGACTTTAAACCTCACCTTCTCAAACAAGGGCATCACAAACAGTCTGCCAATCCCATTTCTATTGATTCTTTCTTCCTTACTTTTTCATAGACTATCCTGCCCCACCCTGAATATCTTTCTGCTTTTCATAAATGGCCCTTCTTGGCAAATCTACTGCTATTCCTTTGGTTCATTCAAGCACTTAGCAATGGTGGCTCATATCATCCATGCCAATGGATCTGTCATAAGTCACTACTCATTGGTGATTTTATTTAGAGGCATGCTTTCTCATACTTAGTGACACACCTGCATTTTGCGCTGCAGAAGAAAAAATTATATAGTTATGGAATTCAATTTTCAGTTAGAGTGGAAAGTGAAAAACTATATCACCAGGCTGTTAGCTACCTTCCATCTTCTTTTGGAAATCTGGTTTCTTTTATGGTGGAACTCCCTTTGATTCTTTTATCTATCTGATTCTTCAAGAGCAGACTTATGATAAAGCAAGAAATGCTGTGGCTCTTGCCCTAAGCCCAGTAGTAAGGGCTATTGTAGATCCAGATGGAGCAATGAGGGACATAAGGAACCTGGATGGTGTAAGTGTGATATCTCATCTCCTTGTTCTTTGGTGTTTGACTAATTTTAAATGGTTTCCACTCACCATTACAAGCTTCTACTTACAGATAAGCTTCTCTGATTGGTTTTTGTCCAAAGGCGGCACACGAGCTAGTATCCAGAGAATGTGGGATCCTGTTGCTTATGCACTTGGGTTTATTGACTGTGATAACATCAGTGCACGTTGTATGCTCACAATATTCTCACTATTTGCCACAAAGACAGAGGCTTCCTTACTTCGGATGCTCAAGGGTTCCCCTGATGTTTATTTGAGTGGCCCTATCAGAAAGTATATCACAGAAAAAGGAGGCAGGTACTGCAAGATATAGGGTCCAACATTATTAATTTCCAGGTTGTCATTCTTGTTGTTTTCACCCCTCTCTCTCTATCTGATGGAGCAGGTTTCATTTGAGGTGGGGATGCAGAAATATACACTATGATAGGTCTGCTGATGGAGAAATATATGTTACAGGTCTTGCGATGTCTAAAGTAAATGACCTCTCTTCTTGCTCCTTTCAGATGCCAAATCTTCTGATGTAGATGTGGAGTTAACATTATTTACTTACATTACTCATTTAGAGTTTGTGAATTGATCCTGTCTTAATGATGAATGTGGAAAATGTTTTCTCCCAAGTAGGTAGTAAAATGTAGCTTTATTTACCCATTTTTTATTAGAAGGTATGATATAGGGATGTGTAGTTATGAATATTTTACAGTTTCTAAGGTAGAAGTGGTCTGAGAAATGCTGTTGAGATTAGGTTACTAGCCTGTCCCTTAGCATTTAGTGCAGCCATTTCATGCACATCTGAGTAGGATTTGTAATATATTTCCATCTTAATCATTAATATTTTATTAATTTATTTTCAGACTTCCAGCTGCAATTATTTCATCTTAAATTTGGAACAGACACTTCATGCAATGTTGTTGAATGTTAAAATTGAATTCAATTAAAACCCATGGCCCTTTTCTGGTGGGACTAACCAACATCAGTGTTGGCTCAGGGCATCTTGGAGTGTTTTCTTTGTTTTAGTTATGAGCTTTTTTCAAGAATTTTCATGTTGGTCTCTAACAAATGCTAATTTGATATGTTTGCAGTCTACTAATAAAAAGATTGTCAAAGCTGATGCTTATGTTGCAGGTTTGGTGTCAGTTATTTGATTTTTTTTCCCTTTGCAATATTATTTTTCTTCCTTTTTTAGGCCATTAGTTTTAACTCATTGTGCTGTTCCATTTGATGGCAGCATGCGATGTCCCTGGAATTAAAAGATTAGTGCCATCCGAATGGAGGGAATCAAAATTTTTTGATAACATTTATGAGCTAGTTGGAGTACCTGTTGTAACAGTGCAGCTTCGATACAATGGTTGGGTCACAGAATTTCAGAATCTAGAACGATCAAGGTGAATGTTTCATCTGTTGTGTGGCTTCTCTGTGTGAAAACTAGATGCTTAATGAAGGAACAGTGTATCATCTGCTCTTTTTTTTCCTTTTTTTTTTTGGGAAGAAATTTGCCCCATTTCAGCATCTTCCCCTGTTTCTTTTGGCTGGTAGGCAATTGAGGCGTTCCGCGGGTTTGGATAACCTTCTGTATACTCCAGATGCAGATTTCTCTTGTTTTGCAGACCTAGCACTGACTTCTCCAGAAGATTACTACATTGAAGGACAAGGATCATTGCTCCAGTAAGGGGAAAAAAGTTACTCTTGTTGATACTTACTGTTATCTTCTACTTTTATTCTGAGAGAACAACAATGAACCTCATACATATGTAATATAAGCCTGATATGAGCCAAGCTTGGCACCTAGCAATTAAAACCTGATTAATGTGGCCGATCCCAATTAAATTTGGGATTAAGTCATTGTTGTTGTTCCCAATTGGTGGCAGGGGTAGTTTCTGGGGCTTGTAGTGCATGCCACAAGCTATAAGACAACTAAAATGTTATATTTAACTGGCAAAATAAGTGTCATGTTGCATGTTCTAAACTGTTCATGCTTGCTTTAACATTTTATGTTCCTCCTTTTATAGTCTGATATATATTCTAAAATTTTCTGTGTCAGATGTGTTCTGACGCCAGGTGATCCTTACATGCCCTTTCCAAATGATGAAATCATAAATAGAGTCTCAAAGCAGGTTGGCAGCTTCTAGACCTGCAACTCTTGCAAAGATGGTCAAAACAATTTGTCATTAGTTTTGGTTACTGTTGATTATCATCTCTTCCTCATTTGATTATTTAAATGTAGTGTATTATGGGGAAATTATAATTTGGATTTTTTTTGGTAAATAATTTGGAATTGTTCTTGTGATTGGTTTCTTGTATGAAAAAAAAAAAAAACAGGTTTTGGCTTTATTTCCGTCCTCCCAAGGCTTAGAGGTTATCTGGTCCTCAGTTGTAAAAATTGGTCAGTCATTGTATCGCGAAGGACCTGGCAAAGATCCTTTCAGACCCGATCAAAAGACACCAGTGAAGAATTTCTTCCTAGCTGGTTCCTACACAAAACAGGTAATTTCACCATTCCCTAACCTTTTCACTTAAAGACAAACATCACCCCTTGCATGCCTGTTTGCACAATTTTCAAGATGATTCCCTCCCATCCACTCCAAGTTGAAGACATGAGAGAAAAAGGAAATCACCAAGTGGCTAATTAATGTGTCTATGTAATCATGTGAACGAAAATTTTCCTCAGTTGTATATGTTTGCTCTTTATCTCATCATTCGAACAAAAGTTTCCTTTTATTTTCTTGGGAGTGGCGGGTAGCAGGGAGTGGGTTCAAATTTAGAATATTCTGTAGCTATTTGCAATGAGAACACAAACTTCTGTTTCTTGCTGATGTAGCCATCTTACCGACCATCCTACAAACCACGTTCAAGCCAGCCAACCCTTGGAATATCTGCAAGAAATAAAAGTTTCCTTCTATTCATAACTGCTCTAAATCCATAAGCAGTGGGGATTATAATAAGTCTGCCATGGTTCTATGTTGACAGGACTACATTGATAGCATGGAAGGAGCAACATTGTCTGGCAGACAAGCTTCAGCATACATATGTGATGCTGGGGAAGGGCTAGTTGCTTTGAGAAAGAAGCTTACCACCATTGAATCTGAAGAAAGTAAGCAACCTGCTGAAATTACTGATGAGCTGAGCCTCGTATAGTACATGGAAAGCCCTTCCCTCACATGCTAGCTAAATTTACATGAAGCCACCACCTTCATATTAGCATGCTTTCTTTTCCATATATCTTATTTATTCAATTTCACTGACATTTGCTACCGATGTACATGGCTACACCGTTAGTTTCTGGTTAGAGGAGAGATCCGACATGATCTGTTAGGTTTTCCTGAACCATCTCGTGTCCTCACAGAAGTTATTTCCTGTAGGAAGAAGTAGGTAACACAAAAGAAACAAATTGAAGGCATGCATATAGAAGCATCTAACTTCACTGGAGCCAATTGCCAAACTGAGAAAAGTGGGTTAGAGAGTTACATGGGTTGAAGAAGGAAGGGCTGCAGTTTCGAAAAACTGATCCAGAAGGAATTACGGGCAGAAATTACTTATAGGATTCTGTAATTTTCTCCTTGCCTAGAGCTGGATAAATGGGGGGGGGGGGAATTGCACGGCGGAGCGTCATTCAAATTTCTGCCCTGTCAAACTTACTTGGTTGATCGTGCCAGCAGTAGTCAAACGCTTGTCTCAAATATTAAGCCATGCATGCGTATGATAAGATAATCTTAGTTTGTGTTATGAAAAATTTAAGAACTAATTACAACGAAGTGGCAGAATGTTCAAAATAAAAAACAGAAAGACAAAAAGGAGTGAGTGCTCAATTTATGTAATACAGGAACAGGGTAAAGAGGGAAAAACGCAGTTATGTAATCAAAAGATTTGTCTATAGAACTCAAAGCTTCCCAATCTCTCTCTCTCTCTCTCTCTCTCTCTCTCTTTTAAAAAAAAAAAAATGATGGACATTAAATTTCCACACTTGGCATTGCTTAGGCATGCCAGCATTTCTTGCACTGGATTAATGAAAAACAAAGCAGACATAATAATAATAATAATAATAATAATAAGACAACGACACTCTTTTCCGTCGTTCTTTAACACAAAACACAAATATAATCTTCATTCGTTCCTGCTAGATTCATGTTGAACAGCCTTCATAAGCAAGCTATCAACGCAAAGAGCCATTAGAACCGGAGAATTGCCTAACCCGCGTGCCATGGCGAACATAATCTCCTTCATCAAGGACCTAAACTCGCTTTCATTAAAACTCCCATCTTGATCCTCATCAAACCTCTCAAAAATCATATCATAAATATCATCAACCTCATCTTTTTCACACCCTAATGAGAACACGTGACAAAGTCCTATGCCAAGGTCGTTGCGCGAGAGCATGCCATCCTGATCAGCGTCAAGGGCCTCGAAGCATTTGTTAACACAAGGGTCAAATTCCTCTCCATCTTCAATGAATTGTAGCACTGTTGACTCATCGATGATAGCAATTGTCATTTCCTCTCAAAATGTGTTAGTTTTGGTTTTGATCGACCTACGTTTTTTTGTTGGTTTTAAGTTGGAAGTTGATTATCTAGCCCCATCCACCCGCCTTTCCTTGATTGTAGGGAGCTAGTGAAGGGGCTTTATCATAGAGGGAGGAAACAACCGTTGAACGTGGTCAAGCCAACACAAATTGTTCGTTTTAGCGCAGTCAATGGGCGTTTTGACAGCCCACATGCAACGATTAGCCTTCTTTTGTGGGCCTCTGGAACCCAAATGCATTTTTTCTTCAAAAGTTTCCCCCTTGCAAGCATTCCCCCATGCAAATTTAGCCTTTGGACCTCACGCAATAAAAACCGAGAAAAGATTCCACTTTGTTTGTTCTGTTGTGGTATTTGTAGCTTCTTTTGGTCAAACCCCCTTCCTTAAAAAAAAAAAAAAAAGTCTAGTATCAAATTCAAATAAATTTTAAAATTTTATAAAAAATAAAAGAAAGAAAAGACACATTTGAAGTTTTTTTTTTTTTTAATGATCCAATTAGGAGTCTTGGGCTTATGACTTATACGATAAACTTAAGTCTTTTTATATGATTAATGTATACTTTCTTTGTCCTTCATCTTTATTTTTTGAAATTTTACCCATATTCATTGTTGTCGGCAATGTAATTCAGAAATCAGGAAATTTAAAAGAAAAGGAACGTGATGGAGAAATGGGAAAGAAACATTAAAGGCAATTAATAGGTTAAAAAAATGCATAGGGTTACCCATTTGGACCAGCGCATGCATGTGGAGAAGCCAAAGATGCGTCCCAACCCCCAAACAGCACACATGCTTAAGAAAACACCCCTAAATTGAATTGTGGTACTCTTTTTTTTTTTCTTTCTTTCTTTCTTTCTGTTTTTTTTTAATAATCAAAGGAATGGATAAATTAAATATTGCAACATGATTGAGAAGAAGCGATCAGCCATATTCATATTATCATATAATAATCTTCCTAATGTGTTTTTCTTAAAATATATGTCTGTATATTGGTTCCATTTGTCTTCATCCTGTGGTAGTTAAATCCATATAGTGACATAAGTTAGAGCACTACTTTAATAATAATAATAATAATAAATCAAATATTGAACGATTAGTTATTCTGACCCCCGCCCCCCCCCCCCCACCCAACAAAAAAAAAAGAAAAAACTAAAATTGTGAAAGGAACAGTTTTGTTTTAGATGCATGCATGCACGCAATTTCAATATGTGCATTAGAGAGTCAGTCAACTCTCTGAGACGAAGACCACTCTCCAGCGTAGGCTTTGAGTCGTGTGGCTACTCAATTGATCCAACTGCGTACTGTGGCTGAGGAAATAAAAGAAAAGGCCGTTACATTACAACAATAGATAATTATTATTAGTCACTGGTCAAAATTGCCGTGAACAATAGATAATGACATGAATATTAAGTTTTTCGTTATTATTTATTATTATTGTTATTATTTGTAGATGACTGGACACATGATTATATATCGGAGACATTTGAACATTACAAAACATGTTATGCTGCTTCATCAATAATTATTAATACTTCCGTGGACTGCATGCACTGGTAGGTTTATTCCAAATGTTGAAATTTTACGCAAATTTAAGCTCCAGCGTGACCTGTTAATTAACATAATTTCCCCCCCCCCCAACCCCCAAAAAAAATCTTTTTTTTTTTTTTGGGTGTTGGGGAAGAGTTGTGGGGGGGGGGGAGGTGGGGTCAAAATCACAATTTGTTTTCGATTCCCTGTCCAGATCATTTGGTGCTTGTTATCGAGACATTGGCTTTTAAGTTTGAAAGATTCCAATGCAAGTGCCAAGTACAGCGCAGGATTGGCTTAGCTCCACAATTTGGAGCAAGCCAAAAGGTACACGTGCAGTTAGCTCTCTTGGCTGGCTAGCCAGTCTTCCCCCGCTTTGCCTTCCGGAATGGGAGAGCAGCAGCAATCGCTTTCCCTATATTTTATAATGGGAGAGCAGTGTACGGCACTGACGGAATCCAAAAGGACAGTACTGGTCGAACTGGGAAAAGTTTGATGCCTTTTACTATTTATTATTTATTTATTTGCTTGTATGATGTCTAACCTCATTTTTCCATTTAATCAAATCAAGCAGTGGACAAGGAGTAGTGATGTTGCCATTTGCCATAAAGGTAGAATGATTAAAACATTCAACTGGTAACCGTCAAAAATGCGTCCGCAACAAGATTGTGTCGCGTCCCTCACTCCAACCCCCCATGTTGTTGACATTTGCGTCATTATCTGTAACATCCATGCACGACCTGCTTCGATTTGATCTGCTTAAGCAGGAAGCTGAAAATTACGTCCACGTTATTATAAATGAATAATTACTTATATCATGTAATTTATAATTTAATGAATTTTTTTATAAATAAAAAAATTTTGAAAATCACACCTCTCTAGCAACTAACCTTCTCATAAAACTTGAATGTGAGGGTTTTTGCATAATGGGGTGTTAGAATTTTATGCATAATTTGTTGATGAATCTTATTTAATTGTTTAAATTTTAAAATTAAGTAATTTTTTAACACGTTACTAAAATATATGTTAAAATTTAATGTATAATCCATTCATTAAATAAAATATACTATAATTGAATGATTGCAAAGTACATTATTTAATCCACATTTGTATGTTAAATAAAGTATATTGTAATTTTTTTAAAAGATCATATCATTAAAAATATATATATCATTTTTTTAATGCAACATATTATATATATATAAATATTTTTTTTAATTATGAAAAAATAGTTACTGACTGCACGCCTCTTCAGTTCTGCACCTAATAGTCCTGGATTGAAAAAAAAAAAAACAGAGAGAGAGAGAGAGAGAGAGTGACATTGGGAAGATTCTCGTGAAAATATTACAATGGAACTGACAGGAACTCATGCTTGCTTATAATTTTGCGGTTTTTGTGTTTCCTCTATTTCGTTCTCACGAACATGCCCCATGTGCTTGAGCATCAACTGCATCTGCAAGTCATCTTTTTGTTTTTGGCCAGTCTTTCTTGTCAAAAGAACCCTATTCATAGATTGGTATAAAATGAGAGGAGAGAGATTGGATTCCACCTCTCTCTTTCTCTCTGGTCTGCCTTCATTTGTCTTGCTGTTTAGCGGGATGGGTAGCAGTGTATGTTATAACATCTTAAACTCGGGGCAAGCTTCTCTCTCTCTCTCTCCTCTTTCTCTCTCTGGTGTATAATTGATCATTGCTCACATATCTCTGAAGGGGTTGCAAAAAAGTATCATTTTTGTAAAGATAAACAAAACTTTCTCCCGTTTCCAAGTTTCTGTCAGGAACATGATGGAGTGACTAAAACGAGGCATCTTTAATTACGATTATAGAAGAAAAGGCAGAGAAAACGCATAAAAGACGAGTTTTTGGACAATGAATGGTCTCTCACATCTTGAGCCTCATTCCTCCGAGTTTGTTGAAATTGATCCAACTGGAAGATATGGCAGGGTACATCTCTCCCTCGCCCTCTCTCTCTCTCTGTCTCTTGAGTTTGGAATTGATTCTGGGGATTCCTTTTCTGCTTGCAGTACAACGAGATCCTTGGCAAAGGAGCTTCAAAGAAAGTGTAAGAGTCTAATACTAGTCTTTTCAATCTTTACTTTGTTGGTCATGCTTGAATATGATGCGAGCTCATTTACGCTTTTGCAAAAGTTGACATCTTTGGAGGTCTTTTCATGTGTTTCTGAAAACGAGTGGTTGATGGATTTGCGATTTTTGGTGTTGGATTGAGGCAGTTATAGAGCATTTGATGAGTATGAGGGGATTGAAGTTGCTTGGAACCAGGTCAAGCTCCATGACTTCTTGCAAAGCCCCCAAGATCTTGAGAGACTCTACTGTGAGATTCATCTCCTTAAGACATTGAAGCATGAGAACATAATGAAATTTTACACTTCTTGGGTTGATGATGCCAATAGAAACATCAACTTTGTGACTGAAATGTTCACTTCTGGGACCTTGAGAGAGTAAGAACTTGTTTAAGCTAATTATTTCAAGATCCATTCTTTCTTTTCCACCTTTTTTTATTTGGTTCTCTTGCCTTTTGGTTCTTTCGACAGGTATAGGCTAAAGCACAGGAGGGTTAACATCAAAGCAGTGAAAAATTGGTGCAGGCAGATCTTAAAAGGACTTCTCTATCTCCACAGCCGTGACCCCCCTGTGATTCATAGAGATCTGAAGTGTGACAATATTTTTGTCAATGGGAACCAAGGGGAAGTGAAAATTGGAGATCTTGGACTTGCTGCAATTCTTCAAAAATCACAGGCTGCTCTCTGTGTCGGTATGCTTAATTGAGTCAGATTACAAGAAATCTCTTTATTGGTTCATTTCTAGAGATGAAAAGTTGATGCCATTTTAAGAGAAATTCACTACTTATTAAGTGTTCTTATTTTTTATGTCCTAAATGTGATAATGTTCATCTTGTGGTTGATCTTGGAGCTTCCCCTTTTCAGGGACGCCAGAGTTTATGGCTCCGGAAGTGTACGAAGAAGCATACAATGAATTGGTTGATATTTATTCATTTGGTATGTGCATTTTGGAAATGGTTACTTTTGAATATCCCTACAGTGAATGCACTCATCCTGCTCAAATCTACAAGAAAGTCATCTCTGTAAGAGCCTCTCTCTCTCCCCCTCTCTCTCTCTCTCTCTCTCTCTCTCTGTTTGTGTGAGGAAAATAATAGATTCCATTTACTCCCCTTTTCACTTTAGGGGAAAAAGCCAGATGCTTTGTACCAAGTTAAGGATCCAGAAGTAAGACAATTTATTGAAAAATGCTTGGCAACTGTGTCACTCAGGCTCTCCGCAAGGGAGTTGTTGAATGATCCGTTTCTTCAGATTGGTGATGGTGGATCCGATTTGAGATCACTAGATTATGGAAGAGAAGTTGATTGCATGGGTCATCTTATAAGACAACCTTACGTGGATTTTCATGATGATACTAATTCCAACTGTAATGGATATTTAAATGGCTACACTTACGATAATGCTAATACCTATGGTAATGGAAGCTATGAATACATCCCTGAGAATGAATGGAAATTTCAGCCGTCGGAGATTGAACCTAGTGGAATTGATTATTTTGAGCAACATGATGATGAGCATTCTGCAAATGTTGACATAAGCATTAAAGGGAAGAGAAGAGATGATGGTGGTATATTTCTAAGACTTCGAATTGCAGACAAAGAAGGTTAGCGTCTTTATTTCTTCTTTCCGTTTAGTTTCCCTTTTCGTGTTAGAGACTTTCCATTGATGGTTAACATCTGATAAATACTTCAATTGTCTCTAATTTGCAGGTCGTAAAAGAAACATATACTTCCCATTTGACATTGAAACTGATACGGCATCGAGTGTGGCAACTGAAATGGTCTCAGAACTTGACATCACTGATCAGGACATAACCAAAATAGCAGATGTGATTGATGGGCAGATTGCTTCCTTGGTACCTGAATGGAGGCCAGGACCGGGGATTGAGGAAACTCCGCACTTTTCAAATCAAAATTTAAGCCACAAGTGTGCTTCCACTCATACATGTAATGGTTCAATGGATCTTCTGTCTAATCCATGCTGTGCTTCAATGCACGGCCGGTTTGAAGAGATCACATTCCAAGCTGGTGACCCCGAGCATCATTTGACAGAAGGTGCACCAAATATGTTGAGCCTATCTGACTGCTTGAATTATCAGTGGATTTGGGCTCTACGTGAAAGAAGTAAACTTACTCCAGTGGGCCCTGGAAAGAGCCATTCCAATGAAGAATATGAGCAGAATTAGACACAGATAAAAGTGGCCAATGAGCTTCAATCGACTACATGAGAGTCGATTCGACACTCGACGGTGTCTGGTTCCTTTTGTAGGGTGACCACATTGTGCAGTGAGCTCTCAGTCAGTTCTGGGAATAAGATCCAGCATGAACTAAGATGGCCTAAAGCAAAGTACGAGATAGAAATGAGGAAACTTAGAGATCAATGGTCAGGCGTTGTATTAAAATCATTAACTTCTAGCAACAAAGAACATGGGGTTTTGTCATCTTCATTGTTGGATTCGTTACAGGAAGACAGCAACACAGATGTCATGAAATCTTCTGCCAACAGCGAGCATTTTTAGCCCCAACTGCATGTCATCCCAATGAGAGCTGCCCCAGTTTGGATACCCAAAGGGCCTGAAACCCCAAGAGCAAATGGTATGGTCACCTTTAAGTCACTTCACAGGACTCTCTCCCTCCCAGTAAACTGCTGTTGATGTATGATGAATGACCTCTGTAATTCACTGTTACATTCTTTCAAAAATTATAGATGCTAATAGCAAAGAAATTATAGCAAACAGATCTACTTCCATTGACCTTGAATTTATTTAGCATGATTCATGGTTTCAGATATCAAAGCTGAGGAAATAAATTATTTGGTGTGTCAATTTTAGCTGACCAAGAAGATGTTGCTCTGGGAACATTTGCCCCCACCAACTTTATGCTGATCCACTCACACAAACAAACAATATGGTTCCATCAACAACGGAATGGTCCACATAGCGGCCTCATTTAGGCTTGACTTCGAGATGGACATTGAAAAATAATCAACCAATCAAATTGACCCCTCAACTTGAAAAGTTAGGTTGCACAAAAAGCTGTACACTTCCTGTACTGACACGCATATGGTCAGAGTTCAGAGCCTGTCATTATTGAATGGTTTTGTGAGAAAATAAAGAAATCTGCTTGATGGATTACAATACATTCCCTACAAGTAGAAGCAAGACCCCAAAAAATAAATAAAAAATTTTGGCAAGAAATAAGGCAGATACACCATTATTTTGGAACTTCCCCTCCCGTCAGTGTAGTGCCCTGCTTCTTGTTGGAGAGCCTTATGTAACACGGTGGATTTATATTGTGCTACTTCAATCATTTAATGTATATTTACTATTGTCATCATTAATCGAAATAATACATCCAAAAAAATAAAAATTATTATTTAACACGGTACAATATATAAATTTGCATTTAAAACATATAAAAATTCGGTATAAAATAAAAATTTTCTCCTGTCAAATTCTTTTATTTTTTAACATACATGATATTGTTTCATTTTTATCCTATCAATCAAATGATTTTTTTTTTTTTAAAGAAAATAAGGATAAGTTTTCTTCCTCTTCAAACAAAACAGCTATTCAAAGTTCCCCTTTCATCATATCCCAACAAAAAAAAAAAAAAAAGTTTGTAGAAGGAAAGGAAATGGGCCTAGAGGATTGGGTTTGTTTATAGCCCAAGACTAACAATAACAGCCTAGTGGGCCCATAAACGAACAACAGAGTCCAGAGAACTTGAACGAAGAAACCCTAATTACAAAGGCTATAAAGATGCTACTGCTAATGCCAACAGCAGCCTTCAAGCTCCCTGCCTGCCTGCCTCTCTCAGCGCCGCAAAGCATTTGAAGCTGAAACGATGTCGGACAAGGCCGTGACCATTCGAACAAGGAAGTTCATGACCAACCGCCTCCTCTCCAGGAAGCAGTTCGTAGGTTTTTTTTTTTTTTTTTTGGTGTGTACTTATTTGCTTTGGGTTATTAGACTATGATTAGTTATGAATTTGTGAGATTGATGCTTGGCACCGGCCAGTGATGTGAGAAAATATTTGCTACTCTTGATGGGTTCTTAAGCGATCCATCTGATGATTCATATCCACCAAGATCTCTGAGGCCTATGGAATTTTAATTTCTTTTACTTTTTTTTGTAATTATTTATGTGTGCTTTTCTCGGTTTATTTAATTAGCAAAGCATTGTGCAACTGTTTAGATGGAGTTGAGATTCACATATAGTTTTTATAGTTTGGAACAATGGCATTTGTTGAAGTTGGGTTTATACTGTTATCTTTCCGTTTTTTTTTTAATAATAAATGGGTTGGGGCAAAGATAATCCAGAAGGTGTCAGATTGTGGAAAGTGTAAGCATAGGAAGGGAAATGAGAATTCGAAGTTAATGCCAGTTTCTAATGTACCGTCTGTCTTCCTTTCTTCTATAGACCTTGGTAGATTTGTGCAAAGAGTGAATTTTTACCTTCTAATTTTGTCTCCAATGGTCAAAGTGATCTGGTTTTAATGGTCGAAAGTATTATAATTAGTTTAGAATTCCAGGAATGGTTATTTGAAATTTGATGTTGTCCTCCTGCACATTCTGTCGTTGGAAAAGTCTTGAAGACTTGGGTCTATAGGATTTAAGCTTTTGCTTGTTTGTCAATGCAGGTTATTGATGTTCTTCATCCAGGAAGACCAAATGTTTCCAAGGTATATCTTGATGCAGTTGCAGCTTGCTTGGAATTTTTGTTTTATAAACTCCATATTTGAATTTTTTTTCTATAAACTACAATTTCGAGACTGCTTTGTATGTCTCATCTTTGTTTTGAGAACATTTTGTATAATATTTGAGGATTTTATATAATCATTCTTTGGGACCCCTTTTATAACCAACAACCAAGTACTTATAAACTTGGAAGTTGGTATCTCTTTGGTATTGATTTTTGTTATAATCTTGTTGAGCAGCTGATTTGCAGAATTCTCTTTATTTTGTGTGTTGATTCTTGTGATCTCTAGGCAGAACTGAAGGAGAAGCTGGCAAGTCTATATGAGGTGAAGGACCCAAATACAATTTTTGTTTTCAAGTTTAGGACCCATTTTGGAGGTGGGAAATCAACTGGATTTGGGTTGATTTATGACAATGTTGAGAATGCGAAGAAGTATGAACCAAAGTACAGGCTCATCCGGGTAAGTCTTGAAAATATATGGTGCTCAGATTGTCACTTATATGCAAAAATGTGTAGAAGATTTTTTTTGTGCCAAGGAATGTCTATATACAAAATGTGGTGGGTTTATGCACACAAGAATATATATAGAATTGAATCAGAAGGGGTTGTCAAATTTGGAAATTTTCAGGTCATTTTGTAGGATTAGTGACTTGGATGGGTTTCAGGTGCAGCTAAGGGATTCAGGTGTTTTTAATTGCTTATCTGTGTTTGATCTCATAATCTTTTGATCTTTCTGTCCTTTTGGATGTTGTTTCTGTCAATGCATGGTAGCTGGTCACTGGTTGAAATGATGATATTATCCTACTTTTGTTTATTTCGATGATGGAATGGTCTCTAAGACTATTGTATCCAACTGTCTGCACTAAATTTTTTATCATATCTTTTCCAGAATGGACTTGCTACTAAGGTAGAGAAGTCGAGGAAACAGTTGAAAGAGAGAAAGAACAGGTCTAAGAAGGTTCGTGGAGTAAAGAAGGTAATAACTGGTTAAGTTGCTGTGTTTTGTGCCACAGCCTCACTCCATCTGTCTTTTGTTTTGTCCACCACTACTATCATAAAACCCAAACCATCTCTCACCCATTTTCATCCTTGTTCTGCAGACAAAGGCCGGAGATGCTGGCAAGGCTGGAAAGAAGAGATGAGTTTTCAAGTGTTTTGTGACAATCTTTTTATGCCCACTTATGCTGGTGGGTTTTTTATTTCATGTTGACATCTTCTATGAGTTGGGAACTTTTGAAATGGAATCTTTTTAATTTTTTTTGGTCTATCCAGCGTTTAGCATACCTCTGATTGTTAGCACATTTCAAGGTATTGTTTTTGACAGATTAATAGATGCATTTTCCAAGAAAATTACCAATCTTTTGTTGCCCTTGTAGTGATGCGCAATGATGCTCTTGATTTTAGTTTTCCGGTGGAATTAGTTGGCTTGCAAGCCCTTTGCAGCTTTCAGAACAGCTGTGCTATAATTATTGGTAATGTATGTGTTTTTATGGTTGTTGCATGCATAAATGTAATTGTACTTGAGGTTGTGTGTATATTATTCTTCTTAGCTCTCCAAGGCTGCATATAATGAAAATACTTAAAAACAAAATCGCATTCGAACAAATATTGTTGTTCCTAACGGACATCTCTTGTGCGTCTTGCGCACGGCTGTTCCGGTTACCCGCCCGTCCATTGTTAAAGTTTGAACATATGGAATTTGTTTGATGGTTTGCATTTAAGGATGCAAGTTTCCATCAGTCTAGCCCACTTGCAGTGGTTGTCTCGTCGCCTGCCACGGTGCATTCATAATAATTGTTAAACTCAGAGTTCCCCGTTTGCATTGAACTTTGGACTAGGTCTCATATGCGCTTCGATAGATGGAGAACAATACGATATTATGAAATGGACGAGTCTTATTTTATTAAATATACAATAAGTTCGATTAGCATATTTATTTTATTATGTAATTGTTATATATATATATATATATATATTATCAATTTGTTCACATTGAGAACTTCACATTCACTAGCAAGGGGAAGTTCCGTCGCGACAGGACCAAACAAACTACTACCAGTCAAGTTTCGGCTCGTAGGACTAACGGATCAAAACTGGGAAATGTGGAGCCAGAAAAACAAAAAGAGAGTAGGAAGGAAGGGAAGGGAAGGGAAGGGAATATCGTCATGCCAATAAGGCACAGTGACGTAGTCTTAGTTTAGTCATCATCATATCGACCATCAGATGCACACGTCACGGAAACAGTACAATCGAGCATCCTCGATTTTAGCATTTCTCAACGTGAAATGAACGCATGCCAAGTCTCTCAAACGTGCTCCGTTCATGTGAACGCACCGAATATACATTTGTACTGTTCAGTTGAATTTCTTTGAGACAAAAAGTGTGCTGAAATTCGGTGTAACTTTGCTTTCTTCCTTAATACCTTTTTCAGTTTTCTAGTGCCAAAACATAGCGTCTCTTTCGTTAACTTGAAGATTACCACTTGTGTCTGTCATCCACGAACTTTGTCTTTTTCTTTCAATAGCTGTCATGTCCTGTCTTTCTCCTATAACACACACACACGCACAGAGTGAGAGAGATGGTTTGTGGGTGGCGTGAATAAATATTGCAAATTCGCCGACTAGTTTATCTCGTCAACCGTCACAGCTCCTCCGTTTTCAGACTATTTCTTAGAAACCCATCTCTCGCTTTCCTTCAATTTGATCATGGAGGACGCTAATGGTATTTCTCTTGCTCAATTTTCTTTCTTTTCGTTGTTTTCTTTCTTGGGTCTTTTTTCTTTTACTTGTTTTCTTGATCTTTACATTCGCTGTGTTATTTGGATTTTCGGTTTTTTGCGTAGAATTATTATTATTATTTTTTTTTTTTGCAGTAGTTGTTGATTGTTGAATTGAGTTATGATGTGAAAATTTCGTTGTTTGGGTGTTCCCACGTATTTACGTGAGTATGCGTCTCTGCTAATCTATATCCAATGGCAAAGTGCAGATTGTGATTAAATCTTTTGTCCAATTTGATCTGTTCTTCTAAATTTTCTAGTGGGATCGCTTGTTTTGTTTTTTTTTGTTCGATTTTGTCGGTGGGTGTATTGGGTGTCTGCAGCTGGGACCCATTTGGTGATTGTCATGTTCTTAGATATTTTATTGAATGCGGATCCCTTTAATCTCATTTTACTCCCCGTTTTGGGTGGCTCCATGGGGAAATCTTTGGCCTTTTCCTGTTTCCATCAGAAGATTTTGGTACATCTAAAAGTGACACGTTTGCAAGATTAAGACTTGCCTTTGTTTGGGTTCGATAATAACAACACAACCTTAATCCCCTCTATTAAGGCTACATGAATCCTTTCTCAGTCATTCAATTCTATTATCGACTAAGTTTGGGTACATCAATCTGTAAATATTTCAAGCCAACTAGAATAATGGGGATGGTCACAGTGTTAATCTTGATTTGCAATTATGAATGGTTTTAACGTCTGACCTTGGATTTTTATCTATACTTAACAATGACTATGGGCTGATGGCCATGGTAGCCACCTATTGTAGTTCCTTACAGCGCTGATGCTGCTTTTAAACTTTTTTTTGGTGTGAAGTTTGATGTTTTATTTTACTTCTGTGTAAAATTGAATGCAGCAACCGCTCCGTATCTGTTGCATGTACAAACATGTCCTAATAATTTAAGTGACGCTACTTGTAGTGAAGGTAGGTATTGTGCAGACCAGAAATGGCAATAGTATGTATGTGTCATGTTATGTAGATTTTATACCGTGGAAATCATATTCCCAATTTTAAACTAGCTTTTAGATAAGAATGCCATTCCCTTTATTTCTTCAAATTGAAGGTCAATTGTAATGTGAATTTTACTTTGACTTCTTTCATTTTGAAAGTGGTGGAAGCTAAGGATGGAACTATTTCTGTGGCATCTGCTTTCGCTGGTCATCAAGAAGGTATGTTGGTTTTGTGGGTCTATCATATAGCCTGTACATGGCTTTTATGACAATTCATGGTTAAAGTGGACATTTTTTCAGTCCCCTCTAGGGGGGGAGGGGGGGAGGGCATCATCGTCGTTACCTCTGTTGATAGTTATTTACAATTACAATTCATATTTTGTAATTGTTCATCCAGCTGTTCAGGATAGAGACTACAAATTCTTAACAAAGGCAGTTGAAGAAGCATATAAAGGTGTTGAATGTGGGGATGGAGGCCCATTTGGTGCTGTTGTTGTTCGGAATGATGAAGTTGTTGTGAGCTGTCACAACATGGTCTTGAAACACATGGACCCAACTGCACATGCTGAAGTCACGGCTGTTAGAGAGGTTAGACTTTGAGATCATTTTACTGCCTTTCATCTGTCTACTTAATTGTTTAGACACCGTATGTATTGGGCACAATTGTACTCAACCTTCTGTTAAAATGAAATCTCAGGCATGTAAGAAGCTCAACCGAATTGAACTCTCAGATTGTGAAATTTATGCTTCTTGTGAGCCTTGTCCAATGTGCTTTGGTGCTATTCATCTTTCAAGAATTAAGGTCTGATAGTATATCTCTTCATAGTTTTGTATATTCGAGCAGTGTCTTTCGTTAGTTTCATTGTTTTTCTGGGATTTTTGCATTCAGTCCTTTTGCTACCTGCAGAGGTTGGTTTATGGAGCCAAAGCTGAAGCAGCTATGGCAATTGGGTTTGATGATTTCATTGCTGACGCATTGCGAGGTACTGGTTACTACCAGAAGGCTAACCTGGAAATCAAGAAAGCCGATGGTACTGGTGCTCATATTGCAGAACAAGTGTTCGAAAAGACAAAGGCAAAGTTTACCATGTACTAGTTCAGCACAAGGTCCTATGCTAATTTCATGATTTGTGGTAACATGCCTGAACTGGTTCATCAAAGTCTTCTCTTTCCTCATTCTAGAATACAATTTGTAACCCTCTTTACCTCACCTCATTATTGAATGAAGAAACTCTTTAAAATTCAAATCACCATTCAATTTTATGCATCGTCTTTATGTGACATGCTTTTAGAAATGGTTTGCTTGCAAAGTGGGGTAACTATTTCGTCCAAGTGATGTTTCTCCCACTGCAAAATAATCAAAACATGTAATATTGGGCTTAGATTGTGCTTCAAGAAGGGCCAGGAGTTTAATCATATGATTAGGGCATTCTTAATTACTTATTACCTCAAGGGCCTATTAAAACCACTGCAAACATGATTAAGGGACCAAATTCTCCCATCCAATTCCTTCTGCTTTTAGGTCCAGACAATGTAAAACATTTAATCATTGCCATGTATTGCCTAAATTGTCATCTTATTTACTTCTGTTTATCGGGCTTAACTGACTCAGATAAATTTTTGCTTATGACCAACAATTAGCCACTAATATCTGGTGACCAACAGGTGATGGTAAAGATGCTCAATTCACATTACTAATAGCTACTAAATAACTTCATGCTTAAACTATATCAAACATATACCTCTATCAATTCAACATGAGGCCTGTGATGCTTTGTTTAAATAAACACTAGAGATCGGCCACATCAGTATACAATGAGATTCCAATAAAATGTAAACTTCCCCATGTCTTTATTGGATCATGCATGTCCAAAAAGTATGAAATATCGTAAAGGCATATATGGTGTTTGTTGCAAACAAGACTTAAATTAGCATAAAATGAAATCCCAGCAAGCAAACTTCCAAGTTCAAATCAACTTGTATTTACTTTCTTTCAATTGCATAATATAATATACACCAAAGACCATATGCATTAGATTACAAGAAGTATGTTCACATTTTCTTCATCCACCAATCCTCACATCCGAGAGCTTCTGGCGAGGGCAATAAGAACATGAAAGGGAAATGGGAGTGCAAGAAAAGACAGTGAAAGCCTTACAATATATTACTACATTTGCTTCTATGATCATGTAACATAGGTAACAGAACTCTCATGAAAGAATTCATCACAGGTTGCTTTCCCCACATGTAATGGTGGGCTGTTGATCCCAGAGGGCAAGGCTTTGATTGTTTCTGTTTTCAGGAATCCAATGTGGGCTCAAAGCAGGGCATCCAATTCAGGCCCTGTGCAGGGGCAGACATTGATCAAAACTTGCAAGTCGAACAGAAGGCAAACAAAATTATGAAGGCATTTTCATCTGAATTTGTCGATGGATATGTACTAGGAACTCAACATAGGAGAGACCACTACTCGGAACCTTGTCTTTGACCAAGTAAGACAAGAACAACATTCCTGGAGAAGAAGTATCAATTGGATTTTATCAAGCTGCGAATATCTTGGCAGTGCAATTTTCACTTAGTGCAGGACAACAGTAATTCCAACCATAGATCCCCTGGAATAAGTGATGGCATATAGCTACAAGGGTCCAAGAGAGGAGCGGTTGACAGAGATTTGGTGTGGATTGATTAACCCAGAGTAAATGGGAGGATCACAGGACTGGTGTCACAATGGATGGGGCATCAAAAAACTATGAAGTTTCACCAGCAGATGAAACCCAGAAAAGGTGGGCGAGTGGGCTCATATTTGACCAAAATTAGTCTCATGGTTGTTACATATATTGCCTGTCCAATCTACAAAACTCAAGGTCTTACCTTATTTGCAGCACTCTATCACGGTCCTACTGGTACAGTAGAGAAACTCGAAGGACCATACTGTAACCACTAGCATTGTACATTAAGAAAGAAAATGCAGCCGAAAAAAATCAAGTACTGTAGCAGGGGAAAAAAATATTAAGGTACCTGAAATGCACATTCTCAGCCATCCTGCAACTTATCATCATACGTAGAAAGTGACAGAAAGACGAACAATAAAGAAGGAGATAAATTAAAGGATTTAAATAGACCAAAAAAAAAAACAATACATATATGAGTAATTTTTTTATCATCTTATATTATTAAAATTAAATAAATAACTTTTTGTTCTTGAAGATGTAAAAAAGAAAAATATATGTATTTAAAGGATACGATGTCTTTTCTTTTTTAAAGAAACAGAAAACAAAAAAGGAATTAAATTATTTTTTCAAAAAAAAAATAAACTTTTTAGATTTTTTCTTTAAATTCTTAAGAAAATAAAAAGAAAATTTTTGAAAAGATTTTTTTTTAAAATTTTTTATTCCTCTTAATTTATGAAATGAAGAGAGATCCTCACATGAAAATTTTTATAATAACATGATTAAAAAAAAAACTGAAATTTCTTCACAATTTCAACAATATTTAAAAATTTCAACTGTACTAATATAATGTACATATATGAAACACGCAACCCCAAAAGCATTTATTGTCTACCAATAATTGGGGTCAACGAGCTGCCATGCTTTTCTCTCTCCCTTATTAGTCATTAGAACTTAAAAGGAAAATAATTTCCACAATCCCTTGGCGTGAATATTTGGCAGTATCAATTTGTCTTCGAGCAAATGAACACAGCACACAACAGCGGAGGATAGGACGGGTAGCATTCATACACAAATCATAATATTATAGTTGCTACTTTGTTACTGGAACGTAGATTTGCGAACAAGATTACTCTGAAGGCACGTTGACTTGTGGGTAACATGGAGATTTGTAAACGATTATACTCAGATGCAACGACTTGGTAATTCGGGCCTGCAAATTACTTGATGAACATAACAATTACCCGATAGTCTACTAGTCCTACCTGATAATTCATCCTGATATGTTGTCTTTTGGATACCAACATTTCCAGAATCTAGGAGGTACAGGGTTGGAGGTGGATGCCATGCAAATTTGTTTGGTTCCCACATCCGCACCTTTTTTCTCAGCAAGAACATGTTCCAATTCATCGCTCGAGCTCTGTGTATGCCATCCAAGTTTCAAATCTGCTGCCATTTGAACAATTCTTTCTAACAAAGTAAAATCTCTTTATGTGATTTCACGACCACTGAGATTAATGTTTGCTTGCAGCTCTTAACTTGAAGATTCTGGACTTCTGCCAGTCTGATGTTTTTAACAATTGATGTCTTGATAACAATGCTCCGTACAGTCTCTTCCTTTATCATCTTTAATTCCAGTACGCGTTGCATCAAACACTTCAAAGCCACATCATCTGAAAAAAGACTGAAAAAGAAAAGGTAGAACATAACCGGGAAACAACTATTCTATTACTGAAAGAAATGATATATATTCAAGTTTTGATCTTCCCCCCCACCCCCTCCCTCTCCTTCCCCTTATTTCCAGATGCTTGTGTATGATACAACTGCAAGAAGATTGATGCAGCAACGAGTTTGAAATTAGAGTGGGGACCTAAGAACACCTCTAGGCCCAGTACCATACCACAGGGCTCTTGTAAAACGCACAGGTACTCAAATTCTAAACAAAAAAGAAGTACAATACTAAGATATCTCACAGGACATAACTTTGACAACCAGTCCAGCAAGATGCAAGGAACAGAAACAATAACCATCCTATGAAGCCAAGCAACCAGCAATGCAATTCAACAAAGCCCTCTACGGAAACTTCCTTTTTCAGGGAATGAACAACAAAAGATCAAGATAATTGCCGTCAATCTTGAAGGTATGAACAGTCAACTCCATCATAACATCACATAAAATGATGCCCTCGTTATTAGATCACAAACAGAAAACCCCAGAATAAGGCCCAATCAATAAAGGTATAAGCAACCAAACACCGAATCTTGGTTCCCAAGACATGTACCAGAAGCCCCGCTCTCAAGCCAATAGAGCACAAATTCACAACAGAATATCCACATTGAAATAAGGTCTTCTTTTTTTTTTTTTTTTTTTTAATTCTAACAAGTCATTCAATCCATGGGTCAAATAATATCTACAGGAACAAACTGAAAGAAAAGGTATCTCAATGCACAAGACTCTTGCAGTGCATTGTTATATATGTGCAGCTTTACCCTGAACAAGCTATCAACTGCTAGAGAGAAATTAGAGAGCCATTCTTCAACAACTGTACCATCCATTAAAGTCAAAGACCAAAGATTAAAGAAGAAGAATTACTTTCCCATTCTGTAGTCAACCACCAAGACCAAGAAATCTTTTATGAGCTAAAAACTTACTCCAGTCATCAACTACCCCCGCCCATCGACCGCAATTCCTTCAATTGAGAGTTAATTTGGTCCTGAATGAGTTCCAACCGCTTGGAGTACACCTCTAACTCCAGTATCTGCTGCTTCCTCCACTTCTCATCTGCCACCATCTCCCTGCCTGCAAAACTCAATGGCATTGCATTAATAGCCAAACCCCCCATCCCGCTTCCACTACAAGGGCCAGCTGCCATCGCACTACTCAACAGCTCTTTAAACAGAGGCGACAAACAACTCCTGACCGTCTCCTCAATCAAACCCGAAACATTCACATCACTATTACTGCTATTCCCCTCGTTATTCTTATCATTAGTAGTTACAAAAGCATCATTCACTACGCGCCTATCATCAAGTTTAACACCACCCGCAGCAGTCCGTGATCGTTTGCGTGGCCTGGGAGCGGACTTTTGATCGTCAAATTTAACCAACTTGCCGTTACTACTGAAATTAGGGACAGCGTTAGGATTAGGGTTCCCAACCTCGTCATCCAAATTGTCATCTTCTGCACCAGTTTTACCCATCGTGTTGCTCCATATCTTGCGAGAAATCTCAAAAGTGGCCTGATCGTGAGGGCTTTTGAAGGAGAAATCCTTACCTGAGCTGATCTTGTTCACGACGTTACGGTACTTCTTCTTCAACCTGCGCAATTTCTCAACAAGCTGGTTCTTATTGAAATCCAGCTGTAGCTTCGACTTGATTTGGTCGTAAAACAGCGCGGTGTCGTGGTGATTCCCTCCGCGCTGCGTCGTGTAGTCCAGAAACCCGCGGAGCAGCTCGATTTCGTCCTCGTCCATCCAGAGCCGCTGAAACAGCCGCCTCGATTCATCCAATTGCTGTTGCGGCTTTTTCTCCTCCTGCATGGCCATCGCCTCGCTCTCGAGCCGCTGCCGTCTCTCATCAGAAGAAGCCACCTCCGTCGGGGCCGTCAAAGCTACATCATCATCACCACCTCCGTTAGGAACAGCAACGGTGACGACAGAGGCGGAGGGCACGGCGGCGGGAACAGCTGCGGGGAATGAGGTGGAAGGGGAGACGTAATTGAGATCCTCCTCGTCTTCTTCGTTAGCCAACACGTGATCTCTTACGATCACGACGTCGTTCTCGAAGTCGACGTCGTCGTCGAAGACAGCGTCGTCTTGCTCCAACGCCATGAGGGAGATGGCTTGGGTGGTCCGGTTGGGTTGGTTTGGGTTTCGGTGGGGTTTAAATTGGCAGAATGAAGCTATTGGGGTGGGGCTGCTATACGTTGGGTTGGCGGTTCACGAGGAACCAGTGGAATTGCGTGGCGGACTTTGGGCGAAGCGGAGCTGCGGAGGAGAGGGTGGCGGTTTTGGATTTTTTTCGGTGGTGGAGAGTGGTGAACCCACGCGCCTCGCTTGGCGCGTGCAATTACTCTTTTCATTCCGGTTCACCATGCAGCCTGATGTTCGGTGTTGTCGAGGTCTTCGATTTGCATTTGACCAGTCGCACGACTTGTCGTTCTCGTTTGGTTGCGATAAGAAGATCTCTGTTATATGCATTGATGCAATTAATTTAACTCTCTTTTTTTTTTTTTGTGTGGTAATACGCAAAGTATCTTATCATTCCCTATCTTTAATGACAATACTAACTAATAATAATGATGATAATAATCTAATGTATGAATTAATATGAGATAATGTAATAAAATATAATAATTTTTAAATCAATTAATATCGTGATTATCACTCCCTAATTATGATGATCTATGCGATCTTTACCATGACGTGCATCAAGGTGACATGATCAGCATGATATTTTCCTTGATACTACTGGGGTTGATGGAAAGAGTAGGCGAGAGAGATTTCGTGGGCATTGATACATAATATAAAAGTTTTTCAGTTATTTTCATGCACCATGGCTTGTATTTCTTTAAATATTCACGTAAATTTTTGGGCTTCCTGAAACCTTTTATCAACAACATAATAGTTCTTCTCCTCCAGTTTACTGCATTTGATTAGTTTCTGCTGCTATTGCCTTTCGGAGAATAACAAAATTACTCAAAAAGAGAAACGAACAAAGAAAATCAGCATCGAATCGAAAGATGAGGAGGCTGAATCCAACAATGTCTGAGGCCCTTGTAAAGGGGGGCTCTTTCTACGCTTGTCAATGCTTGGCGAGCCATTGCTAACTAACACGTACTGGATTTCGGAGCCTGCAAGAACATATGTAAGGTGTTAGCATACGAGCTTAGTTCTCCCACTGCTGCTTCAATTAGCATGATAGATGGGGGGCTGAAGAAACAATGCCAAGTCTCCGAGACTTTCTTGCCAAGCCCATTGCTTTAGCTGACTTGTCGAGTCTCCAAAAATTGCCCAAATATTGAAGCCAATCGCCATGGAACATTTCTCCATTAAAGGCAACAAGGTGTTTCGGACAAAGGTCAATAGGCATAGAGTATGAAAAGAAGAATTTCCATTCTCCAAGCACGACATCAAGGATTCCCAATCTGCTGCCACAATAAAAAATGCAATAGACGAATCCATCTGCATATGTTACATCCTCCAGGATTCCGAGTACCATGAAATGGGCAGGAACATCAAGCTCCAAATTCTTCCAATTCTGGTCGCCAACGTGGCACACACTAATGTTGACCGTTTTCCATGGCCAATCCAAAGAAACGCTGAAGACACATTCCAGGGAGTTTGGATCCATGGAGAAGGCTACTTCGCCATGTCCATAACAATATTTATGATTACATCCAAAACCAGGCAGCTTGATGAACTTGTTACCAAAAGGTGTGTACAAACAAAAATAATGGCACACACCCTTTATTGCACTTTCTTCTCTTCATAGAAGCACCCAACCGTGGTTTGAAGAGCGAATTCTCGCGCCAAAAGGGATCGCTTAGCTCAAATTCACACAAAATTCTACCATTATTACCAATTCTCTTACAAGAGCAAGACATCAACCATGGGAACTTGCCAAGAGGCCGACATGGAATCCCACGCAGGAGACTTGGGAAATTCTTTGAAACTGCACACAAACGGACCCGATCAACCCAATTTCGCCCTCTAAATATGATCCTCAGAACATCATCAGGAAGAGTAGACCAAGTCACTTGCGGCCCCGTGCTTTTGATTTTACTGCTCCTGTCCTCCATTGGAACATTAGCACCAGTAATTAGACTATTGTTTTTGTTGGACATTCTCATTGAACAAAAAATCAACCAGTACCAAAAATAAGAAAAAAAAAAAAGAACAGGGTCATATTTATATTTGAAAGAATATTTCTGAACGTTTTAAGGACATTATTTTCTTGTTAGACATATTTAATTAAAATAATTGGGTTATTATTCTTATATATTTTATTATTCAACTACTTTCGCAAGGATTTTTATTTTAAGTAGAAATTCTATTTGTATCGGAAAAAAAAATTTAATTAGTAATTTAATATTATTCGACTACTTGTTCAATATTGATTCAAATAGAATAATATACTTTTGATCAAATTCTAACTATAATTTAGACTTAGATCTTTTTTATATTATAGTTAAATTTGAAAAAAATTATATATATATATATTTCAAATAATTGAATTAATTAATTGACCTCCAACAATTTAGAAGAGCTGAAGAAATATGAAAAAAAAAAAAAAAAGATCAAACATGCCTCGGAAAAGGAGAAGTCTGAAGCTCATTAGAATTTCATGAAGGTCAAGCTTGGGGGATTGGGAATAATCGGCTTAGAGAATGGAAAGGTAATCGGAAGTGCATAAAGTACAAGCCTTGTTGGACAAATCCACCACAAAAAGTTCATGTTGGGCTCAAAGCAAAGAGAAGTTCAAGTTGGGCTTGAAATTACCTTAACCCATTACATTCGCAATCTTTTGGGATTGCTACACTTTCCCTTCCCCACCTTATCCACCTCTCTTTCACAGCAACCTATGCTCTTCCATGGACAACCTTCAATTCTCTACCACCACTCTGTAACTCCACGCCACTAGCACAACTTAACCCTAAAAAAAAAAAAGCAATCCATTGGCTCCTTTTTCCTCAGAGAGAGGGAGATAGAGAGAAAGAGAGACATAAAGACACCAACTTTACTGATATGGCTTGTGCAGCCACAAGGCCTACGTTCTCCTTCTCCCTTCCTCAACTCTCCACTCCAAAATCCAGAGCCCGTTTCCATAAACTGTCTTTGATTTCATTTTCTAAGTTCCAGAGGGCTCATTTCTCTCTCCATTCCATTGATGTCTCCAAAGAAGACAAGCCAACAGCTTCAGAACAATCCAATATTATTCCACCACCAGAAGAACCTGAACCAAAATTTGATCAGCGCAGGTTAGAAGAGAAGTTTGCAGTTTTGAACACTGGAATCTACGAGTGCAGATCTTGTGGGTACAAGTATGATGAGGCTGTTGGAGATCCGTCGTATCCAATACCACCAGGGTATCAGTTCGACAAGCTTCCTGATGACTGGAGGTGTCCTACTTGTGGTGCCGCCCAGAGTTTCTTTGAGAGTAAGAGGGTAGAAATTGCTGGGTTTGCACAGAATCAGCAGTTTGGTCTTGGTGGCAATGCTCTTACATCTGGGCAAAAGGCTATTCTGATATATGGAAGCCTGCTTCTCTTCTTTGTGTTGTTTTTGCTCGGATACTTCTTGCAATAATGGATGGTATCACAATTCCGTAGCTCTTCCTAGATCATAATTCAAGGGGAATTACTGGTTTATACATTCCTAGAATTTTGACTGTAATGTTTCCTTTTTGGAAAAGGGTGTGCAACTGTGCTTGACTGTACATTAAATCATTCATTATTTGCTTGTTTGACTTCCGAACCCCAATTGTCTGTGGAGGATATGATCTCGCTCCATTGATGGTATATGGATGTTGCGTGTCGTATGATAACAATTTGGGCCGACCGATGTCCTCTCGAGACGAGAAATTTGGACGGAACATAACTGCAGAAACCTTTACTGATGGCGCTTCAAGGGGGCTTTAATAACATTGAGAGTTCATTGATTATGGCTTGAAAAGCTTGAGCTTTTGGTCTTGTGTTTAGTGGCTGCTAAGTGAGACTCCGCATTGTTGGATCTTAGAGCCCATAATTGAATTTTATTCCTAAAGTGTGTGCGAGTGTATATCGCTTCAATTAATTTTGTTTTCCTGAAATTGAGTGAAAATAGAGAATTCAATCATTAGAAATAAATCGTATTTTCTCACCAATATATATATTAAAAAAAAAAGACATATTGTATGTTCAGGAGAATAATCAATTGAAGTAAATTGTTGTGACATAAGGCAGCGGTGTCTTCCGGCAAAGTTGGACCCTCCAATGAACCAAAGCCCAAGGTCATTGTAGCTTGTAAGTGATGCTTATAGTCCAACGGAAAAGAAAAGCCCAAAGTCAAACAATAATTATCATAAAAAAAAATCGAAAGCCGAAGACTGGCTATAGATTAATTACCATAGAGTAATTAGATTATGAAGTTTGTGTTAAAACAAAATAAAAGTTCAAGTTCTGCTTTTCTTTTTTTTTTCTTCTTTTATATATGGATGAATTATATGACTCTTTTTACAGATTAAAAATTCAAGAAAAGATAGAGAATTCAAATTTTACTTCTGATATGATTCTCTTTACGGGTTTTTCTTTTTTTTAAAAAAAAAAGAAGAGAAGAAAAAGAAAAGAACGCGTCTAGAAAACGCTAAACAAATGGCAGCTTTAGTGAAAATGCCAAGAAGGCCGCCCTGCATCATGTCATCCATGACGAAAAGGGTGTTGAAATTTTCCTTGTCTTTGACGCTAACGCCAGATGGCATCATCGTCAAGCAGGTCACATGGGAAACTTAGTTGTATTTGATACATAATTATAATTAAAAATAATAATAATACAATTAACTTTTATAATATTATTACCTCAAGTTCTGCGTCAAGACCATCTCAAATCCAAACCAGAGAAAAAAAACATAAAACGCCATTACAGCTCGTTCGTGCCTGATACGTTGACAGACTTCGATAAGGTAAGGTCCTTCTTGGAAACAAGTGCTTTCAAAGCTTGCTCTCATCGTGGTATTCTGTATATATATTGCTTACTTTTCTTATACTTTCACGTCGTTATCATTGCATTTCCAGCATAAAGCTTGCATCTTGTCCATAATTTCGAGTTTCTTTGTTCAGATAATTCTCCTTTTTTTTTTTCTTGGTATTCTTTGGATTGCTTCAAGGTTCTGAAAGATTAGTTCTTTTCTAATTCTCCTTTATAATAGCTTCTGTGTTTGTTACGGAAATTCTAATTTCTGACCCCATCCTACCATTTTCCAGCGTTGTTTTGGATGCTGCAAAGTGTTTGGTAGCATTACCATTGAAGTTTGGTTTCGACGGGGTTTTGATTTTGGCTGATTAAAGTCTTCTTTTGATGCTTTTGCAGTTTTAATTTGGCCTGAAAATGGCTGAGAAGTGTTTGATTGCCAATGATGTTACTGAAGTCAGCTCTCTCTCTCTCTCTCTCTCTCTCTCTCTCTCTCTCTCTCTGTGGTTGTTGAATGTGAATCTTTATGTCTTTCCTTTTTGTTTTGGGATTTATATAGTTGGTTGGTAAGACACCATTGGTTTATCTCAATCATGTTGTGGATGGCTGTGTGGCTCGCATTGCTGCCAAGCTGGAGATGATGGAGCCATGCTCCAGTGTCAAGGATAGGTACTTACCAGTCCCATATCCTTGGACCTTTATTGAAATCTTGGTTTAATTGAATCTTCATTTGGGATGTTGACTATGTAGGTACTAAGGCATTTTGTTCTTGCTGTGAAATGTTTCTCTAAATTTTGGTTCTTTTATACTTCATAAGCATTTCCAAATTCAATCTCCAGAAGACTCAATAATGATGGTCATATTCTGCTAAAAAAATTCTTGTGATCATTGTTGGCTTGTAGGATTGGATATAGTATGATTGCAGATGCCGAGGAGCAGGGGCTCATCAAGCCAGGTGAGGTTAGTAAACCGAAACATCTAATCTGACTTATGGCCTATATTAAACTCTTTGAAGATAAGTAGTGTCTGGAATGTACTTATTGCTGTCACTAAGATTTTCTGTGGTTGCAATGTCAGTGATTGAGCCCACAGATGATTAACAACCAAGAGTGTTTATCTTCCCAAATCAAGGCATTTTGTTTGTTAGTTCTGGAGAAATAAGATAAAATAGGGAGCTTTTAAATTGACATAATTTTCCTTGCTGAACTCTAGAGTGTCTTGATTGAGCCTACGAGTGGAAATACGGGCATAGGGCTGGCATTCATGGCAGCTGCGAAGGGCTATAAGCTTATAATCACCATGCCTGCTTCGATGAGTCTTGAAAGAAGAATGGTCCTCCGTGCTTTTGGAGCTGAGATGGTTCTTACCGATCCAGCCAAGGGCATGAAAGGGGCTGTTCAGAAGGCTGAAGAGATACTTGCAAAGACACCTAATGCTTATATGCTGCAGCAATTTGAAAATCCTGCCAACCCAAAGGTATCATTTTTAGCATTTACCTGCTGTATAGTTTAGCTTGCCAATGTCAGAGAACTAGGTTCAGATGCTTATTCCTTGTCAGATCCACTATGAGACAACTGGACCAGAGATCTGGAAAGGCTCAGATGGGAAAGTTGATGCCCTTATTTCGGGTATTGGGACTGGAGGTACCATAACAGGTGCAGGGAGGTATCTTAGGGAACAAAACCCTGATATACAGGTTTGTCCTATCCTGTTGTGTTTTTCATGTCATTTGTTGGCCCTTTGTACCATGTCTTATCTACTTGTCCTTTCTTTTTATGAATAGCTGTATGGTGTAGAACCACTTGAAAGTCCAGTATTGTCTGGAGGGAAATCTGGTGAGACATGAAATTTTTTTATATCAATCTAGCTTTCTATTATTGTCACGGTTCCCGTAATCCATCATAAACTAGCCAATTTCTGAAAATATAAATTATGCTTATTTTTACCTTTCTTATACTATATGGTTTTATATTCTTTGGTTGAGTTCAGCCAGACATCTGCATCTATTGATTTTTTGGGTAGTCTCAGATTCAATTTGGCCTTCTGAAGCAGCCAGTTCTTCTAAATGTTGATTATTTGCCAGTTTGACCCATCTATACTGTTAATTTCTAAGGGCCGCATAAAATCCAAGGAATTGGTGCTGGCTTCATCCCTGGAGTTTTGGACCTAAATATAGTTGATGAAATTCTTCAAGTAAGTCTATTCCTTCTCATTAGGATTTTATTGATCTAAATGTGGAATTATGTGGTTGTTAGTCCACATCTTTGCCTACAATCGTCAAGGATGTATCTGAAAGTTTATGTCAGGAGCGTGAATGAATAGTGGATGTGGCTTTAATTTTCTTTACAACACTATGCTTAGCTTTTAAGATCCCAAATGCAATGATCAATTTCTGGCCCACTCTATGGAATCTAGGATTTAATATAAGTCAGCATAAAAACAATATTATGTTCCTCGAGTCACAGAAATGGAAAACAGAATAATTTTGGTGTGTCTGCATGCATCCACTTTTATTATACATTCGTTCCTGAGAGCTGTGTACTAATTTACTTTGTTGTTCAGACATTATAGTTTTCATTATTTTTCAGATATCGAGCGAAGACTCAATTGAAATGGCTAAAGAGCTTGCTTTGAGAGAAGGTTTGCTGGTAAGCACACAGTCATGTTACAACACTGAGAAATTTTTCCCATGGCACTCTCTTGTTTCACACATCTTTAAAGTGGTTACTGTAATCTAAGTTGATGGATCAAATGTTTTCCAGGTAGGGATATCATCTGGTGCTGCTGCAGTTGCTGCAATTAAGATAGCAAAGAGGCCTGAAAATGCTGGAAAACTCATTGTTGTAAGTTAGATTGGATTATAGTTTGTCATAGAGGCAGATTCTACTTTCTTGCAATTTTTCTTGCTTGTTGGGATGAAGCTGTTATGGTAATGCCCCAGAAGAAAATATATTGTTGTAAAATATCACTAAAAACATTGTTTCATGATGAAAACTTATGCGGAATGTCTAGAAATTCAGCATTAGGGATGATTGACTGCCGAACCCTTTGGTGTAAGCCTGTTATAGTTGCTGTTTCCCATATGGTTACTTCTTTCTGAGTTCTGGCCATTGTTTGTTCTCTTCATGCTCCAGTCGTTGTCTCTGTCGGTGTTCCTTGTTGAGTACAACATCTTACACTCTTCAATCAATTTTAACAGGCGGTCTTCCCTAGCTTTGGAGAGCGTTATCTATCCTCCCCACTTTTTGAATCTGTGAAGAAGGAGGCGGAGAATATGGTTTTTGAGCCTTGAGGTAGAGAATGTGGATCAAAGGTAGCGTTTCTCGTCGAGGCTTGACTTCTGATATTTGAGATACAGAAAAGTGGGTTGGCAGCAGCAAGTGCATTGGACTTCCTGTGATTTGTTTGTTGATGTTTGACTGTACCGAACGCATGCTTCTAAGGCTTTTTTCTGCTCTCGTGTTTTTGGGTTTGTATTACGGGTAGCATGTCTCACATTACGTAACAGCAAGTGGGTTGGCAGCAGCAAATGCAGTGGACTTTCTGTGATTTACGGGGTTATTAAGTACGATCTGAGGCTATATAAATATAAACGATGCACGCTCAATAATAAGTATAATAAGTTATTTTTTAAGAAGAGAATTACTTATTGAGAAAAGATAATGACCCCCGATATTAGAACATCCGATCCTATGTCTATTGCCAAACACTTCTCGGGTAATGACCCCCCTTCAAAATGATAAGAGAGCGACGTGTCACGGGGCCATTACCTTCTCCCCAAAAGGCTAACCTGTTGGGGTGTGCAGTGCCCACGCTTATATAGCCCAAGATCCCCCTCTTACTTGACAATGTAGGAGTGGGTGGTGTGCACCCGTTACATTCTCCCACACCGAATTCATCGACGACCTCGTCGATGTTCTTGGACACACACCGAGCTACATTGTCGGCATTCTACGCCAAGTTAAGGGTCCCACGGCGGACAGGATAGGCTCTGATACCACTTGTCACGGGACTATTACCTTCTCCCCAAAAGGCTAACCTGTTGGGCTGTGCAGTGCCCACGCTTATATAGCCCAAGAGATAATGTGGGAGTTGGTAGTGTACACCCGTTACAGACGCCTGACCCTGATTCCCGAGAACGTCGAGGGAAGAATGTAACATAATACGACCAAACTCCCACCGCTTAAAAAAATAAACATAAATACTATACACTCTTATAAATTATTTTAAAAATAATAATAATAATAACCCTGTCATAAAAGGAACTTTAACTACGAATTGGTAGGGGCCGCGCGAACGCAGGCCCCCGCTGCCACAAATTATGACGTAGGCTCTCCTACTCTGAGGAGACCTTAGACCAGTACCCCTCCGTAGTGCAATGGAGGTCACTAATCTAGGCCATGGGCCTCCGTGATCACCCATTGACCCCGTCCAGGTAAGTATGTTAAACGTTGTTTTGTGCACCTTATTTATATGAACCAATGCTCTGCGTCTTGTGTTTTGTCTTCGATGTGGGATATTCTCTCAGCGCCCGTTGCCTTTCCCGTGATAAGCAAGGGATATATTTTGAACTTATTGTAAATTTTTTTTTTGTTTAAAAAATTTTGATATAAATGAAAATAATTGTACATACAGACAAACTTTAAAGTATTATATTACGAACAATTTTTTCTAAATTATCACAGAATAGTATTTTTATTGAAATAGATAATTTTTTTTATCATTGTGTAATTTTATTAATAAAAATTATTTATCCTCATAAAAATAATGTTTTTATAATAAACTTTCAAAAAAAATTATAATATTTAACATAAAATTTTGCATAAAAATGTGATGCGATTTAACACAAGTCTTCTCATTAACACTGGACCTATTTTGACCTCAAGATTCCACCCAAATTCTTAACAGAACCATCGGTTAAGGAGACTGATGGTTATGACGGAGAATATAATTGCTACCCGTTGTACCCTATCTTTTCGGTATGGAATGTTTTCACACTAGTTTATTCCTGCATTTTATCACGGACCATTATCTTCTCTTAAAAAGATACCACAAATCACGCGGTATACATGGGAGTCGGGTCATATCTAAAAATCTAGATCTAGGTTGGTTCTAATATCACTTATTATTGGCAAGTGTGTAACACTCACGTTTATAAGATCTAAGATCTTCTTCTTCTTATCCAATGTGAGAGTCAGGTTATATCTAAAAACCTAGCCATTGCTTTGATATATCCGTCACAATTCCCTTTCCCGCCCCACTAGAGTCATTTGTTACAATCGGCAAAAATATTCAAACTTCATATTGGTGTAATGCCAAAATTAAACAGAGAGTTTTAAAGAAAGATGTGCACATGCAAATTGCTTTCTTACATTATGGTTTTGCCGTTCTGTTTGCTGTCATATGTCCCAACATCATGTGTAAAAACATGACTTCTAATTAATTGGAAACGTCTAGCACATCATCTCTGAAGAATCTTGACAGTGTTTGTATCTCCGTGGTTATGACCATACAAGTGTACATAAAAGTTCTTGTGGTCCTTCCTATTGAAAACATGGCTGCTGTAGTCTGTTAAACAAACTAAACCACCTCCAAACACCTCTTAACGTTTTCGCAGCATTTCAAGGTTGTGCATATGTTTTGGACTAGCTCATCAGTTTCTTGTACATTTGTTTGTCCTTACTTTTGGCTTTGCAGGAGAATTAGATTAGCTTTGCGCTTGTTTTTCTTCGAATTATGGAAATTTTACCATATCCAATATGAAGATGTTACGTGTTTTCACGTGAGTTGACGCGAGATAGAGACAGGTCCAAACGTTAAACTATCATGATTGTCGATAGCACATCTTTTGTCCCTCAGTCGGATAATGTGGACCACTTTTGTCCCATGTCAAATATTCTGCATGTAATGGTGCTCTATCCAAGACTAGGGAAAGGAGAAGGAAATCACTGACAGAAACAAATGACAAAAATGTGACATGTGCCTGCGAATCTCGTATTGCAGTTACCAGTATATGCATTCTCTGCAATATCAGGTATCATTCAAAATTCGTTGAATCTGGACATACACAGCATGAGCTTTCTGCATGCAAAATGCAACATAAAGGGAAATTAATAAATTTGCATTCAACGGTCCTATTGTGCACAACATCTCTGTTAAAAGTTTATCCTGTACCATCAGATCCTCTTCAATTTTGGTCTATTTTTCATCGACGGCCTCATACTGTTGCCTGGTCAGGATTCTTGCTCGAATGCCCTATGTTTCTCTCTCTGTTATGCTCATTTACATCTTCTTGTTGTGTGTAGTGGCTGGTTTTTTATTAATAATCTGTATGATAGGACTGGCCTGTTTTCAAGTTGTCAGAGCTCCTGGCATTTCTTCTGAGGATTTGCCTTTCTTTTCAGCTTCCTGCATCACATAACCAGAATTCATGTGCAAAATTCCTCTTGTTTCTTTTTGCCATTGCTCATTAACTGTGGTGGACATAGAATCTTATACCAATTGCTCTTTGTTAAGAAATTGATCCAACAATAGCTTCTTTTTTTTGTTTCTTTTTAACATGTCCGGCATATTTTTAAGCAGCTGCAAGGATTATTGCCAGCCTGCTAGCATACTTCTTTCTTTTTACACCAAAATGCTTACATGCTCCACATTTTTATTCCTTGCAGATTTTTCGGGATAGAATGGAGGGAAAATGCAAAATCAAGAAAGATGTCACTGAAGTAACTTTTCTTCACAATTTCTTGCAACTACCCGTTTTATTTTGACAACCGACAGCATCCTCCATTTCTGGGTTTACTTTTGCAGTTAATTGGCAACACCCCTATGGTTTATCTCAACAACGTCTTGGATGGCGTAGCCCGGATTGCTGCCAAGCTCGAACAGATGGAACCTTGCTTCAGTATTAAGGATAGGCGTGTGCCATGTGCTTGCTTCAAAGTTATGACTATCATAATAATAATTTGACAGAGATGGTATTTACAAGTTGGTTTGTCATTCTTTACATGCAGGATTGCCCACAGTATGATCAAAGATGCAGAAGATAAGGGCTTGATTACACCAGGAAAGGTTGGGACAGATTTCGTCAATTGTAAAGATCTGTTATTGATTTTTGGTGCATAGAAGCTTTTTCTAATTGAAAGTCGATCTTTGTTGTTATAGCAAAAGTTGCTCCATTGTGACTTGGAAACTGCGGTTAAGGTTGTCTACATTTGACCCTTTTCAGATCCCACAGTGTAAGAGTGTTGTGGGAACATGCTTTTTGAAGCTTTTCCTAATTGAAAAACATGAAATGAAAAGCCGTCTACAAAAACCAAAATGCGTAGTTTTAATACCAACAATTTATATTTTTGGACAGTTTTGTAACCTCCGTGAATGGAATAATATACTTTCGTCTTTTGTTATACGTCCAGAGATACGATTTATGTTGAAAATTTCTGCTGAAAAATTGCCCTTGTTTTGTTTCAAGACTGTCCTTGTCGAGGTCACCAGTGGCAACACTGGCATTGCAATGGCGTCCATTGCTGCAGCAATGGGTTACAAAGTGAAGATTGTCATGCCAGCCTCAAAGAGTATTGAGAGAAGAATTGTGATGAGAGCTTTGGGAGCTGAGTTATACCTCACAGATCCAGCTAAGGGATTCGATCAAATTATTAGGCAGGCTGAGGAGATACTAAAAGATACACCTAATGGTTATATGCTCCATCAATTTGAAAATCCTGCCAATCCACTGGTACTCATATTGCTGATATGTCCTAATTAATGATTGGTAATTCCAAAAGGTTTAAGAATCAGTTTTGTAGTTGTTTATGTAGATTCATTATGAAACCACTGGTCCAGAGATATGGAGAGACTCAGGAGGGAAAGTTGATGTTCTGGTGGCTGGGATAGGGACTGGCGGTGCAGTAACTGGTATAGGCAAATTTCTCAAGGAGAAGAACCCAGATGTTAAGGTATTTATCTTTTTTTGGTTGTGTGTATCTGTTTGAATGTAAATGCTTTCTTGTTTTTAACAAGAGCCAGCTGCTATACATCTTCCAGCATTGATTTGTATGTTATTTTTGTTTGCATCAAGGTGTATGGGGTAGAACCAGCAGAAAGTGCAGTGTTGAATGGAGGAAAACCCGGTAAAATTTCAATCGGTTTATGGCTGCAGATTGTGTGTAAATTCTCCATATGTAAGCATATTTGTACACTTGGGCACATCCCCGTTTAGACATATTTCTGAAGATAAGTGGAAATGCATTAGCCGAGACTAGTTTTCTGGTCTCAGAAGAGTCGTATCTTGTATCCATATAACAGTTATAATGTAAGCATCCCAATAACATTATTTTCATGAAATTCCTAGACTTATAGCCATTCCACATTAATTTGGCTAATAAAAGTCATGAACATCATATGATTGGATAAATTTTCTTTTTGAAATGTCAAAGGCAAGCATTTGATCGATGGACTTGGTGCCGGTATTATTCCTCGTGTCTTAGATGTGAACATACTTGATGCTGTTATTCCAGTAAGTATAGAGCTTCTTGATCATTTGCTCGCATTTCACTCATTCTTCTTAGTTGTGATTGAAACATATATTGACTGCATATGATCCTAATCAGGGGAAAGTAAAAGGGCCTTCTGTAGTTAACTTACTAAACTTTCATGGTTTTGATGTTTCACTCCAGATATCAAGTGAAGAAGCAGTGCAGACAGCCAAATTGGTTGCTTCTAAAGAAGGTTTACTGGTGTGCTTCTGAACACTGAATTTCTGTTCTCTGCACAGATTGCTTTTGAATATAACACCTTAATCGTATCCCTACAGGTAGGGATATCATCTGGAGCTGCAGCTGCTGCTGCCATAAAGTTGGCAAAAAGACCAGAAAATGAAGGGAAACTGATCGTAGTACGTTTCCATTAATGTGCCTAAATTGGTCTGGGAACCGCTGAAATGCCCTTTCCTTGGTTTATTTCAGCCAAATGTATTCTAACCAATGTTGCTGGTGTCGTGTTCATTTAATGTAATGGTGCTGCGTTCCTCATTTTTAACATTATCTTGTTTTGCAGGTGGTATTTTCCAGTGCTGGAGAGCGCTATCTGTCCACTAGATTGTTTGAATCCATTAGGCATGAAGTAGAAAACATGAACTATGTTTAAATGGTATCTCCTCAATCCTTCCCGGATGGATGTAATGAACTGCTTCCAATCAACATTAATTTCAACACCCTCGATGTTGGAAAGATTTATTTGTTTGTCTGCAAAATGACATGGGAATTTCTAAAGTTCAACAACTCAGGATCAAGGAAGTAAAGTTTTAAATAATATTATGAATTAAGCTCCAGGCATTTGTAGAGACCTTAAAACTGTATTGTAACGAGTGTATATTACCCAACTCTCATATTATTAAGGAATAAGGAGATTTTAGCCCTTATAAATATGGATACTGCACACCCCAACAAAATGTTTTTGGAAGAGATTCCCCGACATGAAACTTCTTCTTACAAAGCTCGATGCTAAACAAAAGATTCGAAGCTCAAAAGGTAAGTACGAACTAAAAAATGTTTGCTAAAGCCCTTTTATTCTTTTTACAGAAATTAGCATGCATTGAAACTATCTTGAATAATAAATATTTCAATTTTAACGGTACTTTATTTAATAAAAAGCATCTCCAACTTTTGATGCTACTTCACTTCTTAAAGTTAACTTTTTTGTTCATTGGAATCTACTTTTTTTTTTTTATATTTACTTAGCATCTACCTCTACAGAATGGAATTCTCTTTAATCAAAGGAGGATTAAAAAAATTGCCTTAAAATGGTTCGATCTTATTTGAGCAAAGAAATACAGATGTCTCCTATAGCTTAAAAAAATAATAATAATAAAAATAAAAAATTGCAGACATGTTCCGCCGTTGGGTTAGTCTAATACGATTGTTGAGTACGAATAAATTGGGCTTTATCTCTTGAATGCATGTCTTTTGACGCATGATCCACACAAAGTCCAATCAAAATATATTGGTTTTATAAAAATAAAATTACGATTGTGCAACTAATAATAATAATTATTATTATTATACATTTTTTGAGTTTATGTTTTATATTAAAGAGTCGCGTCCACCCGACATTTAATTAATATATTCAACATCTACAGATAACATGTCAAGAAAAAGTTATACCATGAAAAGAAGCCAAATTGTGTTCAATTTTTCTTCCAACCTCACTCCCCCGGTACGCCACTTTTTGAGAGAACAAATTATAGTTTTCAGCATAAAGTGATAGTCATAATGTAATAAATAAAATGAAAGAGCAACTTTTTTTTTTCTTCTAAAATTACATTTCTAAGAAAATAACATATGCAAGAGACATTATATAAACTCCAAATTAGGAGCCATTGTAGAAGGTAGTCCTAATATTATATATGGTGATAATTTAATTAGTGATTTGGCGTACTTTTTTTATATTAATTTAAATTTAATTTTCTTGTTATTGTGTAATTTTTAATAAATAAAAATATACGTTAAGAATGTGATTCTAATTTCATGAACACAAAACCAGAAATTTAAAAAAAAAAAAAAAAAGAACCAATTTGACCTCACCAATCCTTGAGCTTGAATACTCTATAAACAAGGCTGAAGGAAGGCGTCCAACAGTTACCCTGCCCTCAGCTCTGAGGTCCATTCGGCCTTACTCTGCCCAACCACGTTTACGGCCTATTGTGGGGGCTTTGTTTGTCCCATTGGCCGATGACAGTGTTGTCACATGGGGTATTATTAGAATGAGACACGTGTCATCTTAGGTTACCGGTCGCATTAGGTTGCTTCCAAATTTGCCCAACTTTCAATGTCAGTCTGATCCGTTCCTCGCCGGAACTCAAGTCATGGTAATTGATGAGGACAAACTGAGCCGTTTAAGCACATGTGGTGCCAGCAAGACCCCAATCACCCGGGAAGAGCAAACAGCGAGACACCAATCACCCGGGAAGAGCAAAGTGACACGTGTTTCACCTACAGTAATACACCATGTGATGCTGCCTAACTATGTTCACAGCACATTGGACGTGGCTTTGTCCCTCCCATGACCGATGTTAGTGTTGTCTCTTTGCTTTTTCCAACCCAAGAAGTCCCTACATTATTTCAATGATAATAATTCTAATGTATTTTAAAATAATTGTATTCATTGTCCGGTTTTCGACTTACCGTTCCCAAATTGGATATAAAAACTTCAAGAGCAAGATTCGCTGAATTCAGACAAGCTTGAACCTTTTACATGCAAAATGGAACGGAGGATTAAGTCTGCCTACTAAGGGCTTAAGAAATGACAATGAAAATTCATTGAACCCGCACACAACATGACCTTTCTACACGCATGATGTAAATGAAGGACAAAATCTGACCAACGAAAAAAAAAGAAAAAAAAAGGTGTAGAGTTGCTTTTTGTTCTTTTTATAATTAGAATAAAGTGCAGTATAGTTACAGCAAACGCAATATATATACAGGTTTCTTCTTTTTTTTTTTTTTTTTGAAGAGGGGACCTCAGGATTCGTTGAACCTAGATGCAATATGAGCTTTTTGCATACGAATAAGGGCTAACTGAATATTTTTCGTATAAAAAAAAACCGATTTTTTCTTTTGGTTTTTTTTTTTTCCAAAAAGACACTGCAATGTCAGCATCTGCTATACTGAGCAAGCCATGAAGCTCATATATGCGGTACTGGGGGACCTCAGTTCCAGTTATGGATACACAAAATCTCTAGCTTTAATCCCAGTAAAAGTGTTCTCCATACAATCACTGGTTAGCTTGTTCTGAATTGTATAGACTCTCTCAAAAGTGGTCACTGGTTAGGACACTTGCTCAAAGTGCTCTCTGTTTTGCTCCCTCTAAACTTCATTCATTTGTCCGGCAGGCCGGCTTTTGTTTGGTAACACCACTATGCCGCTACTAATTGATTATACTTAAATCCTCTCCTTATTGTGTTTGTGCTGGTTAGTTCTTTCAAGCTCTTTTTGTTTGAATGCCAACTTCTGCAATGGGGCAACGTAAATGCAATTTTTTTTTTCAGCTATTCCTCTGTTGTCTTGAGTTTCTTCCCTCTCTGCAATGCATGGGCAAAATGCCAGAAGCAATTTATTTTGTACTGAATATTTGGGTACATAAAAGTTATTTATGTCTTAGGGAATGTTCAATATGCTTTGGCTACAAGCACAAGGAGCATGTTGTTTTTGGACCTATCATTAATGATACTTGTTTAGAGTCACTCTAGATGACGCCTTTCAAATGCTATTTTTGAAATCGGTACACCCTTTTCTGTTAATTGAGTCCTTGCAGATTCCAGAGAATAGAATGAAGGAGGAGTCAAGAATAAAGAAGGATTTCACTGAAGTAACCTTTTTCTTTTTCCTTGCATAATTTATATATATATATATATATTGCATTTGTCACTTTTAGTTGGGTCTTAATTATCATCAATAATATTAATCTCCTTTTCTGGGTGGCCACCCAGTTAATAGGCAACACTCCTATGGTATATCTCAACAATATCGTGGATGGTTGCGTAGCCCGTATTGCTGCTAAGCTTGAACAGAGCGAACCTTCTTTCAGTGTCAAGGATAGGTACACGATTTGCTTGCTTCATTTTCTGCATCTAAAAATATTATGAGTAAGATCTAATAGAATCGGATTTTTCGTTTTTTTTTTTTTTTATTTTTTTTCATTTTTACGTGCAGGATTGCCCATGAGATGATAAAAAATGCAGAAGATAAGGGCCTCATTACTCCAGGAAAGGTTGGAAATTTTTCTAAATATATACTGTTATTGTTTATTTATTTATTTAGTGTTACAGGAACCGAACTTGTGTACTCATGCCCCAAGCAATCCTTCTTGGTTCGATGCACAGAGATAGTTACAATTTTGATCATTTTGTTGCCTTTGTAGACTGTCCTCATTGAGATTACAAGCGGCAATGCTGGCATTTCAATTGCAGCTGTTGCTGCAGCAAAAGGTTACAAAGTCAAGATTGTCATGTCAGCTTCGAAGAGTATTGAGAGAAGAATTGTGATGCGAGCTTTCGGAGCTGAGGTCTACCTGACAGGTCCATCCGACGGATATGAAGAAATTCTTAGGAAAGCCAAGGAGATACTGAAAAATACACCTAATGGCTATATGCTTCATCAATTTGAAAATCCTGTCAACCCCCAGGTGTCAACTGTACCGATATATTTTACCTAAAGCTTGGTGGTCAAAAGGGTTTAAGAATCAGTTTTCTGTGATTTTTGTAGATTCACTATGAAACAACAGGCCCAGAGATATGGAGAGATTCAGCAGGGAAAGTTGACATTCTAGTGGCAGGGATAGGGACTGGCGGTACAGTAACTGGCACAGGGAAATTCCTCAAGGAGAAGAACCCAGGTATTAAGGTTTATGGGGTAGAACCCGCAGAAAGTGCAATATTGAATGGAGGAACACGAGGTAAGTTGTGATCCGGTTTTGTTTCTTTGAGAGTAAGTTTCACTATGACCTTGCATTCATTTCTGTCACCTAGGCCTGACCTGCTCCGGGTCCAAATCCTGTTCCTAGTTCCAACCGGCGGTTGGGGTTATGGGGAAAGGAAGAACTGGGACAATGGTAAAATAAGAAAATCCTAAATTGGAAGGAATCTAAGCTACTGTTAAGTTTCAACCCGATTTGCGTTCAGAGATATTTATAAGGTTATTTTAGTCTAATTTTTTTTTTCTTTCTTTTATCAAGAAGGAACGGATATAGTGTTAAGAAAAGCTTTTCACCCATCACACTTTGACATATATATTTGATCCTATGATTTTAATATCTCCTGAATGGTTAAATTTGCTTTTCTGCTTGTCAAAGGCAAGCATCTAATTGAAGGAATTGGCGCTGGTATCGTGCCTCCTGTTTTGGATATGGATGTACTTGATGATGTTATCCCAGTAAGTTTTACGTCATCCAAATCATTTGGTTTCAAATTGACACTGAAATTATCTGCTGTTGCCGCCATTCTTCTGGTTATAATTGCAATATGATCCATTAACCGCTAATGGAAGCAATGGGGTCTTGGATTTGAGTTAAGCTTTTATTATAAATCAAACTTAGATAGCTACAAGATGACAGGCAAATCTGGCCCTGGATGCCATTCAATATCCATGGCTTTTAGAAATGTCATTTATTCAGAGTTTCATCCTACGCTTTTAGGTATCAGGGGAGGAAGCCATTGAGACTGCAAAACTGATTGCTTCAAAAGAAGGTCTACTGGTATGTTTATTGCTCAAAAAAAAAAAAAAAAGTTGTCATGGGCTTCATCTTTCTTCCACTGGTTTTTGTGAATAGTAATTGCATTCAATATAACACAGGTAGGGATATCATCAGGAGCTGTGACTGCTGCTGCTATAAAGTTGGCAAAGAGGACAGATAACGCTGGCAAACTCATTGCAGTAATTTTCATCAGCTATGCTAAATTGATCTTTGAATCATGATCTAGTCATGCCACTCAACCATTCATCTTGCTTGGTGTTTGAATCATAATCGTTTGCTTGATACTGCTTTGGAACTTGAGCCTAATAAACATGGTCTCCTCATGAAGTTTTTTTTATCTTGCTTGCCATGTAGGTGATATTTACCAGTGCTGGAGAGCGCTACCTGTCCTCTAAACTGTTTGATTCCATCCGGGTTGAAGCTGAAAACATGGTCAATCTCATGTAATCATTTATTACATAAATAATTTTGCACCGCCTTTGGTGACAATTACTAGAATCTAGCAGACGATAAGTATCGAGAGACAAAAACGTAGACTAGAATTAGAGGGGTGCGCCAGCTCTTGCCGTAGTGCAACGCAGGAGCGACACTTGAGAGTTACCAATAGCAAGCTATTGTTTTGCACTCTACCCCCTTCAAAAATTAATTTAATATCGTGTGAGCCATTGGCCCACGTATCAGATATTAAACTGATAAGAACAGATACTACACTTGATCTTAGCCAAAAGGCCGAGAAAGGTATGAATTGTACGGCTGTGGGAGTTCTCCTTTTATAATGCGTCGTCGCCGCAATCTTCTAGCTATCTCGTCGATGTGGGACAAATGTTGAGCGACGCGTGGCCTAACGTGCATTAAAAGGAGCATTGGTCCATAAATAGTACTCAATTGGGCGGTAGATATTCGTTTCGCAGTGTGTTGTGGTCTACCTCGGAATTGAGGATTTTATTACATAACAGCGCAAAAAAAAAAAAAAAATGTTTGCATGAGACATTAACTTAATTTCAAATTATTGAAATTGTTTAAATGTTTATAATCCCAACGGACATATATATATATATATATATATATATATTGTATTCGGGTCATGTAATAGAATAGAGTATCCCAAGAGTGTGTTGAATGTTGTAATATGAGCGATTTTCTTGTTAAAATCTATGTAGTAAAAATACAAATGATGTACTGTTTCGGAATGATCTTCGATAAAATAAACCCCAAAGATCCTCCTTGTTTTCATATGATTGTACCTTGCAATTATGAGCATACACTTTTTTTTTTTTTTGGGTTATGCATGAAAAAAGGAAATTAAAACTAACTATTGGCAATTTGTTGGTGACAAAACAAATCCATTGATGCTTACCTTTTTTTTTTTTTTACTTATTTTCTTTAATAATCTCATCTTATCATCTTTAATCCCTCCCCACCCCCTCCCCCCCCCCACCCCCACCAAAAAAAAGGGCTGCCCAACCCGGTTTTTTCTTGTCGTGGGACGGCAGTGTTCCCATAGACCAGGAAAGGGAAAGAATTTTAGGCATGGCAGCAAAGTTCAGATGCCACAAAGCTTTAGTTTCGTTTGTTTATTATGGCGGGCACTCTCGTTGTTAATCGGGCTTGTATGTAAAACATTCCACACGCTGGAATTGGGTCAAAGCCTTGAACTTTCGTCTCTTCTCGCCCATGCGTCCTTGACGTTCGTGCATTGGTTATTGCATATAAGTTTATCTATGGTGGCATCTTCTTAGCTTTTGGAGATTTTTGACTTTGAAATTTCTTTTTTGGACCTCATTTTTGAACTCGAAAAGTGGGCCTGACAAAATTTTAACAATCTTTCTAGGAGAGGGTGGTTGGGAAGTTTAAATCTCGGTTTTTCAAAAATATTTTTAAGGTTTGATTTAGATAAATTTAAGAGTGATAAATTAAAATAAAAATAATTAATTTTTATATTATATGTAAATTTTTATTACAATATAAAATATTTTATATATAATATAAAAATTAACCGTATTTATTTAAGAATATTATTTTTTAGTGTAAACAAAATTGTATGTATTTTTAATATTTAAAATGTATATTATTAATTTTATTATTTAAAAAATTCATAAAATTAAAAAAATTTATTTTGTAACCTCTGATTAACTTTCATTTGCCAACTAAAAAAATAATAATAATAATTATAATGATTGTTATGATTTTCGTCCAAACCAAAATCTAAAGACCGACACTTGAGATTTTCCTCACAGGCTGACTTGACTACTGGAGTTTCTTTAAAAAAAAAAAAAAAAAAACATTTTCTCTTTTCCCCATTCCCTACTTGGGGTGGATTTGCTCTGACCTACCTAAAAAAAATTTAAAAATAGAAAAAGACAGTCATGTTAAAATAGGCCTAGGCCCGATTAAAGGCCCAATTAAAGCCCAATAGTTTCCTCCCACACAGGACAATTGTCGTCCACATTATTATTATTATTATTATTATTATTATTATTATTATTGTTATTATATTTTTTATTTTTTGTGGGCGTCCATAAAATGGCAATTCAGATCTCTGCAACTTACTTCTCTTCCCAGTCTTTCTTGTTACCTCTCTCTCTCTCTCTCTCTCTATGTAATTTATCGTTTCGATCTATTCTTTTTCTTGGCGATTGACTTTCACCGAAGCAACAGAGATTCTCTGATTCGCTGGTCGGACTTCGGCCACAGAAAGCCCCGGCGGCCATGGCTTTCATGGCGGTCTTGGAATCCGATCTCCGAGCTCTCTCTGCCGAGGCTCGCCGTCGCTATCCCGCGGTCAAAGACGGTGCCGAGCACGCAATCTTGAAGGTACATCGTTCTTTTCGCATATGTAGACACACACTTCCATTTACTCTTATTTGCGCATTTTTAATTTAATGTCTTTCTTTCCTTTTTTTTTTTTGTCTCTATAAAATCTTTTAAGTCTTTCTTGATTTTCTTGCAATGGAAAATGTAGGACAGTAACACTTGTTTTTCTTTTGCCTTTTTCAAACGCCGTGCGTTTATGCGTGGAATTATGCTCATTGTTCCAAGATTCAACTTGTTTACTGACTCTTTATTAATTTTTCTGGGAGATACGAAGTATCGGTGAGAGGTTTTTTAGACTTTAAATAAATCAACATTCAAGAGAAAAGCATGGTTTTGTGGGTCCTAATGTTGGACGCAAGAAAGGCATGTGTGGATTGGCAGTTTTGCTTCCTGAAGGGTGCCAACTCTGTTACCCAGTTTCGTTGGTTGGATAATGAAGGGAAATAGAAGAGAACAAAGATTGGGATGTTATCTTTGGAAGTTGAAGCTAGTTTGCTCAGTTTTTTTGGAGTGAAATTTTGTTTTCATGCGTTTGAAATTTGCATTTTAGATTCTGGAACATCTGTTTTGAAAAACTTGTCCAAGTTTCAATCTAACTGAGTTGCTGGAACCTGTAATTAGAATTAGCAGCTGGAAGTGTTTTAGAATTATGCACGATGTTTAAATCTGCTGGAAATTGTTCTCCTTTTCTTTCTCCTTTCTTTAAGTTCTAAATTGTTATGGTTTTGAAATTTGTATAATTCTGTGCAAATATTAGTATTCTTTTATTGATTTTGTAGTTGGCTTTGAGATTATGTCTTTCTCTTTGATATCCTTTTAGCTTCGTTCGTTGTCAAGTCCTGGTGAAATTGCACATAATGAAGATATTCTACGGATCTTTTTGATGGCTTGTGAAGTCAGAACTGTCAAGTTGAGTGTTATTGGACTTTCCTGTCTACAAAAGCTCATATCTCATGATGCAGTTGCTCCATCTGCTTTGAAGGAGATACTTTCTACATTGAAAGATGTAAGTTTGTGCTTGTATTTAGTAATAGAACTTAGTCCTTTTATAGAATCATTTTGCACACTATCTGGTTTGTGTGCTTCCAATTTTTCCCCATTAAGGACAATCAGTGTTGCAAATTTTAAATCGTTAATTTAATTAACAAGGCATATAGGTTAGTGAAGGGAATTATTATCATGTATTTGATTGTCCTCTGCAGACATATAATGGGAGTATATTTATATAGCTTCTGGTAGCACATATTCCAATCAGATGTAATTATGTGGTCTACAAGTAATATGAGAATTTGTAATATCCATTGAGCTAGGATTTCTGTAATACAATTCCTTTTGTATTGGAGTTCACATGAAAGTTTGGAGTGAAGAAAGAAGTACCAGGCATTACAGGGGCCGCTTGCAAAGCTGCTCTACATCCATGTAGTAATACAAAACTAAGCTACCACAAAGTAACGATATCAGAGATGGAAAAATTATCAGGGGTAACTTAAAATTGATGGCGTAGTACAAAAAGTGATAAATGAGTACGAGAATGAACACACACTTTAAAAATTGAAAATTGTTGTTTTGTTTTGTTGCAATGCTATGTATTTCCTAACTGGACATTTTTGGTGATATGAAAATTAATACTCTTGTTCTGCATCAAAAGTTGCACAGCATTGTTTCTGATATTTTCAAATACTTGGTGATGAATAACAGATCAGTTGACAGATTATTTTCACTGATATGGATTAGAGAAACTTGATGACAAATCTTACTTTATTGTTTTCTTTTCCATGCAGCATGCTGAAATGGCAGACGAGACCATTCAACTAAAGGCTCTACAGACTATATTGATAATATTTCAGTCACGTTTACTTCCTGAAAACGAGGTGATCATCAGTTTTTTGGTTATTGGTCTACCGTTTGTACTAAATATCTTATAAATGGGATCATGCCTATAACCTGATTGTATTGAAAATTAAAAGAAAGTTTTCTTTTTGTGTATCTGAGTCATATATGAATGGAACTTATTGGGCTATGCTTGTTGAAATTTGTGGTGAATATGACACATTAAGCAGCAACATGATGTTTAGACTTTTGATGCACATATTAATTTGAGCGTTGCTATACGATGAGGCTGATGTATCCACTGATGAATATGGTCTGTAACGTGTTATATAATTTGGTTTTCAATGGTTTTCTTGTTATTAAACTTTAAAGAGAAAAAATCAGGATAGTTTTAGCGTATCTTTCTTTTTTACTTTGTGCCTTCTCCATTTGAAGTCTGTTTACAAAGGAGTAACTGTATGATTTTTAGTTGTTGTGGTAGTCAGGTTTAGAAGCATATGGATATAATTGCATGTTTCTACATTTTGCACCTTAGGAGTTAGAGGCCCTACTATTTGACTCAGAGTGCTATTCTTGTGCCTCGACAAATTTAGGATTTTGTTGCGCTTAAGTATACATATATGCAAGAGATTGGACACATGTTTTTTCTGATGTTTCGATGTCAAGGTAATTTTTTTATATTTGTGACTGGGAACTGGACCGTTATGGTTGAGGTCTTACAGTTTACAGTTTGGGTCTAGGATTATGACTTAGGGTCTTGGGGTTTTAGATTTAGTGATGGTTAGATGCCTTGTATGTGACTTGATGTGCTCAATTATGCCTGTGTGGCAATTAAATATGTTTTGATGGCAATCATATATTAACCTACCCTAGTTAGTTTGGAATTGAGGCCTTGTTGAATTGAGTTAAATTTGAGTTCATGTTTACTGGACTTTCCTAGAAATTTTTCTTTTATGTAGCCCAAGGTATATTGTCAGGTTTCATTAAACGATTGTTGAATATGTTGATGACAAGTATGTCCAATTTAATTGCTTGGAACATGCCTTTGAATTTTGCTTGTTTTTGTCCATAGAGTATATGCAATCATTAAAATTTTCTCAGCCACAGTGCCTAAGGCAATGACTTTGTGTCATTGTAGTGCCCATTGATGTCTTATTTTGATTTCTTATTGGGGTTCAAACTCTTGTATCTGAACCGAATTCTATCTTTTTGATCCAGGAGAATATGGGTCAAGCCCTTTATATATGCCTTCGGCTTCTTGAAAGCAACAGATCACCTGACAGCGTGCGAAAGTAAGTTAAAATTACTGTTGAGAGGCTTTCTGATTAAAAATTGTCATTGAGAGGCTTTTTGATTTTTTCCTTACCTGTTAATGTTGTCTTGTATTTAGTCAGTTATTTGTGAAGAGTTGATGAATTTGCCCATGAATCTCTTAATTGTGGACTCCTTTTGCAGTACTGCTGCTGCTACCTTCAGGCAGGCGGTAGCCTTGATTTTTGACCATGTGGTTCATGCTGAGTCTCTTCCCATGGCCAAGTTTGGTTCTGGAGGTCATCTTTCTCGATCCAGTTCAGTCACCAGTGATGTTAATCGCAGCATCAATCATTCAGAGTATGCTATTCCCTCATGATCTTGTGGGTCAATATATTCAAATATTCATCTATGTAATTCTCTATCTGGTATATGTTTTGCCTCTTATGCATATCATCTTGCAACAATTAGTATATGCTCTGTTGAGGGCTGGGAAAGCTGGAAAGTCCTGTCAGAGACAGTTGTCTACCTTGTTAAAGTTCACTATTCTAGTTTGCAAGCTGTCTCCAATATTTTCTCTCTTTCATATCCATACGACTAACCCAAGTATGAATAGGTTATTGGGGCATGAACTTGTTTCTGGAGAGCAAGCTACGATGAGGGATGTCCTAACAAAATCTGGAAAGCTTGGGCTTCTTTTACTTGAAGACCTGACAGCTCTTGCTGCAGGTGGATCAGTATGTCCTATTTGAAACTATTAGATAATCTCCTAACCAGAATTTATATTTTCAGCAGTGTTTAAAACTGTACTGTTTGTCAATGCAGAGTAACAAGTTTTGCATTTATCTTACAGGCGAGTTGGTTACGTGTCAGTTCTCTTCAACGAATATTTGCACTGGATATACTTGAGTAAGAATTATGTCTTTGCCCTCATACCTTCTTTTATTCTTCTTTCAAACCTGAGTATTCTCTTAGGCTCAGTGTGTTAATCTCTTTAGTGCAGTATTTAGAGACTAGTAGATGTTATGGAATGCTTTTTTGATCTTAAGACCTCAAAAACAAGGAAGTAAATTGTTCCATGTCAGATGGCTTCCGCTACTGAACTGAACTGTGATTTTCATTCATTCATTTTTTTGGTTCAAATTCTTCTGATGCTTCCATTCTGCAGGTTCATCCTTTCCAATTATGTGGTTATTTTCAAGACCTTGGTTCCTTATGAACAGGTAACTCAAAGAATGTCCTTACCTGTACATAGAATTCTATTGTTGAGGTCACTATTTAAAGAACTTCTCTTGGAAACTTGTCAGATTTTGCGTTACCAGATATGCTCATTTTTGATGACTTCGCTTCGTACCAATGCTGAGGTAGCTTCTCTCTTATAGACAAGTTTGAGTGTATATTTGCCACATGCAAAGATAATTTGTGCAGCTTATTAACAATTGGCCTTCACCTGATCCTTTTTGTGTTTCTCTTTGTTTCAGCTTGAAGGAGAAGCAGGGGAGCCTTCATTTCGTCGGTTGGTCTTGCGATCAGTTGCTCATATTATCAGGCTATACAGTTCATCCCTCGTTACTGAGTGTGAGGTATGCTTGATTAAAAGTATATTTTTCTTTTTCAAATGATAAAGAGGCATAAGCCTTAAAAACAGAGAAGTTGAATTTAAAATTTTTTTTTTTCTAGTTTTGTGTTTTTTTTTTTGGAAAATTCAATTTGTAATGGGGTAATTGTGCTATCTAGTCTCCAATGGCTATCATTCAAAAACACAGAAAAAATTTGTCCATGAAAATGTAAACCAAGATGGAGTTTTAAAATAATTTGAAAAAACAATATGAAATTCCTTCTTGAGAACAAAGAAGTGATAAAAAAATAAAGAGGAGGTTTTTTCTGGAGATCAAGATGGAGAAGGCATTGCTGTGAAGCCATGAGTGTTAGCTTAGTAGCAAAGAGGAATAGAAAATTTTTCTAGTGGCTTAGGCCTAGTTGTAGTATTGTTGGTTTGAGACTTTCTTAGAAAAAGTAGAAATAGGAAGTGAACAAGAAAAATAACAAAGGAGAATGCATTTCCCGGAAGACATAACAAACTTGGCAATGAATGTGTTGCCAGAGCTTCTGTCAAAGGACTAATTTTCTTGCTAACAGCTGTGTCTCCTGTTTTTGGGCTCAGATCTGACTTCTAGTGTGTATTCTGTTTGTTATTCTGCATTATGGTCTATATTGTCTTATTTCCTTAACAGAAATCTCTTCATTATTTTGTACCTCTCTTTCTTCATTGTTATATATATTTATACAATTGAGTTCAAATGTTTAGGATGAAGTTATATCTGTACTACTGAAAATAATCTGTTCTGTTGACCTGACTCAGTCCCCTCCCTTTGTAATGTAGGTCTTTCTTAGTATGCTTTTAAAGGTCACTTTTCTTGATCTGCCATTATGGCATCGAATTCTTGTGCTTGAGATCTTGAGGGTAATCTCTACAACATAAGGTTGAGTTATTAGTACTTTAAATGAAAAGGAATATGTTAAATAGTGTGTGATTTGGCAGGGTTTTTGTGTAGAAGCACGGACTTTACGAATTCTTTTTCAGAACTTTGATATGTAAGCTCATTTGTACATCTCTTGCTTTATTCTATGTGTTATATGGTCACTAGTCTCTCTGTGTCTCATTCTCTCATGTTCATATGGACAATGAAAAGTAGTGGAGACTTTTTTGTATGAGGAAAAAAGCATCCAATGACAAAGATGAACAAAGTCAGCAACAAATTTTGTGACTTCCAGAAGCCATTGCAATGCCTGAATGCAAATTTTTTTTTTATTCATAATCTTGATGATTTGTTGTGTTTATTGATCATTGTCTCTTGCCAGCTGAGACCTGACTGTACGCACAAAGCAATTATCTTTGTTAGCTTTGCTCTTCTCTTTGATTCCCTTTTATGCCCCTTAGTGAGCTGGATTCAGCATAAGTCCACTACAATTTGCAACAACTTATTTTGCATCTTCTTTTTAGGCATCCAAAGAACACAAATGTTGTAGAGGGTATGGTTAAAGCTCTGGCTCGGATTGTTTCGAATGTACAGGTGAAAGATGTTTGTTCATTTACTTTTGTTTGACTTTTATGAACTTGTTTAATTGTGTCTCTAGTTTGCACTGGTGGTGGCTTGCCAGTAATGATAAAGAATGATTGGATTATTATGGCATGCTGTGTGCTTTTATCTTGGGATGTTGATATAACTTTAGTAGAGTTTGCTGCTTATGAAAATTGAAATTGACTGTCTTCATAATGAGCCATCAGGGATTTTTTGTGATCTTTGTGGGCAGCAATTTAACCTATTAAAGCCTTTAGTTTGGCGGACAAAGCTCTCATGTATTGGGAAATATTCCCCAATCCTATGCCATTGAATATCCTTCATTGGGCCACCAAAGGTTGAAACTGGAGTTATGAAACTGCTTCCAGTACCATTCTTTCATTGTTAACATTTTGTTTTCCTGTTCTTTTTCTCATTCTTCTTTTTTGTTTATTTGTTTTGTTTTTTTTTTTTGGTTGGTGGGTGGGGGGGGGGGGGGGGGGAGATATCATGGTTTGTGGTCTGGCAATTGATAATTAGGGCTAATCAATTATCATCCAACCATGTTGCTTGACCTTTTGCATAGCCATAACTTGTTTCCCTGGAAAGTGCACTGTTAATGTGCCACCTTTAGTTCAACTCTCACATTTCTAATGGTTCTCTGATGAATGATGCTACAAGGTGCTAGCATTTACTACTGTCTAGTGTCCACATTATTTGATATGACAGATGGCTTCTGTATATTATGGAGTACTACTCACTCTTTCTTCAGTTAGAATACCAGATTGCAATTCAAATGGGATGTGTGGGCATAATTTCTGATTTTTGATCAAGATAAATATTTCACTTGTTAGGCTCAAGAAACAAGTGAAGAGAGCCTGGCAGCTGTTGCTGGAATGTTTAGCAGCAAAGCTAAAGGTAATTGTCCTTAATAGCAAGAAGCATCACCACTGTTCACTCTTTTGATATCATGGCTCCATTGGGGACTGCTTTTGTGCTTGTGGGTCACTTACACCATTCACTAGGCCAATCCATGATGGCCCAATTGGTACTTTGCAACATGGCAATGGTAGTACACATGGTGGGGCAAATACGGGCCCACCATTTTACATGTAGTTTTCAGAAAGGTTTTTCATTCCTGTCATTTCAGCTAAATTCGGTGAGCATATTCTTGATGGTTTTCATTGACTTTTTCTGTAAGTTATTTGGAACCCCCTTTTGCTGGTTGGGAAACAAAAATCTTCTTTATTTGCAATCTACTCTACCACAGGAACTTTTGTTCTTATGCAAAATTTTGTGTGGTGTCACATGTTCTGATTGCATACTCTGTTTAAAAAGTTAAGGTATCTTGTAGCTTCATTTGTATTCTAAACATAGCCTATGAACAAAAAGAAACCTTCACACCTTCTTGCATCAGAAACCAAAAGACATGGAAGCATAACAAAAGTATTAGATAAGTTTAGCCCTTATACTATTTTATTATGTATCAAAGTTAATAAATTTTTAATTTTTGGGTGATGCCATATGGAATTCTTGATGGCTAATTGCTTCAGAAAATTAATTACTTCAGCGAACAATTTTACTTACAGAGGGGCAGCAACTCTTGTACACTAGGAGTACAGAAGGAGAACGATAAGATAAAAAGCTTCTTAAAATTATTTACCAAGTTCTTTTCTTCTCTCTTTTTCCTAATCTCCTATTCTTTTTACATGGCTTTTCCCATTCCCTTTGTTCCTTTCCTCAAATTAAAAGATAGGCTGGTTGCTAAAGATTTTGGTTAACATGCAATGATGGCTGAAAACTCGTTTTTGTGGTGGCAGCCTTTTGATCACATGCTTGATAGGAAATTGAGGATTCTTTCCATGTAAAGAGAATGCTAAGAAGCAAGGAGTTTTGTGTGCAGCATGTGAATCTTTGTTTTCGTGTGGGAGACCATGAGCTTCTTAGCAATTCTTGTTTTGTGGACAGAACAGCTATGTGAATTAATGAAAAATATCTGATTGTTATGTCTTCTTCATATGGCCAATGGTTCAATTATTTGAATAAGTGGGATCACTTTTATTATGTTCAGACTAGTAGATAGGCTGGTTGTAAGGTTTCTCCATTTTGACCTAAATGCCAAATGTTCTAGTTGCAGAAAACATAAGGGCCTTAATATACAGAACTCAGTAGACATACTGTAGATTTGCCATCCCGTATACTTTTGGGGTCAAAAAGAAACTTCTCTGACCAAGACAATATAGATCCATCTGCTTTATTTGGCTTTTTTGGATTTACAGTTAATTTTTATTCAATTTCTCCTTCATTAAGAAGCAACAGTTCTAACTTCCTGCAGGGATTGAGTGGAGTCTTGATAATGATGCATCCAATGCCACTGTCTTGGTTGCTAGTGAGGCCCATGCAATAACTTTGGCAGTTGAAGGGCTTTTGGGTGTTGTCTTTACTGTAGCTACTTTGACAGATGAAGCAGTAGATGTTGGAGAGGTGCTAGGATGTTGCAGTCCATTAGTCATGTTTAACTCCTGTTTCTATTGTATTTTAATGTTTTTCATTCTTTATTTGGTAAAACCAGCTCGAATCCCCTAGATGCGAGTATGATCCTGGAGCAAAATTTACTGGGAAGACTGCAGTTCTATGCATCGCAATGATTGATTCACTGTGGTTGACCATTCTTGATGCTTTGTCCCTTATTTTGACAAGGTGTGTTGACTTCCTCAGAGTAGCTGGAGTGAACACATATTTAATGCATATACCTCACATGAAGATGATGTGACAGGTCACAAGGAGAGGCTATTGTATTGGAAATATTGAAGGGATACCAAGCATTTACTCAGGTAAAAATTGAGCAAATAATTGCATTGTGGCTTTTTTGTGCAGTCAAATCCTGGTTCTGTTTTGGTATTTGCTGATGATCTGGTGGTATTCAGTGAGATTAAGAGATTTCAAGTCACTTACCCTACATCAGTTACTCATGTTTTTATGCCTCTTTGGCAGGCTTGTGGAGTTCTTCATGCTGTAGAACCTTTAAACTCTTTTCTAGCATCGTTATGTAAATTCACAATCAATTTTCCGAACGAAGCAGAAAAAAGAAGGTAAATTTCACTGGATGATTGTCATGCCAGTCATATGCATATATAGCTCGGTTCATTTCTCATTTTCCCAAGTGTCATTATCATTTTGTCTACATCCATTTCACTAATTGTCCAGTAAGATTTGATAGCTGTCCCGATTAGCTAAGAATGCTAGGTGCAGCCCATACAGAGGAAATTCCTGACCATTGATCTCTTGATGCCCAGGCTTTTCTGCTTTTCTGAGCTTCAGAATGTATGCATTTCTTCTGGCAGCAATTTGACAAACTGCAGCGTACATCAAATTATATAGAAGTAATCCAAGTTCAGCTGCATATGCCTAGAAATCAAATTACTTTTTATGGTGTTTATGTCAGAAAAAAAAAAAAGAATTCTTAGGTTTGTGTGAGAGTTTTTTAATTACTTTTCCTTTTTCCTTGTTTAGGGCTAGATAATTAGATTTTACTGATTTTTTTACTGCCTAAAAAATTCTGTATAGTGAATGGATTTGCAAACAGTCCCCCATTTTTGCCTTTTTTTTTTTCCTTAATAAAAAAAATTGTCCATCATGTTGCTAGCTTACTCTTCTCTGGTTGGCTTATAATCATTTGGACATGTTTTCTTAACCAAATATTTCAGTGGAACCCCAGCTGATAATTATCTATATCTGATATACATAAAGAGGTCAAAATTTGATGACTGTATTCTAGATTTTTGAACCTATTTTCATTTAAAATGCATGTATTAACAAGGTTTTAGTGTGCTAAGCATATATTCTTTGACCTGCACGTATGAATTTCTTTCTACTTTCAAGGTTTTGGTCCCCTGGCAACATTACAATGTCATAATTCTAGCCTAAATTGAGATTTCTGCAGTGCAGTGCATTCTCCTGGTCCAAAACATTCTGAATCTTCAGTTGAGCAAAGGGATAGTGTTGTCCTGACACCAAAGAATGTGCAGGTGCATGTTGGATTGGTGTTTATGCTATGTCTATTTGATCCTTTACCTGCAGTTAGGCATTGTCTCCTGTGGTTTGCTGTTTTCCACAGGAATGAAATGATTTCTACTTTGCAGTAATGAAATGACTTCTGCTATTTTTTTTCTTAAACATCTATATTTTCTTTCCAATTGTCCTTACTTCTCAGGCCTTAAGGACACTTTTCAACATTGCTCATCGGTTACACAATGTTTTGGGGCCATCGTGGGTTTTGGTATGTGTTTCTTTTAGTACTTGTCCCAAAATAGGTGGATGTTGATACACTATAATATCTTCTAAAATAATACAGGTGTTGGAAACTCTGTCAGCTCTACACCGAACTATCCATTCTCCTCATGCTGCCACACAGGTATTTTTTTGAAATTTCTTTTTGAATTATATTTTAATTATGATAGATTTTAGTAAGAGTTGTATATGCAGAGAATGTCTTCTCTCCCTCGAAGATTGTATAGTTTTAGTTCAAAATTTCAATTGACACCTATATATTGACTCTTCTCTGGATTTTTGGTGTGGTTGGGATTTTGACTTAAAATCAGATGGTGTGGCTGTCAATATGTATTGATGTGATACAGAAAACACATTAGAAATCTGTATGATAAATCTGAAATGAAATCCATATCACAAGAATAGTACACATTTGTGTTAATGAGATTTATTGTGAAGATATATATATATATATATATATATGGAGAATACTGCACTACTTGCACATGGAATTTCCGTGTGTACATCTCTTGTTTAATTTTCATGGCTTGTTGTCTATATTTGAAAATGGTTATCTGAAGTACTTTATATTACATTTTGGATCTACAGGAGGTCTCTACAGCTGTATCAAAGCTTAACAGAGAATCTTCTGGACAATATATTGACTTCAGTATTTTGTCTTCTTTGAATTCTCAGGTAGGATAATGGAACATTGGGTGCTATTTGGTTGCAGAAATAAACTGCAACTTTTTGGAAGTATTTTTGGGGATATTTCTGTACATGAAAAGTTGAAAGTTACCTGTTTTGGTGTCATTTAGGGCACGCTTAGTTACAGATAGAGGAACCATTTGCTGGGAAAAATTTTTCAACAGAAGCCCAGTTTTTTCCACATTTTTCAATTTTGTACGGAACATAAGAAATTGTGTTATAGACACTTTCTGGATTTCCTCTCTAAACCTTCTTTTTCCTCATTGGACAAGTGCTTCCACTTTATTCTCCCTGGCTCATCCCTTTTGTTAACAATTCTACAGATTTTTCATTTGTCTACTCATCATTCAAACACATCTTCCACTATGAAGAGGAAAGCTAAACTTGAAAAGCTAAACTAGAAGAGGAAATGAAAAATGAAGATGGAAAAAGGAAAAGAACTTTCTATGAATGAACAGGGCCTTAACATGCAGCAGATTTTCCAATTCATATATTTAGCACTTTTTTGCAACTAAATGGCCCCTTCCTTATTTGTTCAAGCACAAATTTGTGGTTGTTTTCTAATTAGCTTTTTTTTCTTGGTTTGGAAAGCTATTTGAGAGCTCGGCATTGATGCACATATCTGCAGTTAAATCACTTCTTTCTGCGCTATGTCAATTATCACATCAGTGCATGTCTGGGACATCAGGTGGTTTTGGACCAGCAGTGAGCCAAAAAATTGGGAGTATTAGTTTTTCTGTGGAAAGGATGATATCCATCCTTGTCAATAATCTACATAGTATGTATGATATTCCTTTTTCTTCTCTCATTTTTTTTATTTTGTGCTCGTATGTATGATAATCATTTTGGGGAAGTTGGTGAAATAAAAATTGGCCATGATTGCCTCTCATTTTTCCCATAGACACATGATGTTGACTGCTTTTTTGGGCCTTAATGTGTAATAAGTGTAGATCTGTTATGCACTCCATTACTACTGTTGTTCTATTACTTAAATCAATTTGCCATGCCACCAAAATTCCTTGTGATTAAAATAATTTCCATAACTTCTGATTTTCACAACTTAATTTTGCATTTGAGACCTATAATTTTATTTGTCCTTTCTGCTGCACAAGGTGATGGACTTCTGGTTGCATTCTTTGGTTGGTGTAGGAAGTCCGAAAGATGGATTTGTTATATTTTGTGGCACTGCATGGAAAACAGCAAGTTAGGCTGTTCTGAGTTATAGATTTGGAGGGGCAAATACTGCTAGATGGACAAAAAGGAAACTTATCAATTGCCCTTGCTATTTTTTGTGTTAAACTGGAAGGAGCATGATAAGCGAGCTTTTGAGGGAGAGGGGAAAATAAAAGTACTTTATTAAGTCAGATTAGTAACTCTTTATTTTGGTTTAGTAAGAATTTCCTCCTTGATGCTGAGGATCCGATAAGTGACATATTTTGTTGTTTTCTCTTTTATGATTTCTTGCACTGGTACCTATGATGCACTCCCTTTGTGTTAGAAAAAAGAAAAACAAGTAATTGATGGAAAAAGGGCATGTAGCTCTAGAGAATTTTCTTAGATTGGACAAAAGAAGTTTGCTCTAACTTAAATGACCATCCTGTGGTCTTTGATCAGGATCTTCTCCTTCATATCCCTGCTGATAAACAGATGACCTTTACTTCCCTCTCCCCCACTCCAGCTGTCCATGCATTTGCGTATGGCTTCTTGATCACTATTAAAGGGATGCTATCTGAATCATGTTCTGCTTTAATGCATCATTTTCTGCTGCTGAAAATTCATCCTTCACATTGCAGGAGTTGAACCATTATGGGATCATGTTGTGAGCCATTTTTTGGAGGTAATAACGGTGAACACTTTTCTTATCATGTGTACTGTGCTGTACATGTTCTTGACTTGGCAACTCTATCTTGCAGCTTGCTGATAATTCTAATCAGCATTTGCGGAACATGGCTCTGGATGCATTAGATCAATCAATTTCTGCCGTTTTAGGTTCTGAGCAGTTCCAGCATTCCATCCCATCTAGATTCCATGGAACATCCTCTAATGTGAGTAACTCTAATTATTCTGATTTCTAGTAAAAAGAACTTGGGAGTTATACAGCTTATCATGTTTGCCCTCTCTATAGATGGAAATTAGGGATACAGAGTTGAGATCGCTTGAATGTTCTGTCATATCTCCCCTTAGGGTTCTTTATTTTTCTACTCAAAGCATTGATGTCCGTGCTGGTTCTTTGAAAATTCTCCTGCATGTTTTGGAGGTAACAAGTCACTGTTGAGCATTGATTATAATTCAATTTATTTGGTCTTTCTTGTATGTGATGTTATCTCCCTCATATATGTATATGCATTTCATTCAATTTTTTTTCCCAGAGGCATGGAGAGAAGTTGGACTTAAGTTGGCCAAACATTCTTGAAATGTTAAGGTTTGACATGTACATGTTTATTTGCTTCAAAATTCCAATTACCAGTACTTTGGCTCATTCCTTTTTTCTTTCACCCCACTGCCCGAAGGTCTGTTGCAGATGCATCAGAGAAAGATCTTGTTGCACTTGGCTTCCAGGTTTTACTCATGATTGAGACTCTTGAAAAAATCACTTATTCCTTTTCTGCCTTATGTAGACTTGCTTGTAGTTCCCTTGAAACAGACACCAATTTTATCATGTCGCATGAAGAAGCATTTGTGATTTGTTATCACTTAATGAACATAAAATCATTGTGGTCCATTTCCAGTTGTCTGAAAATTTTCCATTTTTCAACCACAACTGTTATGTGGAAACATATCTGATGAACAATGGATGATTCTAGTCTGCATGAAACTGTATGCATGAGAAATGCACAAGTGGGGGGTCTTAGCTGCTAAATCTTTAATCTCAGAAAGAAATCTCCATCCTCACAAAAAATAAGGGCCAAGTGACTAAAAGATGTCACAAGCCACTCCATAGAACTGAAAAATGAAATATTAACATACTAATGTTCACTGGTGCTTGTATACTTCTTCCAATGGACTTTGAAATTTGTGTGAGTCAAATTTGAGTGGCAATAATTTGCATGACATTCTGTTTCTTTCACCAAAAAATAAAGGTTCAGTCCATACTATGAACAAAACCTAATGGATCTGTTTGCTTGCAGAGTCTACGTGTCATTATGAATGATGGACTTACCTCTATACCTGTGCACTGTCTCAACGTGTAAGCTTAACAATTTTTCCTTCAGCCTCTTCTTTGTTCTACTTGCCTACTGTCGACTTCTCAATGTGTAAATTTGACCCTTCCCCAAACCCAATAGTATGGGAACTGCGTGCACTGGCATCCTTTTTTGGTCTATGGTTCCTACATTGTTGTCTTTTTTATGTGTGCACGTGCACACATGTGGTTCTTTACATGCATGTATTTCCTAACAATTTGTTTTGTTGCATGGAAAACTCATCAAAGTGTGCTTAACATTTTTCCTGAATGAAATGATGGTTTGTGGTTTCCATCAGCCATAATCTCTGCATTTGGGGATGATTCATTTAACAAATGTGTCAGGTTTTTGTGCTTCTTCTGTTGTTCATTTCAAAGTGTTTATGAGCATGATGCACGATTGCACATTTCAAAAAAACAGTATTTGGACAAATCATAAACTTTAAACAAAGAAAAGTTGGTTTCCACATTTTTGCCATCATGAAATTATCCTATGTGATGAATTCCAATTTGAAGATTAATGTTCCACCAATGCTTTGTTGATGACTTAATTTCTGCTTTCATTAATGCAAAGTTGATAATTATTGGCGATGAAGATCTAGCAAGTGTGCTCACTGATTTCTGACATTTATTTGAGTCATACCATTGATAATGTTGACATTGCAGATGTGTGGATGTTACTGGAGCTTATAGTGCTCAAAAGACTGAGTTGAATATAAGCTTGACTGCAGTAGGCCTCTTGTGGACCACAACTGATTTTATCATGAAGGGTCTTCTGGACGGGCCAACAGAGGAGAAGAAAGCAAGTTCAAGTTAAGTTTCCTTTTAAACCTCTTGGCTTGTCAATTCCTATGTGTCTCATGATATTTGCTGTCTATAACCATGCAGATGTTCTCAATGTAAATTCTGTTATGAGTCAAATGGATGATAAGTTGAGTGAAGACCAGAGTCGTGAATTACCTGATAAAGTGAATGATCAAGCTCCTAAGATATATATGATTGATCGTGACAAGCTGTTGTTCTCTGTTTTCTCCTTGCTTCAAAGGCTTGGTGCTGATGAAAGACCAGAGGTATGATAGGTTGCCTTCACAGTGAACTTATGTCTTCAGTTTTTAGTAAATGATATGGATAGACTATCTAATGCATTTAGCACTAGCCCTAGCATTTACAAAACGATCTTAAAAGTAAGCTAGTGACAAGGGAAAATCAAAGTAAGCAAATTGGTGATGAAATCTATGGACATTTTAATCTCTAGTCATAACTACTATTTTTCTGGTTGAGGGTATTTGGCAGAGCTGTCAGACCCTAATATTTGGTTCAAGAAGCCTCTTGTTCATGTCCATGGATTTAAGAATTTTTAGCTTTCAGAGTGCACCGCTTTATGTTAGAGATTGGAAGAGTAATAATTCTCCTTATTCTTAATAATACATTAGACAATAGCTTTATAGATGCTAGACCTAGTAAAAAAGGAAATTAATAAAAAGGAAAAAATATATCCAATCCCATAACTTATGGGACCTTAAAAAAATCTACCTAAATTAGTTTATTTCTAAAGATATATTCTAAAAATAGCTAACTATGCACAATATAAGCCACTAATCACGTTTTCCTACACTCCCCCTCAAGCTGGTGAATAGGCATTCTCCATTCCCAGCTTGGATATTATATTTTGAAACATTGAATTATTTAACCCTTTGGTAAGTACATTAGCAAGCTGGCTGTGTGTAGGCATGTAAGGGGTACAAATCAACCCGCTCTCTAAGTGTTCTTTGATAAAGTGTCTATCGACTTCGACGTGCTTCGTTCGATCATGTTGTACTGGGTTGTGAGCTATGCTAATTGCAGACTTGTTGTCACAATAGAGTTTTATTGAGTCATCCCACTTAATCTTCAAGTCTTCTAGAATGATCTTTAACCAAAGTACTTCACACACACCTTGAGCCATTGCTCGAAATTCTGCTTCTGCACTAGACCTGGCTACGACATTCTGTTTTTTACTCCTCCATGTCACTAGGTTTCCACCAAGAAAGGTGCAATATCCGGTAGTTGACTTTCTGTCAACAATTGACCCAGCATAATCAGCATCTGTGTATGTCTCAAGTACTAAACCTTCGTTCCTTTTGAATAAAATACCTTTCCCTGGTACTCCCTTAAGGTACTGTAATACTCGGTAAGTTGCTTGTAGATGAACTCTCTTTGAGTTATGCATGAATTGGCTAATCACACTAACTGCATATGTTATATCTGGTCGTGTGTGAGACAAATAAAGGAGTCTTCCTACAAGGCGTTGATATGTTGCCCTATCTACCGCAACATCCTCCTCTGCTTTTCCAAGTTTGACATTCTGATCTATTGGAGCACTTGCTGGTTTGCATGCTGTCATGCCTGTTTCCTTGAGGAGATTCGTGACATACTTTTGTTGGGAGATAAAAATGCCCTGCTTAGAGTGAGCAACCTCAATCCCAAGAAAATATTTGAGCCTTCCTAACGCCTTGATCTCAAATTCCTTGCCCAAACAATGACTCAGGATTTGTTTTTCTTTGTCATCATCTCTTGTCACTATTATGTCATCGACATAAACCAAGAGAGTTGTGACTCCCCTTGAACTTGAGTGTTTAATGAATAATGTATGATCCCCTCGGCTTTGTTTGTATCCTATAGCCATCATAACTCTAGCAAATTGTCCGAACCATGCTTGTGGTGATTGTTTTAGGCCATATAAGGCTTTCTTCAATTTACACACAGTTTGAGAATCTAAGTTTTTCCCATAACCTGGTGGGACCTCCATATAAATTTCTTCCTCTAGTTCTCCATGCAAGAATGCATTTTTTACATCGAACTGCTGTAATTCCCAACCATAGTTAGCTGCCAACGACAACAAAACTCTAGCAGTATTCATTTTCGCAATTGGCGCAAAGGTTTCTAGATAATCAATTCCATAGCTTTGAGTATATCCTTTGGCTACTAACCTTGCTTTGTATCTTTCTATTGATCCATCTGCTCTATACTTCATTGTATACACCCATTTACACCTTACAGGTTTCTTTCCCACTGGTAACTTTACCAACTCCCAAGTTTGATTTTTCTCCAATGCCTCCATTTCCACATTCATAGCTTGTTTCTATTTCTCATTGGACAACGCCTCGGATAAGGTGGTAGGAATGGTAATGGTGTTTAAGCTAACAAGGAGGTGAAAATTTCTTAAAAGACATAGTGTGCAAGAGGATATAAAGGTCGTTTTGTGCACTCTCTTGTTGCTTTCCTAATGGCAATGGGAAGATCTTGGTCATCCTTACTCATGAAATTCAGTTTCATTTGCAATGTAGGATTAGATATTGTTACCTCATTCTCAGGACTTGGGTTGGACTCTTGGACCTGCATAAATTCAGGAATGGTCATCTTCTTCCTTGTGAACACCTAAATTTTACATTCTCAAGTGTAGAATCTATTTTTTCTTGGGGATTTTCAGACATAAGTTCAGGTTTAGACATGGATTTAGGAGAATTTTCTGACATATGGTTTGGTTCATTTTCAACTATATGTTTAGGAAGATTTTTAGGTACACGGTTTGGTATAATGGGACAAGATGAACTAGATGGTTTACACATGGATAGTGGCGATAGATCAAGTAAAACATCCTCATCCTTATTTTTTATTGTAAAATTCTCCCCCTGAAAATAAGGATGGGTGAAGTAAGACTCATGTTCATTAAAAGTGACATCTATTGAAACATAGAACTTCCTTGATAGAGGATGGTAGCACTTATACCCTTTTTGAGTTGAAGAATACCCCACAAAGACACATTTTATTGCCCTTGGATCTAATTTTCCCTTAGTTGGACAGTGAACATGAACAAATGATACGCACCCAAATATCCTAGGAACAAGGTTATTTGTAGTTTGTAGGTCAGGGTAGAATGTGGAGAGTATTTCCATAGGACTTTTGAATCCCAAAACTCTAGATGGCAAACGATTTATGAGATGGACAGCAGTAAGAACTGCTTCCCCCAAAAATTTTTAGGCACATTGTTTTGGAACATAAAGGCTCAGGTTTTTTCAAGAAGGTGACCATTTTTCCTTTCTGCTACTCCATTTTGTTGTGGGGTATTGACACAAGATGATTTATGTACTATCCCTTCCTTTTGAAAATATGGAGTTAGGGTTTGATTGAAATATTCCCTAGCATTATCTGACCTAAACCTTTTGATATTGATTCCAAATTGATTTTTAACCATGGAGCAAAAGTTTGGGAGAACGGTAATAACATCTGATTTATGCTTGAGTAAAAAAATCCAGGTAACACGAGTACAATCATCAATAAATGAAACAAACCATCTTGCCCCAGAAATATTAGGAATAGATGTAGGACCCCAAATATCACTGTGAACGAGATAGAAAGGAACAGAACTCCTTTTGTTACTGGCTGGAATTGGTATATGCTTGTGTTTAGCAAGTTCACATACCTTACAATGGAAGTTTTCAACATCTAGATTTTTAAACAAAGAAGGAAACAGAATTTTAATAACTCTAAAAGATGGATGTCCAAGTCGGCGATGATGAATCCAAACTTTCTCTTTATTGGATGAAAGATTTTCTGACATAAAAGAATGAGATAATCTGCCCTTAGTAATGTTTAACTGACTTGGTGCTTCAAGGTAGTAGAGACCATACCGTTCTTTAGCATGTCCAATCATCTTCCCCGAATCCTTGTCCTGAAATTCACAATAGTTGTGATGAAAAACCACATTGCAATATAAATCTTGAGTAAGTTTTTGTATGGAAATCAAATTTGTGGACAGTTTAGGGACATAGAGGACTTTTTTTAAGATCAGTGATAGACCTATTTTAACATTCCCTACACCTGCTACAGTGGTCACCGAACCGTCTGCTGTGACTATTTTCCTACTGCTTGGACATGGGGAATACGTGGAAAAAATATTTGGTAAGTGAGTCATATGGTCAGTAGCTCCTGAGTCCATGACCCAGGAGTTGGCAAAGGTTGTACCCGAAACATTTAACCCAATGGAGAATGGAAACTCACCTGAATATGCCAAAGAACAAGTACCTGAGGGTTTTTCAAGGTTGTTGATAAGTGATCCTGTCCTCTCGATCACTTCTTGGTTAGGACTGCTTATCTCCTTTGGTATTGATTCACTTAGTTGTACTGCAAACATCTTTTATGGAAAAATAACAATTCTAGGCAATTAAGGCCTTCCACGTGAAGTAAAGATCACCAGCAATAAAGGCTAGCAAAAATACTCTGTTTTGATGTCAAAGGAAAAATAAAACAGAAGGAAGAAGACTGCAAAGAACAATAGCTCTGATACCATGTTAGAGATTGGAAGAGTAATAATTCTTTTTATTCTTAATAATACATTAGACAATAGCTTTATAGATGCTAGACCTAGTAAAAAAGGAAATTAATAAAAAGGAAAAAATATATCCAATCCCATAACTTATGGGACCTTAAAAAAACCTACTTAAATTAGTTTATTTCTAAAGATATATTCTAAGAATAGCTAACTATGCACAATATAAGCCACTAATCACATTTTCCTACACTTTACTCTGGTTGATAGACTCGTTCTTTATTTTTTTCTTTCATGTTGGTCAGTCCTGTTTAGGCAGTTATATAGCATTAACCAGTAGGGCTTAACCTCTGCTGAATATGAAGATTCTTGTCACATTGACCAACCCTAATCTATATTTCAGGTCAGAAATGCAGCAGTTAGGACACTTTTTCAAACTATTGGGAGCCATGGACAAAAGCTTACACAAAGCATGTGGGAGGATTGCCTGTGGAATTATGTTTTCCCTGCTTTAGATTGCGCTTCTCACATGGTTAAGTGGTTTTGATAGGTTTTCACTTGGGCCTTAATTTTTTTCTGCTTCAATGTAATTTATTTATTTAGTAATCATTGCTGTAGGCTGCAACTTCATCAAAAGATGAATGGCATGGAAAAGAACTAGGTACTCGAGGAGGAAAAGCAGTTCACATGCTGATTCATCATAGGTCGAAATGACTAATGTTTTTGGTTTCCCATCCTAGCTGATGCTTAGAATCTTCCTCAACTAAAGGTCGATTTCTTGTATTTTCTCATTGATTTACAGTCGTAACACTGCTCAAAAACAGTGGGATGAGACTCTTGTGCTTGTCCTTGGTGGAATTGCACGCATATTGCGATCTTTCTTTCCTTGTCTATCAAGCTTATGCAATTTCTGGTCAGGTAGGTTCATTGTTGATCTTCATGTGCTTTACATTGGCAGAATGCTCATAAACTTCATGTGCTGTTCTTTTGTGCAGGATGGGAGTCATTGCTTCTTTTTGTTAAGAGTAGTATCTTAAATGGTAGTAAAGAAGTTGCTATTGCAGCAATAAATTGTTTACAGACCACTGTTGTTTCTCATTCTGCCAAGGTAATATTCAAATGGCAAGACAAGTACTACTTGTTCTGACTCATGACTTCTGTCTTTTTCTTTTTATTCCAATCTTTAATCATCTTTACTGTATGGCAATATTAAACATTGGGATTGTTGGATGTAGATGAAATAGCTTGTATAAGATATTAATGTGTATCCTCAGTTCTCAACTGAATTAGTTTTGTGGTGCAGGGGAAATTCCCAATACCTTACCTTAAATCCATCCTAGAGGTTTATGAGCATGTTTTCCAAAAATCATCAAACTACAGTGTTAATGCAGTTGGCAGGGTAAAGCAAGAGATTTTACATGGTTTAGGTAAATCCATTACTTTAATGTGAAAACATTTTGCTGCTTCTTGCACATGGTATGAACTTTTACGTTGCACCCACTATACTTAAAATGTGCGCTAGGATGACATTTTTCGTACAACTTCACTAATGTCTTTATTAAAAAGGTTTGCCTTTCCATAACAGAAACAGTTTATTATTATTTTTTCCCTGGTGCTTATGCATTTTCTGTATGGCTTAAAACTTTTAACAGGAGAATTGTATGTGCAAGCGAAAGGAATGTTTGATGATCAGATGTTCTCTCAGTTGCTTGCAATCATAGATTTGGCCATTAAGGAAGCCATACTAAGCGATGATAACTATGAAACTGAATATGTACGTGTAGTCACTCTGTAGCCCTCCTCTCTGTGCACAACAAACCCACCCTCCCCTCTCAAAAAAAAAAAAAAAACAAAAAATAATCACAAGGGAAGTCCCAACTTGTTCTTCTCATTCATTGTCCTCATGCAGCCACTAGCTTACAGAAATTTGTGACCACTTTTGTTGTTTGGTAGGGGCATATTTCACCAGTGATGCGTACTGTACTGGAAATCTTCCCACTATTACATCCAACTGAGAGTATTTCTTCGATGTGGCTGATCCTGCTTAGGGAGATTTTGAAATACTTTCCAACTTCAGATTCTTCTTCTCAGAATGTTCATGACGGGGAAAAGCAAGCCAGAATCAGCAACAATGTCATAGGTATGGACCTGGTTTAATAGTTGTTCCACAGAAGGGTAGTTTTACCTTACACAAATAATGATGTTGCAATTCATGTCATTTCCACAGACTACAGTACAGTGGGAAAGATTGTAACACCCAACGGTACTGCTTCTATGTCTCCCAAAAAAGTTGACCATCCTTCTCAGGATTCTCAATCAGCAACTGCCATGGTTGCTGGCGTTCCTAGTTATTTGTTTGCAGAAAAGCTTGTTCCTGTGCTGGTTGATCTTTTCCTGCAAGCACCAACAGTAGAAAAGTATATAATATTTCCTGAAGTTATTCAAACCCTTGGAAGGTAAAACTTATTCTGTTCTTTTTTTCTTTTTCTTTTTTCAAACAGGAAAAATACATTATTTAATTTGTAATGGAATTAAGACACTGAAGTAGTTTTTGTCATGTCCATGACATTAACTTTTGGGTAGATGATGGATGACAGTGGGCCAATTTACCAAACCTTGGGCTGTGGGGTCTAGTGCGAGGGTGTAAAAATTAGATGAATAGTATTGTGGATCCTGTGAAAGTTGTCATGCCTTTTATCCCATTCAAGTGGTTAGTTCCCTGTTTTGCTGTGGGACAGAACTTTTTGCAAAAGCAAATAACACGGTCAAGCTTATCTTTAGGTGTATGACAACAAGAAGAGACAATCCAGATGGTTCACTTTGGCGACTGGCTATTGAAGGTTTCAACCACATTCTTATTGGTGATGTCTGCAGACTCACCAACTGTGGACCAGATTCAAGGATAAGTAGACCTGCAAGAATTCGCATCTGGAAGGAAGTGGCAGATGTGTATGAAATTTTCCTTTTAGGTTATTGTGGCCGTCCCATCCCTTCCAACTCTCTCTCAGCTGCAGCACTTAAGGCAAATGAGGCACTTGAGATGGAAATCTTAAACGTTCTTGGTGACAAGATCTTGATGTCTCCAATTGATGCTCCTTCTGATGTGAGTTTCTCTCAATTTATATTCTTATTATAATGATCTTAACTACATAAGTTGTATGTTTTTTTTTTATATTGAGTAAATTAGATTGCCTTCAACCAGTCTTGTTGCTAACAATTGTGGCAACAATTCAATAAATTCTTTTACATTGGCAGTCTTTATTAACCTATATTTGATTGCTAGATTACATGAACCAAACAGCTAAGGGATTTTGTGGTCATGGGCCAACCTCCACCGTGTCTTCCTGGTGTTTGTAATAAGATGATGTTAGACATATTAAGAAAGGCATTTCTTATATTGTATTGCTCAAGTTGGATTGAACACCATTTAATCATTAGTGTTGTTGCCAAGCAGGAAGTGTTATTCACGTCTGAGGATTCTTTGCAAGTAGCTTTTAATTTATTGCTTTGCTGATGTTGTTTCAACCTACTTTACAGATTTTGCAACGATTAGTGTCTACCTTGGACCGTTGTGCCTCCCGCACATGCTCTTTGCCTGTCGAGACTGTGGAACTTATGCCACCACACTGTAGTAGATTTTCTCTGACTTGCCTGCAAAAGTTATTTTACTTGAGCAGGTATTACCTTCTAGAGAACTTTAATTGCTCAGTTTTTCAAGCCCTTTTTATTGTAGCATGATAACATCAACTCTAATCTGAGGTTCAATGTACTCTATATTTGTTTTTAGTTTTGACAATGAAGCTAGTGATTGGAACTTGACAAGATCTGAGGTCAGCAAAATTTCAATCACGATACTTGTTACTAGATGTGAATGCATCTTGAACAGATTCCTCACTGACGAAAGTGACTTGGGTATATAGCTTCTTTGTGATGCAACTTTCCTGCTGGAGACTGTACTTGTTGTACCTTTTTGGTTATGCCTATTGACTTGTGCAAATATTCTGCAGGTGAACACCCTTTTCCAAGGGCGAGGCTTGAAGAAATCCTCTATGTCCTTCAAGAATTAGCATGTCTAAGAATTCATCCAGAAACAGCGTCTGTTCTTCCGTTACATCCTCATTTGAGAAGTGGTCCAGCAGATAAAGAAAACTGTGAGAAGCAGCCACACCTGCTTGTCCTTTTTCCCTCTTTTTGCGAGCTTGTAATTACAAGGTGAGATGCTTTCGAGCAAAACTGGCAATTAGATGCCTAATATAAGTAGATGCTCAATGTGAAGGAAAAAAATGATGCTTGTCATCTCTAGGACTAAAGATAAATAATGTACAGTAAAATATGGTTTAGTATCATGAGAAGTCATTATTGAAATCTAGCGATTGGTCTTTTCACACCTAGCATTAGAAGAAGTCATGAAATGATCGTAAACATATTTGACTGAGACAAGCTTGAATGTAGTATTTTCATGATAATGTTGGACCCATGGATAGATCATGTTAAGATTGATGTTTACATCCTATGCATTGGTAAATGGGGAAAACTGAAAAGGATGCAGGCCACAGCTGTTTGGAACGGTTGGCCTTGTAATTTTTTATTTTGTTTTTTCAATTGAATGCAATGCTAGAAACCTAAGCCAAGCATGGGATGCATTCGGTGGCTTATTTTATGATACACTACATTTCATAAAACAAATATGTGCTGCTGTTAGCGTGGCCACAATAAATGCCTTAGAGATTTGGAGTTTGCTGTATATTCCGAATGTTACACGTTCACACATATGCAAACATTCTCTTGTATGCTTATTAATTTATATGCAAAATGCTCTTAACGCGCACATTTTGTGTGCAAGGTTTGGACCTATTGCTTTGTAAACTGACGTGGTTTACCATCCTGGATGAGTAGGGAGCCAAGAATAAGGGAGTTGCTACAGGCTTTATTAAGACGCGTCACAAGGGAACTGGCCCTTGAAAAGGTTAGCATTACTTGATGATGCTTGGAAAAATTGAGCGGTGGACTGATTATATAAATGATGTTACTCGTTTATAACAGGTGGTATAGGCGAGGAATTTTCTCTTCATCCTCGCGTATTACGTAGTTCTGTACAGTTGTAGGTTAATTGCTCTTTTCATTGTGCTCATGGAACCCAACGCAGAGCACGATTTTTGTGGACCATGGGCATAGAGTGGCGACGTCCCTCGTGCACTCCATGATGTAGCGTATAGCTTCTGCCTTTGCTATTTATCAGTAATATAAAACAAAATTCGTTCTACACTTTCGGGCCATGAAAAGGCTCGCAGACTATGTGTGAGATATATATTCTAAAGCCGAATTACTGGTTATTGTTTAGTGGCTACCGAACCTAAAATCTGAGATGAGATTGAAGGTCTAACTAAACCCTCCCCCACACCCCCCCCCCCAAAAAAAAAGAGCAAAGAGAGAGATATTCCAAAGCTGGGGGCTTTTGTTATGCGTCTCTGGCGGTCCAGATTTGATTGGGGAAGGGCAAGGCTACTCTTTTCATGGCACTGGTTTTGCGCTATTATTTCACAATTTGCTTACCGTTCACTAAGCGAGGTCTGGCTAGGTTAGAGACACCCACGAGGATGCCAGATTGTCATGCCTTAATCTCCTGCACCCCACGAAAAAGGAAATAAATTAAAAAAAAAAATTGTATGGACAAAGTTTTGGGCATTGCTGGTGCTGACTGACGACCTCCATAACCTGTGAGAATGGGTAATGCTGCATTCCTGTTTATCGAGTGCCGCGGCATCCCAATTTCTTGTATTGCAATGTACATGCGGAAATGTCAGTAGAATTGTCGTTCGTTGTTAATCATGTGACCCTGCCTAGTGACTTTGTGCTCTTTTTTGTTTTGTTTTGTTTTTTTTTTCTATCTTGCTTTCGTTTTATTTATTCATCGTAGTTCAATCTAATCTGTAGGACTATAAATTCTATGGTCAAAACACTCCTGCTGCCCATGTACTTATCTATGATTCTGAAAAATAAATGAAATTGCTCTGTTAAAAAAAAAAAAAAAATCTTACAACAACCCAATTATACCGAATTGAGTTGCGTGGCGTCTCTAAAGCCTGTTTATTTATTTTTTATTTATTTTATTCCTTTTATTCTCTTAATGTTTGTATATTTATATTTAATTGTTAAAGATGGGGTCATGGAGTCTTATGTACAAAACAGGAATAAGAGAGAGATTCAAGTTGTCGAATAATAACTTTAACTAAAACGGTGCCGCTGTGTGAGCCTCTTTGTTAGCAACTAAACAATGCAAATAACGTGGCACTTCAAATTCGCAAAGTTTACGAATTAACCATCTTTGTATTATTATAAATAATTTAATAATTAACGAATGCGGCAGCTTTCCTAAAGTTAGGGGAAGTCTTCCTTTTGCTTTACCAAAATGTAGGAGGAGTTGCAGAGGAAATGAGGAATATCCCGGCTAGAAGATGGCCGAAAGTGGCGATACCAAGCATGCAATGTATCTGCCTGCCCCAAGATTATTCTCCTAGTTTTCCTCTTGATAATAATATCATTACAACACATTAAAGTTGCTTAACGTACTTAAATAACTCATCAACAACTTCACTGCTACACCAACTCTTGGTCTTCCTTCACACGGTTCTAATTTCCAGCCATTGTCATCTAAAACCCTTCTAGCTTTAACCAATACTTCCACTAACATGATCGAACTACGCTTACTTTCACTTTATTTCATCTTCTTTCCCTTTGCAGTAACATCTCAGACTCTACCTGTTTATGCTGGCCGCCAAGGTGAGTGGAACCTTTTGCAAGAAAGCATAGGCATATCAGCCATGCACATGCAACTATTGTATGATAACAAAGTGATCATGTTCGACCGGACGGATTTCGGCAGATCCAATCTCTCCCTCTTAGGCGGACACTGCCGGGAGGACCCTGACGATGTGGCACTTCAAGTAGATTGCACGGCACATTCTGTCCTCTACGATGTTTCCACCAACACGTTCCGGCCCTTAACGGTCCAAACCGATACTTGGTGTTCCTCAGGGGCTGTTCTGCCCAATGGAACCTTAGTCCAAACGGGTGGGTACAATGATGGTGACCATGTCATGCGGATGTTTACCCCTTGCGATGATAACCTCTGTGATTGGATTGAGTTTCCACATTATTTATCAGAAAGGAGATGGTATGCAACTAACCAAATATTGCCAGATGGCAGGATCATCATTGTTGGTGGTAGAAGGCAATTCAATTATGAATTTTACCCGAAGTTTCCTTCTCCTCGTACTTTTGGTCTTCGTTTTCTGGTAGAGACCAGAGATTCCAGTGAGGACAATTTGTATCCATTTTTACACCTCTTACCGGATGGGAACTTGTTCATTTTTGCCAATACACGAGCAATATTGTTTGATTACATTCAAAATCGTGTCGTTAGAGAGTTTCCAGAAATGCCAGGTAGTGATCCTCGTAACTATCCAAGCTCAGGGTCATCAGTTTTGCTTCCTTTAAATGAAAACGACGCTGCAATTGGCGCTGAAGTATTGGTTTGTGGGGGTGCACCAATGGGTGCATTTGCACAAGCCAAGCTTGGGCACTTTGTGCCAGCAATTTCCACGTGTGGAAGACTGAGAGCAACTGATAAAAATCCCAATTGGGTCATGGAATCCATGCCAATTGGAAGAGTAATGGGCGACATGCTCCTTCTCCCCACCGGCGACGTCATTATCATTAACGGTGCCCAATCAGGCACAGCAGGGTGGGAATTTGGGCGTGACCCCATAACAAGGCCCATCATATATCGTCCATTTGGTCCACCTTATTGGCGTTTTTCAGTCATGGCTCCAGCGTCAAGGCCGAGACTGTATCATTCATCAGCAATTTTATTACCTGACGGACGGACTCTAATCGGCGGTAGCAACCCTCACATGTTCTATAACTTCACTGGCGTAGAGTTCCCCACTGACCTCAGCTTGGAGGCCTTTTCACCGCCATATTTATCAACGGAATATGACCCAATGAGGCCGCGAGTTTTGAACTTCAACCAGATACTAGAATATGGCGGGACATTTTCGGTGAGCTTTTATGTGCAAAATTATTTGGCGGCAAGCGTCTTGTCACTGAGAATAATGGCGCCATCTTTTACTACACACTCGTTTGCCATGAATCAGAGGATGGTAGTGCTGAAGATAACTGGAATCACACCTAATGTGTCTGGGGCCTATACTTTGAGTGCAATTGGGCCATCTACAGTTCAAATTGCACCACCAGGGTTCTACATGTTGTTTGTGGTGCATGCTGGTATACCTAGTTCTGGAGTGTGGGTGCAGATACAGAGCTGATGGGGTTGGAGGATTGTAGCAGTAATAGTAGTGTGGAACTTGCAGATCATCTGCTCCAAGAGTTGCTGTCCTGTCTTGATTAAAAAAAAAAAATCTATCAGTAAATTATTTTATACAGTTTTAGTAAGCCGCCTTAGCTTGGCTGATCACAAAATCAAAGCCTTTGGGAGGTTCAAATCCCGACTCCATCAATATCTCACAAATGTCAGCTTTTAATTATGATATGCCAAAAACAAAAATCAGGGATGCTTTATCTGTTGTATAAATTTGGTCCAAAAAAACTTTTTCTTTTTATTTTCCCAAAAATTATAGATAAATTAGTTAGGCAAAAATATATTGATATTAATCCCAAGAGATCACGTTTACCTAGTAATAACTAAATAAAAGCCTATAAAAACTTTTGAATTATTGGTAATTCTAATGCGCAACGTTTCCCGTCACAAATTAATAAACACAACTGACGTACACCATGATGTCGAGAGCACAGCAAGCAAGAGAAGAGAGAAGAGAAGAAACAAATGTGCATACATTGCACTTTGACAGTAACTTTATCAAAGCTAAGAAATTTTCTTTTCCTTTTTTCTCCTTTGATGGATGAGAGTAGATAGCTTTTACTAGAGAAAAGCATTAAGAATATATGCACAAGAAGAAGAGACTCCGTAAAAGACAGAGACTCTTCCAGGAATCCATGGATGAACAAGGTAGGGTAGAGAAATATTACATAACAGCAAATTAAAGATGAAGTAAAGAAGCATCCACCTGGGATAACTAAAATAGTGACGTTTTACCTAAATTTTATAAAATTTAATTAAGCACAAAAAGAGAAGAAATTTTTGTTGAATAATTAAGAAAAAATTTAACTAAATTGTATAAATTTTAAATTAGAGTTGGCTGCATCCCACATCGAAAACTAAAACGTAACAAATTAAAAGGGCGCTTATAAAATAAGGCCTCAACCAAACTGTAAAATATACTTCCGTGGACGGCGTCAAGGAGCGATCAAGAAGACCCATGGCCTTGGATGGTGACTTCCATTGCACTCTGGAAGGGCGCCAACCGTGCAAAAGATTTTCATAAACAGATGTTTCGAAGAACCGTGTTGTATGCTCAACAGATACTTCAGGAACAACAAAAATGTAAAACATGGAGTTATTAAAAGAGGGACATTATTGATAAAAGAATATGTATTTGAAAACCGCATAAGGCTTGAAAATTTTGCCAAATTTTGTGTAAGTTGCATCATCATCGTCATCACAACCACCTAAACACAAAGCAGACATCAACTTCAGAGAAAGCTAGTTTCCAGACATCCTATGTTTGCCATAAACAAAATTATGACCCAAACAGGCAATTGAACCTCAATGTCTGCTGCCATAGCCCGGGTCTTCTTCCATATTTTCTACATCTCCTTGACTTGTCCACAGCACCTTCATTGCACAAAGCAATGGTAAATATCCAGCCACTTTCCAAAGAACATAAAAGAGTAAGCATAGCTGCTTTTGCTCTAAAATATCTACATAAACATCTGCTGAAGGTGAAATTACCTCTTATATCTCTTTTTTGAACCACATGGGCACAATGCATTTCTGCTTAACTGTCCACTCTTTGCCAAATTAGACCTAGCAAGATCTAATGGCGTTGAACCCATCAGCTTTTGCACCTAGAAAAACAAGTGCATGTTTTACATAATAAATTCAAGGAAAAAAAGCAACCATGCATCCAAGTTTTCACAAAAAAAACAAAATAAAACTTGTAATCTATATATAGGTTACACAAGCAATCGTAGTACCTCGGCCAAGCTCTTTGGCATTGGTTTCCCTTCTTCCTTTAACTTTTGTAGCTTATTTTGAGCTTCCTTAACCCATGTAAACTTTGCAAGTGCATTCTCAACATCAGCTACCGTGCAATTACATTGCTTTGCCGCCTCTTGTTTTTGACTGGTTTGAAGTTTCTACAAAGCAAGAAACCTAAAACCATAATCTAAGCTGAAGAAAAATATAAGTAACTAACAAGGACAGGAACTTATTCTACACATTTGGGTGCTTAAATAATATTCAGACAAGTTAGTAAAGCAAAGTAGTTTGCACTGACCTAATATCTACCATTTATGACCACCGACAGATCTAAAATACAAGGAAAACCAGGACTAGAACTATTGGGCGGACACACATTAGCTGCAAATATTTGATAATCAAGTTCATTAAAAGAAAACAACACAGCTACCACGTTGGACAACATAGCTCAATAATCAATTTTCTGGGGAGAAATTGAGTGTGTGTAACTAAAGTGGAAGATGATAGGGAGGGACAAACCAACCTGTCCAGTAGGATCCAATTGACCAAGATACCGAATTATCACTTCGGTCTTTCCCAATGCATCAGCAAACGTTGCCTGGCTGCTCCGACCCAGTAGGAAGTTCTTGAATGAACCGACCTTGTCCGCCTTCTTCAAGAAATCAGCAAAACCTAAAACCAAAAGACATTAATAGTAACAATACATACGATATAAGCAACAAACCATCCATGTAATTCCATTAACAAGTTAATAACTCATCCAACCAACACCCACCAATAGGCTTGCACTTCTTAGTCTATATTTGCATAAATATCAATTAAAAAGCCACCAAAAAAAAAAAAGAAAAAAGGAAAAAAACATTTCTCAGTGTAGTTGCATAAATATCTTAATTGCTTCCCTTTAAAACAAAGAAAATATCGGATCTTCCACACCCGAAAAATTGAAAGCTATATAAACCGAGAGAGAGAGAGAGAGAGAGAGAGAGAGAGATAGATGAAGTGACGGAGGGTGACGAAGTACTTACGAAGCAGCGTGAAAGCTTCTGCACTGTCCCGAGAGTCGCCCTCCTTTTTGTTGCCGGTAAGAATTCCTCTGATCGAGTCCATCCATGAGCCCACCGTCGTGGTGGAAGAGATAGACCTGTACCGGGATGGAGCTAGGCGACTGTCACGGTGGTTGAACGGAACTAAGAAGAGCGATTTAGGGCTTTGCTTCCAGCTGCTGGTGATTAGGCTTCTCGGAAAATGCATTTGTTGATGGGTTTTTCGGCTACGAGAAATCGAAAATCGATTTTTGCTGCCTGGCTGCCTGCCTGCCTCCTCCGTGCCGAATGTGCGGGGCTGGCTTTTATTTTGGGGGTTGCGGCGAAGAGCGAAATTCAAACGACGCCGTTGACAAATCAAATCAAATCAAATTGTAAGTGATGAACGTGGCTTGAGGCGGGCATGAATTTGGGCTGGGTCCACGTCCAAAAAAAGAACCCAAGAAAAGTCTAACGGGATTGGGCTTTTTGCCTACAAATCGTAGCCCAATCATTATTTAAAGGCCGACTTACAGAGCAAATAAATAATTGTAACGTATTAATAGTCAAAACTTTTAAATTTTTATTTTTAAATTTATTTATTTATTATATAATGTATAGCTTAATAAATTATATAATAAATAAAAAGATAAAATGAGTTAAGTTAAAGAAGAAGAAGAAGAAGAAAAAAAGTCAACGGATATAATGGTGGTAAAAAGGCACAAAATCGTTACACTTTTTCTACGTTTACTTTACTTTAATGTGTGGTTCAATGTAGACTTTTGCTCGGGAACATATCATAACTAATGAAATTAATGTTCAAACAACGTAAAAGGTTTTTATTTTATTTTATTTTTTGAGGTGTAAAAATTCTCATATGACATGAGACAATATGAACGGATTGATTAATATAAAATTTCACAAGGTGGGGTTGAGTGTTTTTTTTGCGTTATTATTGTAGCAGTGTGAGTGGCTAGCATCTTTACTTCATATATATATAAAGTGGTCTTTTGGCAACAATGAAAACTTTTTTAAAAAATAAAATAAAATAAAATAAAATCAGCATTTCACATGGCTTTGCAGGATTAGGTGCGATTAAATAGACGCTTTCGCGATGTTATTATAAAGATTACTCTAATTAAGTAAGTAAAGGATGTTAATTCCTTTTTTTTTTGCTCATTAATCAAGCTTTGATTCTTATTAAGAACAATTTATAATTTTATATGTTGGTGGCATGTAAAAAGAGTGCATTAGTTGGAAATTACCCAAAACCTTCCTAATACTTGTAGTTTAGATAATTTTAAATGTTAAAAATTATATATTATTAATTTATTAAACTAAATTATTACGTGATTTTATTAATAAAAAATATTTATTTCAATATAAATAATATTTTATTAATATATTAATTTTTTTTTATAATGCTTAACATAACTCGATTTCATATATCTTACCATATCTTTCTTTTCCATCCAGACAAAAAAAAAAAAACAAAAAGGTATATTATTATATTATAATTAAAATATAAAGGAAGAATCCGCGAACCGCGAACCAGCCAGCCGACCCACCAATTCTGGAGTGGAGACGGAGGCGAGTAAAAACAGATAGTGGGCTAAAAGAAAAAGAAAACGTTAGAACAAAATGGCAAAGCGCATTCCACAAAAACGACAGTGACACCAATCTTAAACGCAGAGGCATCGGATAGCAGCCGGTGTCCGGTGATGGCACTTTCTTCGCCGACCACCGCCGCGATTTCGCGGTAATCGCGGTGCCCGTTCTGGTTCCGTCGGCGTCCGTGGCAGCTGTTGCTTTGTTCCTGTTATTGTCTTCTCCCTCATCGTGTTCTTGCCCGCTGTCGAATCCTCCTCCGGAGTGGTGGCGCGGCGGATTGAAACTGGGGGAGAGAGAATATCGGCGACAAAAGAGGGTGTAGAGTGGGTTAAGAATCGGATCCGAGCGAATGGGTTACATATGCGAGACAATGTCCTTAGAAAAGGGATTAATCCTCGCACTAGGGCTCAGCAGCTCCATGATCTCACTCTGTAATTTCGCCCTCTTTCCTTTTTGTTTTTGCGTGACGCGTGTCGTATTGGTGCTTTAACTTCAATTTTGCTAGTAGTAGCTATAGACGTGAGAATGTGCTTTAAATAAGATTTTCCCTTTGGGGAAAGGTGTACTTCTTCAAGGGTTTGGTTATTGAACTAGTGCTACGTTGGCTGCAAGAGATTTTTGCAAGTGGGTACTTGGAGTTGCTGGAGTGTGTGTGTGTGTGTGTGTGTGTGAGAGTGAGAGAGAGAGAGAGAGAGAGAGAGAGAGGTTGTTTTCAAATGGGCATTTTGTAGTTGGAGTTCATATCTGTTCTAATGGAGGAGAAGAAAGCGAGAATCGTAACAAACAATTATATCAGTTGGGGGGGGGGAGGGTGTTGGAAGAAACGATATGTGAAAGATTTCATTTGACTGGAAATCATTTTTCTTTCTTTCTTTCTTTCTTTTTTTTTTCTTTCATTACGCACAATATCTTTGTTTACTTGTAGTATGATCTTTCTCACATGTAGGATTTATGATCTTAAAAGTTGAGCATGTCGTTTTACATTTGTGCGTATGGAAGCACTTTCTGCAATTGACTGATTTGGTAATGCTTTGCAGGTTCAAGGGTGTATCACACTATGAAGGGCCTGAATCAGACAATCACACTGCACTCCCATGCCCTGGTGAGCTCCTTGTAGAAGAGCACCATAGTAACTATGGCGAGCCATGGGCTGGTGGGAGGGATGTATTTGAATTTCTTGCTGAGTCTACCCACTTGACACCTGACTCACAGGTGCTTGAAATTGGATGTGGCACACTCCGCGTTGGCTTGCATTTTATACGTTATCTTAGACCTGAGCATTTTCATTGTCTTGAAAGAGATGAACTCTCTCTAATGGCTGCATTCAGATATGAGCTTCCTTCTCGGGGTCTTTTGCACAAGCGTCCTCTGATTGTGCAAGGAGAGGACATGGATTTCACCTGTTTTGGTTCTGTTGTGTATGATCTGATATATGCAAGTGCTGTGTTTCTTCACATGACTGATGACCTTGTGTGGATTGGATTGGGAAGGTTAGCGAGTAAGTTGAAACCTTATGATGGGCGAATCTTTGTATCACACAATATAAAGTTCTGTTCAAGGCTTGGAGGCGAAGAATGTACTCAGAGGCTGACCAGTTTGGGGCTTGAGTTTGTTGGAACTCACACGCATGACAGCTTGCTTTTTAATCACTTTGAAATTTGGTTTGAGTTTAGGCGGTCTAAGGCTTAGTACACTCCAGACGTTGTTCGGTTTTGCTTTTAATTTTGGGCGGCTCAGATGCAATGGTGAAGTTGCCTGGGCTGTTGATGGTTGTATTGTTGCCTGTCATTGCCGCCCATGTACCGTCAAGGGTCTCAAACTTCAACAGGCCCCTAATTTTGATGTAAAGTAGTAGCGAGACTTAACAGCCATGCAGATTCAAATTCTTTTCAGGCCAGATCATGGATGGAATTAGCCAGGTAGGGCCCTGCTTTGCATGTTGCAGAAGAAAGAGAGACTATGTGACTGATGTTAGGGATTCAACACTAATTACTAGTGTGATCGTATTTATTGATCACATCATAGTTGCTAGTTTTATTCTGAATACCGGCTGCAGAATGTCCATCAATCTTTTAAAAATTTTCCTGTATCTTGCTCGCTACTCGAAATTGTAAAATATGAAAGCAAGCTCTGCTCTTTATTGTGTATCTTGAGATATACGTGTGCATAGTTTTCCCTCAGCTGTGACTTCATGGTTTCTCAAGTAGTACCAACTACTTCTTCACATCTCAGCTATGTATATCTTCAGATCCCAGTTTCGAATGCCAGACAACGCATCAGTCTGGTCGTGCCTGTGCTTATGTTCATAGTTATAACTCGGCTCTTTGAATTTGGGACACTTTCGAGGCTGGGCCGAATGGCAAAATTCAATTTTCAAGCCATCTCTTCGTTCGGTTCCTATGAGAAGGTTGAGATTTTTTAAAGGTAGACAACAAGAATTCGGGTCTTCTTTCCCTTAAATACAACGAACATTGAATGAATCTATCAATGTCCGGTTGGTGAATCCTTTAAATGGAGGGAGTTGAATTAGTAAGTCAATAAGTGACCCCAGCTTAGACTCACGCCCCGCCATGTCTATTTTCCATGTTTAAAGAATTAAGCAACCATGGGATAATGGAAATTACCACATCTCTTTCTTTGCAGTTCGACTGGTCTATTTAGGTAATGAGGACAACGCATGACAGAGACTGATGAAGAAGATGAACAGGCATTATCCAGCCCACTTGTCTCAAAGGGGACGACAAGTACAATCACATTTAGCGCGTTTCAACTCCGTGTGTAGAACAAATTGTATTGTTAAATTGCTTTTGAAGAAGGATGCAGGTGTTTTTTCTTTTTTGTACAAAAAAAAAGAATTGGAGATATTTTCACAATTCCAAACATAAAACGTAAGTAACAACAATGGAACAGAGATCCAAATCCCCCCATGTGGGCGCATTCACTACAGCAACGTGATATTGGTTCTACAATTGACAAGCTTGTGACCATTTCCACGTGCCATCTGACCCCATTGCCATCCTCTCCTGCCGATCTTACAATAAAAAGCTTACCAAACCAACCGAAAAGAAAAAACGAAATCGGACTGGAATGATTTTTGACATGGTGGTGTGGTTATTGTTGTTTGTAAAACTATAACCACTTATCATGTCAATGACGTACGAATTATAATTACCAAACCCACCACCGGGAAAAAATAAATAAATAGATTACTTTTCATAATTGCATGCCCGTCCCCCCAACCTCTTCCTCGTACCTCTTTAGTTTGGTTGTGCATTTTCAGACGGAAGAAACGGACTAAATAAAATGGAGGGCAATTATTAATTTTCCGCCTTTTTCATTTGATGCATTTGCTCTTTTATTTCATAAAGCCATCGAACATAAAGTTCGAAATGGTTACTCGAAATAATTCACCAATATTATAAGTCAAACTAAAATTTAATATATAGACAACTGAAAATTTTTTTTATTAACAAAATTTATCGGTATAATTTAAATTTAAATCTTAATTTACTTAAATTTTTACAAAATGTAAGTTTTAATTATAACATGTGTGTGTGTGTATATATGTATCACATATGTTAAATTGAAATTATTTAAATGTAAATAACAATTAAATTATATTTTTATTTTTATATTAAGATATCATAAGACTTAAAAATTTAAGTGTTTGGACTTATGTAGAGTTTTATATAACATTGTTCATTTAAAATGTTAAAAGAGACGATCTAATTTCTCAAATGAGATAAAAAAAGGGGGGGATGCATGATATTATAATTTATATTTGACAAGCAACATTAATTAATCCAAATATAATGAAACTAAAGGGCTTCTTATTTGAATAGGTGTAATAGCTTAACAAAGGGTAGATGTTCACGAATGGTGGAAGTCAAAGGGCCACCTTAATTTATTTAAGGAAATTTCTTTCCGATCATCACTAATTAATTGGTGTAACTTATTATGTAAGTGTTTATAAAATATTGTTTCTATACTAACCCCTTAGACTACTATGAGTTTGATTGAAACTAAAAATTAAAAATATCGATTAAATCATCTTATTAAAATTTAATTTCAAATAATTGTAAGTATGAAAAAAATAATTTGTGAGTTGATTTGAACTTGAAATAAAAGGTTTAAGATTTTAACCTAATTTTCATATTAACGAAACCAAATTGAATCTAAATTTGATATTTGAATAAATTTTAGGTAGTCCCAAATCAATCGATATTAAGTTCAGATAAATGCTCACAAATGGTGGAAGTCAAGGGGCCACCTCGATTTATTTAAGGAATTTTCTTTCTAACCACCACTAATTAATTTGTGTAACCTATTATGTAAGAGTTTATAAAATATTGTTTATATGCTAAACCCTTAGACTACAACGTGTTCCATTGAGACTAAAAATTTAAAATACATACCAATTAAATCATCTCATTGAAATTTAATTTCAAATAATTATAAGTATAGAAGAAATAGCTTATAGGTCAATTTGAATTTAAAATAAAAAGTTTAAGACTTTAAAATAATTTTTGTATCAGTCAAATTAAATTGAGCATAAATTTAAGATTTAAATAAATTTTAAGTAGTGTCTAAGTTAATTGTACTAAATTTAAGCTTTGTATAATTTTTAAAATAAATGATATTTTACACATTATTATTTTAATTTGCATAATTGTGCTTCATGTTAAAAACTTAAAACAAATAAAAACAAAAGGCTTATGTAATGAAATTTATTTCTTTCTACTTCAGAATAATCGGCAAACCAATTGCTTGTGACAGCCATAATGTTCCTATATTTCTAAAATTAAATTTTAGCAGGAACAAATTATTAAAAAAAAAAAAACTAAAATTTTGTGCCTTTTATATGGATTACTTAACATCAATCATAAAAGAACATGTAAATTCATCGATTACTCAGCTTGGTGACTATAAATCTTCAAAAGCTTGACAGCCCAAAAGTGCAAAGACAATAGTAACTTTTCCAACCATAAAATCAGGAAGGTAGGCAGTTTTGTTCGAACATGCAAATTATCAATAATTAATGATTACATGCAAACGATTGTACCGTACAAAATATTCCCACCATTAAATGAGATGACCATTGCCCACAAGTCCAACGGGCTTTTAAAAAAGAGAGAAAAAAAAAAAGATCACTGCAACACGACGTCGCCTTTGGATATACGATAGATAAGGATTAAGAATTTCAATTTCGACGACCTTTAAAGCTTTGACCATTTTCTCTCTCTTTTTTTTTTCTCAATGGAAAAAGGAAAAAAGAGAAGAAAAAAGAAAAGAAAAAGTCAAGTATTAACAAGGATTTTCATTTTATAAATTAATTTATTTTAATATTTATTTCTGCTATGCAAACATCGACGCCAACCAAAATGAAACGACAGGCGAAAACACAATCATAATAATAATAATAATAACAACAATAATAATAATAATAATAATAATAAGAAACGGCGATCCACAGCACAAATTTTCCGGTGGTCTTTCTCTAGGGTTTCGCTTTTTCTCCGTCAATCAAGAACTGCAAATCATCCTTCACTCTCCATTCTTTTCTGGTAAGTTAATTCTACAATTCTCTTCTTTCCTTTTATTTTTTGGTTTTTTAATAACTTATTTGACTTTGTTTTTAGGTTCTTGTCGCATTGATCATTGGGGATTATGGCGTTCGAATCAAAGTAGCCTTGAACCTGATTGGCTGGAGGGATTATCTATTCAACAATCTGTAAAAATTTGAAGTATAGGAGACACGTTTGGATATCTAAGGTTATTATCATGCAACTGATGTTTCCTAGATTGTTAGTTTTCTGTATCCAAAGTTCCTAGAATGTTTTACCTTTTGACAGTTTATCTTTGCATTCGCATCTTCTGGTGTATCTGTGTCTCTTTGGATTGAAGTTTGGTGGTTTCTAATATTGAAGGAAATTGAATTGGAATTAAATTTTGCATCGCACAATTTTGGGATTCTTATCAATAGGATAGATGGAAACCTAATAGAGTCAAGTTGAAAAGGGAGTCTGATATGGAATAATGTTTTTTTTTTTTTCCTTTTTTAAGGGTTTCAAGTTCTATTCAAGTTTTAATTATGCTTGTGGGTCTGATTGAAAAAATGATTAAGGCTTTCAATTGTGTGCTTATTCCTAAACAGATTGCAGGCAAGCATGTATTAGGGCCATAAGGTAGTTCATAGAAGCAATGATTAGTTATATTATCAACTGATTGCATAGTCATGTCTTTCTTAGGGACAATTGCGATGCACCGCGTGGGTAGTGCAGGGAACACTTCTAATTCTGTTCGCCCACGTAAAGAGAAGAGGCTTACCTATGTTCTGAGTGATACTGATGACACGAAGGTGAGGCATTCCTTTTTTTTTTTCCTTCTTTTTTTTCTCATTTTGATTTGATATTTTCATCTATTTAAATGAGGGAGCTGAATTGGTAGTTAGGATTTTCCACTTTAGTGTTCCACAGATTATTTACATGATTGAGAAATATAAGCTGTTTGTTTTCTCATTTTCTGGACTGCCCAGCCATTTTGAAGTTACCTCACTGAACCTTTGCAAACTAAATTTTATTTGCATAGTTGTATGACTAAAACTGGGGCATAAGCAAGTATGCGACAAGTATTCAAATCTATGCAATTGGTACTAATTTCATCTATGTTTTCAACAAAATGGATTAAAAAGCCTACCCGTTTCTGCCATCTTTTATAGTCTATTTGGCACTCACTTTTCACGAGGCAAAGTACTAAGCTTCTTTATTTTTTGAGGAACTGGTATCAGTGACATTTGCTTTTTGTAAATTATGTATGTGCTATAGTGGAATCCTAATCAGAAATTGGATTTTAAATGCATGATTTGCTGAGAAAGCCTTAAATAAGTTGAGTTTAATATTTTTTTTCTTTTTAACAATGTCAATTTTGCTTATGACAATACTTTTGCTTGATTTTTTTCAGTTAGCATTTTTTTATCACTCCATTACCAGCTGTAGAGTTACTGATCCATTTGTTGCTTGTCTGGCATGCATGTCATGCAGCATTGTGCTGGTGTTAATTGTTTGGCTGTGTTAAAGTCATCTGCATCCGATAGGCGTGATTTCCTCTACACAGGGAGTCGTGATGGTACATTGAAGAGATGGGCGCTTGATTTTGATTCTGCAACTTGCTCTGCTACATTTGAGTCACATGTTGATTGGGTAATTTCAATTCTCCTTTTTTAATGTGAAATATGTATATTTGGGATCTTGTTGATTGTGATTTCTTTATTTCAGTCAGTGAATAGGATAGTCTAGCTGATTTATGGCTTATTAGCAAAGAGGCTTTTAAAGGCAGGAAATCTAGGTTGAAATTTTTGTTTGACCTAAATGCATTTTTCATTTTAATATTGGATGGTAATTGGCAAGTCCCCCTTTCTCCGTTGCTCTCTCCACATATGTATTTGATGTGAAACCATGCCTTTGTTGGAAAAAGAGTATTTGAAATGATGTTTTGGAGCTTCATTATACTTGTAGAAGGTTGTCTAGTTTGTTGTCTGGCTTATATTGGAAGATAACTTTCAAATTTATGCACAGGTAAATGATGCTGTCCTTGCTGGTGACAGTACACTTGTTTCCTGCTCTTCAGACACCACCCTCAAGGTTTGTATTTTTTTTTCTTTGTAGTTTTTTGTTATTTTGTGACCTATGAAGCTGTTTCTTGTTACTAACATGGTTTTCTATTTTCATTTATGTTTTCTTGATACACAACAGGCATGGAATTGTTTGTCTGATGGGGTTTGTAAGAGGACTCTTCGTCAACACTCTGATTATGTTACTTGTCTTGCTGCAGCTGAAAAAAATGTAATTTTTATTGCAATTTTTCATGGATTTACTAAATGTTTGTATCAGAGGTTATTTTCAGCCAATCCTGCTAAGCTTCATATTCAGTTTGGCAGATTTGTGCTTTAAATGATGATTTGGTATTATCTGATTAGTTATTAAAGTCATTTCTAATCCTCTTTTAGTGTAATGCATTTTAGAGCAATGTCATTGCCTCTGGTGGCCTTGGTGGGGAGGTTTTCATATGGGATGTAGAAGCTGCTCTTACTCCAGTCTTGAAGTCAAGTGATGCAATGGAAGAAGATTGTCCAAATGGTGACAATGGTTCCAGCAATTCATTGGCTGTGACCAGTTGCAACAACATTTCTATGCACCCAACTCAGTATCATGGATATGTACCTGTTGCTGCCAAAGGCCATAAGGAGTCAGTTTATGCATTGGCAATGAATGATAGTGGAACCATACTTGTTTCTGGTGGAACAGAGAAGGTACATTCTGATGCGAAGATCATGTACCTCACTCATTCCACTCTCTGCATGTGTGTGTGATATTCTGTTTGTATATTTCACATTTGTGTCTTATCGGAAATATTGTCATATGTGCACTTTTTCTGCTTAGCTGTTAGGTTGGGAGCAGAGTTAGTATATTTTTCCCCATAAAGAAAAGACAAAAGGGAAGAAAATTAACTTAGTGGTTTAATCTCATCTGCGGATGCTATAGGTTGTCCGTGTTTGGGACCCAAGAACTGGTTCAAAGACAATGAAGTTACGGGGGCACACAGATAACATTAGAGCCCTGCTTCTGGATCCTACTGGGAGGTTGGTTGAATGGGATCTGCTTCTATGTTTTTTTCTTTCTTTTTTTTTTTCTCTGCAGCTCATTGAATCATTAATTTCATGCTGAAGCCAAATTGTCATGGCTTTCAAGTCATCTTTGACATGCCATCTTCCTCCTCTTGAGAAGGGGAACTGTTTATTGATCAAGTCTAGATATTAGACAAAATTTTTTGTCCTCCTAAATTGCTATCAAAAGTTCTAGTTTTTAGCATGCTCAACAAGCTTATCTAATTTGTGGCAGGGTTCCCCATAGGGTTTTTATGTCTATTCTATCTAAATGTTCAAGATGGCTATTGATGTTTCATTATGCTGTGTTCATTGTTTGAAGTGACTGTCTTTTGTGTGTGTTATGTACTTGTTTGAGTGAAGATGACAGACGGTTAATGTGGGATTGGTCGGAGCAAAGAAAAAAGTCCCTATTTCTCCCTTTGTGCATGGTATGTTGACATAGGCAATGTCTACAACAGATAGGAGATGTACAATGTATGGGTTTAGGATAATGTAATGCCACAGGATGTTACCTATTGGAAATAGTTGGAGAACTAACCATGGTTAATCATTAGAAAGATGTTACTCACCCAAACATTAAACAAAGCAGAAGCAAGAATCAAACCTGATGTAGAACATTGCTATTTTGCCCATTAATCCTGTAACTCAAGTGAGGTACACAATTTGGACATTTAATTTAGCCTAGGAAAAGAGTTAGAGGCCTTCTACATCTGCATCAAATTGATGAAATAATTGAATATGGATTTAGCAACACTAGAATGGAGTTGGTAACAGATTTTAGCATGTAGAGTATTCTTTATTGCATGTATGTATTTTGTATATGCACTCATGGCTTAATTTGAATATTTACTGAAAAATCTATGAGAATGTTGTTTGTTTTACCAGCTTTCGGAGTTTATAGAGACTGCAGTTCAACCTTTCTGGGACCAATATCTTACCATTTTGGCTGATAATGTTGTCCCATTTATGTTGCATTGCCTATAAATAATCTAATGACACAAATTTTCAAATTTTATTTTGTAGGTTTTGCCTATCAGGATCTTCTGACTCTATGATCAGGTAGACATTTTAACACTCCTCTGACAGTAATTTAACAGTCTCTTGTTGAGGCAAATAGAAAAATGTGATAAAGTTGCTTTAATTGTTTATGGATTTTCTGGTAGACTATGGGATCTTGGTCAGCAGCGATGTCTTCATTCATATGCCGTGCACACAGATTCAGTTTGGGCACTTGCCAGCACACCAACATTTAGTCATGTTTACAGTGGTGGAAGGGACCTTTCTGTGAGTGGATTTTCTTTCCAAAAACTTTGTTAATTCAAACCTTTCTGCATGTCATTTTCATCTTTTACACTTCAACTTTGGTGCTGAAATTTTTGATGCTCAAGGCTGGTTCTGCTGTTAGTTATACTTGACAGACTTGGCAACAAGAGAGAGTCTTTTGCTTTGCAAAAAGGAACATCCCATTTTGCAGTTGGCTTTACATGATGACAGTATATGGGTTGCAACAACAGATTCCACAGTTGATAGATGGCCAGCTGAGGGACACAATCCTCAAAAGGTCTTTCAAAAGGGTGTTTCTTTTTTGGCTGGTAATCTATCTTTCTCAAGGGCTAGAGTTTCATTGGAAGGATCTGCTCTGGTAAGTAATGCTTATAGCCCTTTGACTTCCAGTGATGCTTTTATATTTAATGAGTCATTTCTTAGTCATTCACCAAGAGACCTCAATGTGCAGATCTATGCATAGATTTGAGCTTTGTTTAATTTATTCCTTTGATATTTGTTACCTGAAGTATGATAATTTGTACTGTGCCTCTACCAAACAAGCACACACAAAACAATTGTTGACTTCTTATGATTGTGTAATGAGATGTTTATTACTGCATCTATCTTGCTGATTCTATTCAGCTTCTTCATTTTGTAGATGTCTTACATCATTAAATTTGTTTGAATAAGGATAATCCTTCTTACTCTTGCCTCTCTTTCTCTTGCTGCTGCACACTTCAGTTCCTCTTTGTCATGCTTCTCTGCATACTCACAGGTACCTGTATATAGAGAACCAACTTTAAGCATTCCAGGAGCTCCACCCATGGTGCAACATGAAATTCTTAACAATAGAAGACATGTCTTGACAAAAGTAAGAACAATATTTGTTCTCGTTAGTTTGAATATAAAACTGTTACTCTTTGAGTGAAGTTTCATGCAATCTTGTGCATGCCTATTTTATAGGATGCTGATGGTTCAGTGAAGCTATGGGAGATCACAAGGGGTATAGTAGTTGAGGATTATGACAAGGTACATTTTGAACATTACTCCTTTACTTTTGGTGAAGATAATAGCTTGTATATCTGATATCTGGAAGGGGGTCTTATTATACTCAATTGCAATTATAGGGTGGTGAATTAATTATGTATGTGCATGTATGCAATAACTTTCAGATGTGGAGTAACTGATGTTTATTCATCCACGTAATTCCCTTTTTTTTTTTTTCAGGTTTCATTTGAAGAGAAAAAGGAGCAATTATTTGAAATGGTATGGTTGCCATTTTATTATAGCAGTACATTTTAGCTATAGTATGGAATGTGGGTGAATCTGACTGCTGATTCCTTATCCTTCTAGGTGAGTATTCCAGCTTGGTTTACTGTGGATACGCGGCTTGGGAGCCTATCTGTTCATTTGGACACGCCGCAATGCTTTTCTGCAGAGATGTATTCAGCAGACCTCAACATAGCAGGGAAACCTGAGGATGATAAGGTAAACCAGCAAAACAATTTTCCACAACTGGTATATTAGTTGACTAAAGTTTCTGAAGGATGGGCAACTTGAAACGATAAAACTTTTGCCTATCCTTTTTTGGGTTTCCCCCATGTGCCAGGGGGTGGGGTAACATTAGGTATCATGTTTTAATTTTGTCTAACTTAAATCTTTTTTGTGGCATATTTCAATAGTCTTTAATGAATTTTATAAAGCTCTCTGTTGGTTCTCTTATATTATAATTGCAATACATTTTTTCTCACACACAAAAGCAAAAGCATCAGATCAACTAACACCTTAGCAATTGTTTACCCAGCTATGATATCCGAGTGCTCTATTAGTGAAAACCATTAAACTTAAGTTTTGTTGGCATGGTTTTCTTGTGCTAATCTCTTATATTTTGTGTTGCTATGATAGAGGATCGTTGAAGTTCTGAAGACAATTTATTCATAATGAAACCATATCTTATACGTGGGCTTATTATAGTTGCCTTCTGCATTGACTCATGATTTCCAGGTGAATCTAGCTCGTGAAACTCTTAAAGGTCTGTTGGCTCATTGGTTGGCCAGAAGGAGGCAACGACCTGGATCGCAAGCTTCAGCCAATGGGGATGTTGTATCTGGAAAGGATATGCCCCCTAGAAGTCTTGCTTATTCCAGAATTGAAGTAGATAGTGTTGCTGATAATGACTCAATGGTGTATCCTCCATTTGAATTTTCAGCAGTGTCCCCTCCTTCCATTATTACTGAAGGCTCTCAAGGGGGCCCTTGGAGAAAGAAAATTACTGATCTTGATGGTACTGAAGATGAGAAGGACGTTCCTTGGTGGTGTCTGGATTGTGTGTTGAATAACCATCTACCTCCAAGAGAAAATAACAAGTAGGCTTATGACCTCATCTCTTTTTTTTTCTTTTTGCTTTCTTTTTTTCTTTTGTTTTTTTTTTTTCAATAAGTGTTTTTACTTGCAATTCATATCATATGGTAACCTACATGTGCAGAAACTTGCATGTGTTGCAGGCTGTTGTTCTTTGAGTGATTGCACATTGTTTTGAGAATTTCTCTGTGTTTTTTTTTTATTTGCCTTCTCTTTTGACTTCTGTATTGCCTGTTTTGCATGGAAATTCTACAGGTGCAGCTTCTATCTGCATCCATGTGAAGGTTCAACTGTCGGGATTCTTTCACAAGGCAAACTAAGTGCACCACGCATACTGAGAATACATAAAGTATGGTTCAGAAATTTGAAGTAGAAAATTTGTCCTTTTGATGAAAATAATTGCTGCAAGAGATCAGTTACATTGTTTTGTTGTTTAAATATGTTGGACCAAAAGATTGCAATCTTTTTATATCAATTTGTTGATGTTGTGTATTCTTTACAATGCTTTTTGTTGAAGCTAAAAAAGTTAAAAAAAAAAAAAAAAAGAGGCTGCTTCCAAATAAAACATAACACTGAGCCTGTTTGTGCCTAATTGGTAATCCGTTGCTGTAGGTTATCAATTATGTCGTAGAGAAGATGGTCCTTGACAAGCCTCTGGATAGTGTAAATGCCGATGGAACATTTGCTTCTGGACATGGTGAAGGACAGTTACAGCATTATGCTGTTGGAGATGGATCTTTCAGACCTGGACTGAAGCCGTGGCAAAAGCTTAGGCCTTCCATTGAGATCTTGTGCAATAATCAGGCAAGTGAGCTTGCTTTTTCTAACATTAATAAGGGTTTTTTTACCAGGTAATGAGTGTTGCTTACCAAACATAGGCAATGTTGTGTACCTTATCACCTTATCTATCTTAATATGATGTATTTCTTGAGCATCGAATGTCCAAGTTTTTATTATGCCATCAGAATGGCACAGACATTGATTTAGGAAAAATGTTGAAAAGTTGCAAAGATATCGATTGTGTAGAATCATGTGGTAGGGTGATTTATTTAAATTTTTTCCCTTGAATTTCAAAAGAAAAGAAGAAAAGAGAAGCCAACTCATTGCAACTTAGGTAACTGATTCTTGTTACTTGCAACAACTGAAATTCTGTGGTAAAAGAGGTTCGATTGCATGGAATTATATGGATTTTACCCATGAAAAGTGGCAATGACCTTCAAACATGTGCAAGCTGTTGATAATTCTAAATTCAATGATCTGAATTTAACAACATTGTTGAGTGAGATAGTCAAACATTAGGCCAGGCCACCAGAGAAGTTCATCTTTCTTTGCTTTTTGCCCATTCTGTGGAGAATTTTTGCTTGTCATTCACAAGTTTTTCAGTCATTGACAGGAATTGAATTGCAAAATCTGTTTCTTCATCTGTAGATATCTTTGAGTACTGCTTACCAATAGTTATTGATATTTTCCAGGTCTTATCCCCTGACATGAGCTTAGCAACAGTGCGGACATATATATGGAAGAAGCCTGAGGATCTGGTCCTTAATTACAGAGTGGTTCAGGGAAGGTGACTTCTTACAACTTTCAGGGGGCAGGTGAGCATATGTTTGTTTCTCATGGCCATATTTCTGCTGCTCATAATATTTTTTCTGTCCTCTTACCTTCCACCTTTGCTCCAAACACCTCATCCCACTCTCTCATAACTACTACTACTACTACTAATAATAATAATAAATAAATGAATATAAAAATAAAAATAATAAAAAGAAAGAAAAAAGAAGAAGAAGAAGAATCTTTGAGGCATTCTTTAACAATAGTGAATAATTTTTGAGTAGGTAGAAAACAAAGTCATTTGAATTAATTTTGATAGCAAAATGGTACTTAATTTTTGCAGTGAATGGACTCATCTGTCTGTCAAAACACATTGTGTCTGATTGAGAGATTGCTGTTGTTTACCCTGTCACAGTTTGGACTTGATTCATGGCAAGCGAATCCTCATGCATGTGTGGAACTTTAAAATGTCAATTCTTGTGGGGACCTTGCCGTCATAAAAAATATCCATTGGGTCCTTGTAAATTTGGAAAATCAACTGACTACTGAGTCTGTGGTCATTCTCCATACTTGCTGAGGAGACTCAGCACTTCTCTTTCTCAGTCAGGTGGTATACAAATTTTGAGTATCATCTTGCCTTGATGTATGCTTTTTATCTCTGGAGGTTGCAAAGTTGGGAGGCAGAGTTGTTAGGTATTGAAAGAAGTTTCGTGGCTGGTAGGAGTGATTGGAATTATCCTGGAATGTCAAAAGCTTAGTAGAGAGCTGCCAACGTAAGGGTTATATGATGTTTGAAAGATTTGCAGAAATGTATTTGACGGGTTTCTATACCTAGGCATACGAACACTGTCATGAAGGTGGCTTTTGTAATTTGCCTTTCTTCTTGGAAATAAAATAATCCCCATTTGTTTGAAGTTGGTCATTTCGTAGATGTGGGCTTTCCTCTGCCCTATACTACCACTTGCCCATGATAATCTTTGTGCTGAGAGAGGTGTGAGGGATTACATTACATGAGGCCAGGTTAGAGGGATTGCGGGGCTGCTTTACTCGACTGCTTCCAGCATGCAAATGCTATTTATGTTTTCCTCTCATTTGCAATTTTTTGGCATGCTTGGACTTCTTTTTGTCCTTTTTTACTAGCTATTCACGGTTTGATTGGACTCAGCTGCTACTACGATGATGATGATGATGATTTAGTAGGTGAAGCTGGACAAAAATAACAAGAAACAGAAAAGGGGCCTTTTCTTTTAATAATTGCGTGCAATGTTGAACTGCATATCGCTCATCTAAAGACAACCTCTTTTTCGGGGGGAGATTTGATTGAATCGGAAATGCCATGCTTCCTATTTTCCCCGATGGTCACGTGGATGGTTAACCATGAAAAGAAGATGAGCATTTTGTAAAGGGAAAACGAATCCGCGGCATGAAAGGTGGGCACAGGAGAACAAGCTAGCATTCAATTTTATCCCTCAAGGTTGAAGTTTAGTGTTAGATTCGCGTAGAGTCACTTGTTCAATCAATTATCATATCAATTGTTACCGGGTCAGTAGTTATTAACTAATATCAAGTCGATCATTATTTCGTCGACGATTATTGAGTTAATAATTACTGAATTAGTTTTCTTAGGACAGCAATTATAAAATTAAAAATGATCGAGTAAATAATTATCAAACTGGTAATCATCAAATTAGTTATTACTGAATTAACAAATATTGGATCAATTGAATCATTAAGTCAGTTATTTTGAGTCAATTGTTATTAAACTTATTATTACCATGTCAATTATGATGACTAGATCTTTTTATTCAATTTTATAATAAAGTTTAATGATTAAATATTAAATTGAATTGAAGAGATTTGCGTTAGATTTTAAATACCTCGGTTGAATGAAATTGAAACACTCAAAATTTTACCAAGAACTGTATTGTTTATCAAAACAAAATATTTAAAATCTAGTATATAGGAAGCTTGTTATATTAACGTACTTAATTTTACTCTCATTGAGCTAATACTTAAATGTATAATATTATCGTCATTAGCAATATTTAGAAGATTTGGATGAATGAAAAGGTCATTATTTACCTATCAAGATTCCCCTTTTTTTTTTGGTTCTTTGTTTAATGCACAACTGTGCAGGAAGCTTGTGTGCGCTATTCAAAAGAAAATATGAAACAGAAAAAACGAAACAAGAAGTCTGCACTTTGTACCATGATCCTTGTCTGAGTGCTAGATTTTAGTGAAGTTGCTAAACAATAGACTTGAATATATTTTGATGTATAATTGTCGGATGTCACAGCTTCTCCTAGTGTTTAATGCAATCCTTTGCTGTAGGTTTCTTGTGCTGCATTTACTGCACTTCTTGGCGCTGCATTCTGTTCTTTTTTTTTTTTTTTGGTATATCTGGACTACACTCTATTCCACGTTTGGTTCCTTCTTTCTGCAACTTCCAAATTCTACAGTTATTATATTTTTCAATCTGTTCTTTATAAGACTTTCAATAACGATGATATGTCTGTCGGTATTATAAAACGCAATACCTACCTGTATTGAATTGGTAAACTCGCTCATCTATTCAAAGATAATCCCGGAAAGAATAAAAATTTATGAAAATTGTGAACACTATGCTTGACACCTCGCTGACCACCCCTCATTGCTAAGATCGATACGATTTAGTGGCTAAGCCATAAGAGTGGTTGCAAGGAAGTTCAGACGCTGCTAAGCGGCAGAATCCTCCGTCAGCGTCTTTCTGTTCGAGAAGCCGAGTATTTGTGAAACTGTGATCCATAGTTTCCTCTGCCATCTCACCATACGTTGCAGCGATGGCGTCAGTCTATGGAGGGAAACTCTCCCTATTCGTTGTTGCCGTGATCTACGGTTTGGTGGTTTAACTTGCAGAATGGACTTGGCAAATGTAAAAAGGTTCACGAGACATTCTTTGTTTCTCTATTTGCTTTCTATTTTCCATTTTCATTTTCTTGGGTGGTAGGAACATATTATAGTAAGGTTGGATCAATGGACTGATGGGTCAAGTTCACTGGTTAAGTCTTTTTAGACTTAGTAAATGTATATCATTCAGTTGGCACACACTGTTAATCAATCCTGCTAGGAGTGTTTGGTAATGTCCCAACTAATCCAAGCACATATAATAAGGCCATCATCTGTTTTTGTTACGTCTTGAGAGATTGATTGATCGCTAAAGTTTTGCAGAAACCTCAGATTTTTCTTTCCTTCTCTATTAATCCTCGGCACTGGAATGTCTCGTCTTGGCAAGATTAATACTCGGTACTCCTGAACTCTCTCTCTGAAGATTGATCTTTTGACTGATCATCAGGTTCTTGGCTTCTCGGGAGACAATCAGCAGTAATCCGATGATCATCAAAGAACACCATCTCCACACAAACATCATTGCATTGTCAGGCTTGTCAGCAGTGGGAATGGGAAGACATGTTCTTGTTTTCTGTTCTTTCTTCTCGGCTGAATTGATACGTTGCAACCCCAGTTTTCATGGGCGCAGCACAGAGAGTATCAATGATGCGACTCTCTTTGGGTGCCACCGGAGCTCTATGGCAGCAGTTAAACGAGTTGAAGAACAAGAAGCATTGCAAAGCAAAGGTATTCTTGAAACTTGGAAAGAAACGTTCTTTAGTGATTCCCGAGAAAGAAAGGCGATGAAATTCTTCCGGGGTTTAATTTGTTCGGCTGAAAGCAAAGCCATTTGTTAGACAGAATTTTCAGAGGTGGGTTGGGATCAAGGAATCCTCTGGCAACACAGGCAGGCCCCATGGCTTCAAGCCAATGTCTGGGCTCTGTCTTCTCTCAAGTTACATTCATGTCAAGTCTGGGCTTACAGAGAAGTCCAAACGTTTAGGCTTTCCAAGAGCCTAAGCCTTTTGGGAAAGCCTCGGATCTCGGCTTTGGGTCTAATGCTTTTCTCGATACATGGGGCCCAAAGCATCTAAAGCTGGAAACACCTTGTCTGTTGACCCAAAAATAGCATTTTAACCCACTGAATTCTGGGCGAGATCTTTTTAAGAAATTGACCTCGGTTTACTAAAAATTTTGATTCAGATCAATTTTTGAAACTGGTCAATTGGATAAAATTTAATTATAATTAAAGATGCTATATATATATATATAATACGTTATTTGATTACCCAAGATTTATATATAAAAAAAAAAACTAAAAACTATTGCTCAAAAAATTTAATGTCAATTAATTCGGTTAATTATTATAAAATTCAGCTAGATTAATCAAAATTTGACTTCATTTCCATTTATGAATCAAAATGTTCGATTTTTTTAATGCCCATTGTCTACGGAATCTTATGATCTGGTCCGTCCTCCGTGGATTACTGCAAGAGAATCACGTGACCCGACAGAATCTAACCTTTTTCCCAGGTGACGCAAGGGAAGAGTTAGGAGCCTGGATGGCTCCAACTTTTCTAGGGAGGGGAAGAGTTGTCATGGCTCAAAATGTTAATTGTAAAGAAGATTCTCTCCAACAACAATTTCACCTCCAAATAATAAAATGCCCTTTTAAAGACGGTAAAAGAAATTGTAAAATGTAAGCGATAACGAGTAATCTATGTCTAATTGACCATATAAGAAGAGCCATGCCATTAAAACATGATGAAAACAAAGAGTGAAATTAAAGAAAAAAAAAAAAGAACAGAGAGAGAGAGAGAGAGAGGAAAGGAAAGAATTAGAAAAATTACGAAATAAGAAGGCTTGCTTATATTGTTATTCACGGTTCTAGAGGATGGAAAGTATGCATGTAAGAATGGTAGAAGAGAGGGGGGAGAAGGAAGAGGAGAAGGAAAGGAAAGTGATTCAATTCCCGAGAAAACAAAAAACAGTTCTCAATTTCTTTTTTTTTTTTTTTTGTTTTTACTTTTCTCGAAGTATGGGTCATACTCACATGTTTATGTTTGGAGACAATAGCCTAGAGCATTACGCATTCTTAGTCTACTGGGTCCACAAAACCACCCTACTTTGGCCTACTGGTAAATCTCTGTCCAAGGGCCCCAAAGCCCCCCCCCCCCAAAAAAAAAAAAGTACTGTGAAGATGGGAATTAAATTAATATTTGAACTTTTGCATGCTTTTCAAGAACAAGTTTTCGTGCGTGTGTGCGCGCGCGCGCGTTAAAAATGACTCCATTGTGGCATGGGGATCGCAAGTTTTGATTGCATAAAATCTTTTTTGTTTTTTGGTGGTGAAAACTAAGGGTTAAAACTCCCATAATCTGCCGTGCCTGCTTGCTGGTCTGGAATTAGAAGCCGACAGGGAAGAGTGGGAAGCAAACGTTTTGACACAGAGGCCAACCCCACCAAGTTGGCAAGTGCCAAACTGACAAACCCATTTTTTTTCGCTTGCACCGCTTGCTGACAACTGGGGGATTCCATGGGCATGCGTTGCTTTATGGAGCCCAAATATAGAGGGGAACGTGGCAACCCTCTCAAACAACACTTGCACGTCTGCAGAGAAGCAGGACAACTTGCTGACAAAGATAATCCCATTTACATCGTTATCGAAAGTGATAACCACCACAACACATAATTCTTTTTCATAGTTTGGCAAAAATTAGACCTCAAGAAACCCAGTATCTGCCATGTTCACCGAAAAAAAAAAAAAAAACTAAATATACCAAACACTTTCATCTAATAGCTCTTAAAGCTGACCCTTTTTTCATTTACTTGGTATATTGAAAGACTCATTAAACCGTTTGTGGCAAGGATTGTTCATGGTTGGAGGCCCCCTGTAACCTATAAGACAAAAAAAAATTTTAAAAAAAAAGTTATGGGATGCTGAGTTATAATCTAACGTTGACATTCTGATGCTTAAGTTATAAAGGATATTTTTGAAAACATAGGAAATAAATATTAGTACTAAGGGCTTACCTTTGTGATGCATATAGTTTCCCTGACGTGCTTCTATTGACTAAGGTAAATTGAAGAGCACGTCGTGAGTCTTTTGTCATGTAATATCGGTTTGTCCTCTTAGCAAATCTGCCAAAACGGTTGAGTATCACTCTGCAAAGGATGCAAAGCCGGGGGTATTTATTCTTGGGACGCGGGTCTTATCGTGTTCGGGAGGGCTTCCCGATGGAAGTAAGAGTATGACGGGTGAGTTCTCAGATGATGGCTAAGAAGTGAATCTCAGGGCTAGCCGGTTGTCCGCTTGGAGGCATTTTACTGGCTAGAGATTTTCGGTTGACGTTATTTCAAGGGGGACTAGGCTGCGTGCTTGGGACAGTTTACTGGCCAGTTGTGTTGAGCCCAGTTGGCTGTAACATTATCCTTATCATATAGAATATTATTGTGTATGCAATATGAATATTTTTCCAATCTCTCTCTCTTTTTTTTTTTTTTGTGTGGGTGGGGGAGGAGAAAAGAGGGGTTTTAAAGAAAGATCAAAATCTAAAAAAAAAAACCAAAAAAAAAAAGAAGGGATTGAAGAAGATAGAATTCGCTCTCTTAACCTTTTCTTTTATTTGGTGATTTGAACCAAATACCCAAGATACATATTAAAACTTCTAAATACTTTCGCATGCTCGTAGATACTTTTATAGTGACTGTGAGTACTATAATTCTGATTATAACATTTCTCTCTTTGTTCTTTTGGTTTGGCAGTAAGTGTAATTTAGCAATTGGGCAATGCAGTTTAACCCTCATTAAATATCAAAAGCTCTCACCGAGAGTATCCCTTAGTTATTTGTTCGACATGGGGTGCTCTAATCTTAAGAGAGCAGAGAGCAAGTATACCCTTTTGATTTTGAGGCGTCTAAAGATCATCCGCGCACTCCTTTTTAGTTTTTAATCGTTAAATGCTAAGAGGATTAATAACTGACCATTATGTGTAATTTAGGTTGTAACTTGATGCACAAAATTTGCAACTTTAGGCCAACACTTCCCCACCCCCCAAAACAAACAAAAAAAAAAAGGCCATAAAAGACAAGCTATGACCAACTTCTTAGAGTACAGACAAACACTGAATAAAAATGGCGGTTCGGAACTCCCAAGAACAGATAACGGCACCATTCTTAGCCAGATATGTATAATAATAACACTGTATTCGATTTCTTTCGTACTTTAGTTCTCTCTTGTCTTGTCTTGGCACTTGTCTTATTGCTTTTGTCTCATTGGATCTGTTTCCCGGAATTCATTGGCATAAGTGGGACAAGATGTCTAGAAAGTTTTTGCTTTCTGAGTTTGCTTTGAAGTTCATTTTTTCGTATAGTAATCTGTTCGTTTGTTTGGTTCTTAGAAATATAATCGAGGTAGAGGCACGACGTGTGTGATGCATTTTAGTTAAGAGTGAATTTGGGGACGTTTGAAACTGTGTCTATTTTATTTTTTTTTCATTTTTCTGGTTTTCCCTACTTCTCATTCTAGAACATGGTCTTGTGTTTTTTCCCTGCTGCTTGGTGTCGTAAATTGGGCTTATTCACATGTAAAAGGGGGCTGTTGTTTAGTTGAAAGTGCTTTCTTTTGGGTATATTTCAGTGTGTTTTCTCATTTGTATTTGATCTTTTCGCGTTTGAGTTGCCAAAAGACCTTTAAGAACGACCCTAAATTTCTGAACTTGCTGCCAAGTTCAATTGTTACTTTTTGACAGGCAACGGTTTTGTTTTATTTAGTATTTATTTCTAATGCAACTACTTCGGGGAGCTCTTTATCTTTCTTAGTAGCATATTGTTGCTGAAAAAACTTGAAAGTAGTTTTTAATTGGTTTCTGTCTGTTGCTTATAAAATCCATGGCATCAATTGCTACTACCCGGGTATCGCCATATTTTCTTTTAAATCCAGAGATTAAGCCTCAGTTTCGAATAAGAGTTCAGAGTCTAGAAGGTACTGATTCAACAGTCTTACCATCTGATGCTCATGTCGTGAACGGAACTTCCTTCGTTGGAGAGAAAGAGAAGAATGGGGCACTTCTTCATGGATGCTTTGAGGATAAAAAAACAAGTGGGACACCAATCAATGGTGGGAATGGAGCATTAAAGTCTAGAGTTAAAAAAAGGTTGGTAAAAGATGTTGTCTCAGAAGATTTGGAGGTGCTGTGGGATGATGGCTATGGAACAAAAACTGTCAAGGATTATCTTGATGGAGCAAAGGAGATCATTAAACCTGATGGTGGGCCGCCAAGGTGGTTTTGCCCCATTGAGTGTGGGAAACCTTTGAATAATTCTCCAATTCTTCTGTATTTGCCTGGTAATTGCTGCCTCATCATAATAACTCCAAGCATTTGCAAATGAGAAAAAGTATTGTTTGATTAACGAAGTTACTAATTAAAAATGCCTGGTTTCCTTGAAGTGACCTTACCCTATAACATTTGCTATGATTTTTGGTGGATTCAACTGTAAGCTAGGCAAGTAAACTATATAGGATTTTGGAAAGCTTAAATTATTTTTTTGGTATTATGTATTCAGGGCTTGATGGCGTCGGTCTGGGCCTTATTCTGCACCATAAAGCTCTTGGGAAGTGAGTTATGTTTTTGCTTCTAATTGTTATTTCCAATTAATCAAATTCTTGGTCATTTATTTTGCTTACTGATTACCAAACTTCGTTTAAATGCCTTGTAGGAATTTGATTTAGATGTTAAGTATCCTAAATTTCAAATGTTGTAGAGGAAGTCGATTTAGGAGTTAGTATCCTAATGTTTTTGTCTGCCCTCAAATTTTTTCAAAACAAACACATTTGCCATAATGGAATCGGTTAAAAAAAGGCCGTCTCAGTGCTTAGCCTCCTACACTGTAGGGTGTGGGGAGAGATCGGATGTGTTACCAAGAATTTATGCTTGTGCTTCTACCTCTAAAGCTATTTGAACTGCTTCATTTTTTCCTTGTTTTGGTCATGCTTTATAATGAAAGGAGTGGTAAGGTTCTCTCATTTTCTTGTTCTGGCCAAGTTTCAGTAATTTGTTTTTGACTTTCTTGGTATTTTTCCCATCAATTTGGCTCCACTAAAGATTTCCACCATAAAATATTGACACATGCAGGGCATTTGAAGTTTGGTGTCTTCATATTCCTGTATATGATCGAACACCATTTGAAGGTATTAGTCTTTCAGAATTATAAATATGGAAAATTACTCTCTTATGTAATATGACAAACATTGGCGGTTGAGAACTTTTTCTCAAGTTTCCGTTTTAAGTTTAAGAAAATTTATAACTACTTGGGAAAGAAGAATGATTGGAGCATCACATAGACTCACAATTTCTTTTTAAGCAGTTTGAAGATATCCATGAATCCTCATGTAGTTATAAACTGTTACTTTTTATGTATTATTGCATGAAGCACTGGTGAAATATGTTGAACAAACAGTGAGGCATGAGACTGCCTCATCTCCAGATAAGCCAATTTATCTAGTGGGGGACTCCTTTGGAGGATGTCTAGCACTTGCTGTTGCTGCTCGTAATCCAAAAATTGATATTGTATTGGTACTAGCCAATCCAGGTCAGTGGCAAGGCAAACAGTAATTCATGGTTTCTTTTTGTAACTGAATTCTGCACAGCAATTGATTCTTTCGCAAACATGAATGTTTACTCACATACATATGTACACCTGATTAACTTCTGACATATCTTTATCTGAATCTCTTTAAAATGGTCTGATGTTTTCATTCTTTTTTTTTCAGCTACATCATTTGGCAGGTCACAACTGCAATCTTTGTTTCCTATCTTGGAGGCTTTGCCAAATGAACTAAATGTTGCAGTCCCCTATCTTCTTAGCTTTGTTATGGGTAGCTTGATCTGTTACTTTGCAATGTTGCCTTTATTTTATTTATTGTCTGCAGACTTTTTAGTACTGGAAAATCTGGGGAATATTTCAATAGCTTTCATTAGTTTCATTTGTTGGTGGAATATTTTTAATATCGCCTTCATAGTGAATGTCGATTTCATTATTTGCATTGTTACAGTTCTAAAAGATTTATCATAGTGTCTTGCTTTACATGGCAACTAGATTAATTGTGAAAGTACCTTGCAGTTGGGGGTTTCTTTTCATCACATCAGAAAAAAATTCTGTGGTTTGCCAATTTTGATTTTCATTACACAGGTAATCCAATGAAGATGGCAACAGTTGGTATTGCTGATAGACTTCCTCTTAGATGGCAAAGTGCACAATTGTCTGCTAATCTTGCGCTGCTGTTTCCACTGCTTGCTGTAAGAATTAAGGAGCTCATTGCCAATGTTTTTGCACTTTTTATTCTATTTCATTCTGTGTTTGACAGTTTTGGGCTCATTCTGCTCTCTTTGTTTCCCATTAACTGAACTGCTGCCATGAACTTTTATTTGAGTACTAGTAGAATGAAAGCTGTAGAGAATCTTAACATTTAATTTTCAGGGTTTGGCTGACATTGTTCCGAAGGACACTCTTCTTTGGAAGTTAAAAATTCTAAAATCAGCTGCTGCTTATGCTAATTCCCGTCTTCATGCTGTAAATGCTGAAGTTCTATTACTTGCGAGGTACTGATTCTTCCAACATACATTTCTTGAAACTTCAGTTCATTGTGTCTATATTGCGATATTCCAATGATCATGCTATATTACCAGTGGCACAGTTATATCACCCTGTCTCCCTTGCATTCCCTCACATACTGCAAAAGGAACTGCCTTTCCTTTTACTTGATGCCTCCTTGAAGGTTCTTCACAACTGCCTTCCACTAAAAATTTTTAATAATAGAAAAGGAACTGGAACCTTGCACTACCACATCTATGTGCTATGATTTCAACAAACAATATAATTAATTTAAGTAATGACCACAAATTAAATTATATGGTATATCTTCAGCCAGTTTTCTTCTCATAATATATATGCAAGTCAATTCTGAATTGGAAATCTTAATGTCAAGATGAAAATGATTGCTCATTTTTGCTGCAGCGGCAGGGATTTCATGCTTCCTAGTGGAGAAGAAGCTAATCGTCTCAAGAGCTCACTGCAGAATTGCATGGTTCGTTACTTCAAGGAAAATGGACATACCCTTTTGTTGGTAGGTGAAGAAAACATTTTATATGCATGCATGCAAATGAAATAAGTTTATTTTGTATGTGGTCACCTTTACTTGTATGCAAATGAAATAAGTGGATTTTGTATTATGCATGTGTCAGCGGCATCTGCCTTGAATGATGAAGACCTGCTATAATTCTTCTAAAGCTACTTGAACAAGTATCAGCTTCCTCCATAGCCAATTTCTGGATATTGTTTGGAACCATTTGCCATTGGCCCTTTTCTTTGGACAATGGTTTTATCTAATGTGGCAATTGTGAAAGAAATAATTGGTGCTTTGGGTACTGAATTAATCTATTGACAGCTTTACGCTAATGAGGAAGGCTATTATTGTCTGCACTCTCGTTCATTGTGCCATTATGTTTGGCCAGTTACATTTGTGACCCTTAACTTGCTCACCATTCTGTACAGTGAAACTTACACGTTTTATATGGACTGATTTCTTCTTGCTTCTTTTTCTTCTCCCCTCCCCCACCCTTCATATCTCTTATTTTTCTCCTCCTTTGCACTGTACAGGAAGATAGTATCAATCTGCTCACAGTTATGAAAGGTACTTGCAAATACCGTCGTTCCCAGAGAACTGATTTTGTCTCAGACTTCCTGCCACCTAGCATTTCAGAATTCAGACTTGGATTTGGAGGATTTGGGTAATAAAAACACATCAATTTGTTAAATGTATTACCTTGAGATTTATCAATAGGGCTACAGTTTACTGGTAAGGATGATAGTGCTCCTACTTGGCTCTGGTTAAGCCTCAGCATTTTTGTCTTTATTCACTTTATCTGGACAGCATCTAAAGTAGCTAAAATCCTGTTTTTAGATGGTCCAGGTCTAATCTATTTTGCAATCTGTCAGCCATGTGCAGATCCTTTACTCTTCAGCCGCTTCCTCTACCTTTTATATTCTAGTAACTTTAAAATACAATTTTTGACTGCTTCTGTGCAAATTTGATCTTTGTTGGTGGAATTCTCAACTTGGTCTCTGTTGTTTTCCTACTTCACAAGAAATTTATGCAGTGGAAGAGATGCAGTGCTTGAATTTCTAGAACAAATAATTGTCTGTTAGATCTCCATGTGCTCCTCACTCACTTTGGTTCCTGTTTATCCCAAGCTTTCATCAATCAATGTTGCTAGCAACATAAAGATATCAAGTCGTGCAAAGTTTTCTTGTGTTAGTATGCATTAAGGGAAATCATGGCTTCATAAAGTTAGCAAGTACACAAACCTTGTATTCACTTCATGACTAGCAGTTAAAATGCTGAAAATTACAATGGAAAATACCCTCAGTTGGATATTCATGTTTAGAGTCTCTCTATCAATCATTGCACAAATTGAGGTCCAATCCACTTTGGCTTAAAAACTGAGTTCCTCTCTATTTGGGCTTTGGCTGCATGCCAGGTTGTTAAAGCTACATCCCAACACAGAAATTTGTCTATCTGAGACTCAAGCTGGTCTTACAATCACATGAATGTCAGGTTATTACAAATGGCTGCTTCTTCTGCAATGTTCTCTACTTTGGAAAATGGAAAGATAGTGAAAAGCCTCGACGGGATTCCCAGAGAAGGTCCTGTTTTGTTTGTTGGTTACCACATGTTGATGGGCCTGGAAATTTTTCCTCTTGCTCAGGAATTGCTGAGAGAAAAGAATATTATGGTTCGTGGTATAGCACATCCAGATATCTTTTTAGGAAAACTTGAAAATTCATCTACTGAATTTTCTGTGGTTGATTGGATCAAAGTAATGGGCGCAGTGCCAGTTTCAGCAAGCAATCTTTTCAAATTGCTTTCTTCTAAATCACATGTGCTTCTTTATCCTGGAGGTGCACGGGAGGCTCTTCACTATAAGGTCTGTAAAATTCCTTATAATTGACTCTTAAAGAAATTTCACTTTTGTTTGATCTAAATTTCTCCAAAAGCCAGATATTATATATTAAAGAGTTATTATTTTCTCTCACCTAGTTCTGCTTGGTTGCACTGTTCCAATGATAAGAACCATCCATGAAAAATTTTGTTTCTCTCAGTTCATGCTTCTTTGACTTCCAGGGTGAAGAGTATAAAATAATTTGGCCTGATCAACCAGAGTTTGTGAGAATGGCAGCAAAGTTTGGTGCCACTATCATACCATTTGGAACCGTGGGAGAAGATGATATTACGGAAGTAAGCTTTTGCAATACTTTTCCTATATTTAATATAGAATTTTTCAGGAACATGTGGAGTGACACTGTGGAGATTGCAGCTTCCTTCCTTGTAGGAAGTTATGCACCATGTAGGATACAGAATCTGCTTGAATTAAAGCATTTCTGATAATTTAACTCCTTAAGTCCTTCTGCCATCGCATTTGCTTTGCCTTGAAGTTTCTCATTCTTTCTATTCTGACATGATCATTAACCTTTTCTGATGATTGCATGTGCAATTGGCAGTTGGCTCTTGATTATCACGATCTGATGAAGATACCTATTGTTAATGACATCGTTAGAAACAATGCTCGTAGAACTGCAAGAACAAGGTCTCTGCTTTCCCTGAAATGGCATTTGCTTTCTTCCCGTATTAAGTCACATGTCAACTTTCTATGCTTGCTACCATTTGCTCAGAGCACGTTGACAGAATTATACTCTGATTATAGGGACGAGAGAAAAGGGGAAGTTGCCAACCCGGAACTTACTGTCCCAGTGCTTCTGCCCAAGGTGCCTGGCCGCTTTTATTATCTGTTTGGTAAGCCAATAAGAACAGAAGGGAGGGAAGAGATACTGAAAGACAAAGACGGCGCAAGCCAGTTATACTTCGAGATAAAATCGGAAGTTAAACGTCTTATAGATTACTTGCTGAAGAAGCGAGAGGAGGATCCTTACAGGAACATCTTTGATAGAACAGTATACCGTGCATTACATATGCCCGCCCGTGATATTCCCGCATTTGACCCTTAATATTTGGCAAGACAAGGCAATTTATTGGTCTCAAATGCTTCCGCATACATTGATTTCAGAGTCTCTATCTTGCAAACGTACTAATGCTTTTTTATTAGATTCATTCTTAATGCTTCCACTTCAACATCTCAAACTCTTGACTACTAGAATGTCTTTCTAAAGACAGCAAGAAACAAATTGTAAACATGGTGACAACTACCAATTTGTAATTGACCAAAAGAAAGTGAAACAAATGTAAAGAAAAAGAAGAGGAAAGAATAGACTGTGAGGAAAACAAAATGGCCCATAAATCCACGCTAAGCTGTGAACATTTAAGGTGCTTCAAAAAAGAAAAACACAGATTGAATATGGAACATGAAGGCAGGCAACGGAGCTCAAAGTTGAGATGTATAATTGGAAATGCCTTCGGGTGTGTGAAAATTTTTCCATGGACCTGACTTATGGATCTCCTTTTACATAAAGTAAATTACCTACGATTATTGACCCCAGTTGTGTGAGAAGAGTCCACCATAGGCTAGGTTTATCTCTAAGAAATAATGCTCGATGCAAGGTCTGAAAGGTATAAAATTTTACAGGCTGGAAGAATGTGAATCTGCTGCTCTGTGAAAAATGGCAGCCACTCATCCCCTTGATTCCACAGCTGTGGGATGCCGCTGCAGTTCCAGTGCAGCTGACATTCTCTAAATAGAGGGGGAGATTTTTGTATCTAATTGTGTCAAGTTTTAGTGGCCTATGTTGATTCTGTTGCCTTTCATTTTCCGCTTTATTCTCAATTGTGGAGATGACATATTCTGTACTCCACTTCTCGTAGACCCAGTTTGCCCACTCAAGCTAAGGCATTGGAGGTCACAATCTATATCAGAATATGATTCTGTACCAATTTCTGTGGTTGGACGAACTTGAGGGTATCTCAAATTGCAGAGCAAAAGGTAGCATACAATACGATTGCATCTCGTTTCCTTTTTTCAGGCTTTACAGTATAGTTTGTCTATATAAGAAAAACTTCTAACTTGTTTCCTAGCAAGAGAAGTGGTAGACTTCTTTGAGGAAGAAAGGTTTTGGCCTAACGATGGCTGGGTATGATTACACATACAGAGGCTACTACACTCCCAATGCACCAAGAACTGATGGTTGGAGCAAAACAAGAAATGATTCTGATCATGTGTGCCGGCCAGTCATCATTGATGCTGAGGGGAGGAAAAGGCCTATTGTTTCTTTCTCTCCTGTCCAGAGCACAGAGTTCCATGTTACAAGAACTGAGGCAGTTCAATACGTTCCTTCATCTGCAGCCTCTGATACCAAATATGACCCTCGCTTTTCAAGGCCTAATTCATGGGAAAATAATGGTGTTGTCAAAGATAAGTGGCGCAGGCCTCAAAGCCCTGTTCGTGATCGACCTCCAACTGTTGAGAATTTCATCACCGACGGGCGAACTGAGGCTAGCAGACCCAAGTTTGAGCTTTTGAGTGCTTCAAACTGGCGCCAGACTCCTCCAACAACTTATCATTATGGTAATTCCGGTAGCTACAGTGAGAACAATGACTGGAGCAACAAGGAACGACAAAAGCACAAGTTTAATCCAAATGAAAATGAGAACAGTGACGACTATTTCCACAACTATAGCAACAGGATGGAGCCAGCCATGGCCGCCAGTGGTGGGTGGGGTAGGCCAAGTGATGCTGGATGGGGTACACAACCTGATGGCACTCTCTCCAGGCCAACAAGTGATATCGACACAGCCATGCGATACTTAGAAGAAGCTGCAAAACCTTACCCAAAAATCACCGACAGCAAGGCATTTGCAAGGAGATACGGCAACCTTAAATTGTCAAACAGGCCAAGAAAATGACTTTCTATGATCGCTTCCCTAGGCCTCCAGATGCTTCCTAAACGATCTACTCGTTTCTTTGGCCTTATTAAATACTGCATAGGTGTCTATTTTGGCTTCTGTTCATCTGCTTGTATAATCATCTGGTATTTAAGCTTGCCCTCAACAGTTATTTCTCATTTGACTACTTAAACAAGTTTTCTTTGTAAGCAACTGTATTAAGTAAGGGAGAACATATTCCTGGGTATGTGCATAGAAACCAGGCCTTGTAGGTGCATTTCAACAGGCTACCCTTATGTTTTTCTTTGACCCGCAGGATGGTTGAAATCATCACAGAACACGACTTAGAGATTCTGCTTGTTCATTTTTATCGGATACTTCTACCCTCTGAATTTATAGTTCATCATTTGTGGAAACAAAGCATGAAATCACACATGAATATGATGTCATGAAAAAAAAGTACCAAAGATTGGTTTTTTTCATTAAAACTTGTGCAATCATGAGGGGAAACTTACTTTTAAAATCAAAACTTCCACATCAACGCAACAAAAATGAATGAACCTTTGAGCTTTCGTAGCCCCAAAGATCTAAAAGCAAAGGTAGATTCTTCAGTTGAACATAAGGGGAAGAGCTCTCACCGCCATGTATGCATCCACCATCTGACCAAAAAAAAAAAAAAAGCCACAAACAAAAATTGATTAAAATTATTTTCAAGTTGCTTTACTCAAAACTCTAGAAATCCACCGTCTAAAATTGCAACCATAAAGCTTAGTTCATTAGTTACAGCGGCACGAGCTGCCCTATGCCTCTCCACCAGTTCAGTTAAAACTTCATTAAGGCGCTTCTTCACCTCTCCAGTAAGCATGCATCCCGCAGCATACTCCCAAGCAAGGACAAGCAAACGAATGTAAAGAAAGAACCAAAGCAAATATACTATTCAAGTTGTTACTAGTTCTGTGATTACACCAACACGTAGAAAGAAATAGGATTGAACAAAACTGAAAACAGTAATCTCATCTTCTTTACGTGCTCAAGCTCATCATCATCCTCCAGGAAAAATCTTAAATATTTTACTGGTATATCTACCTGAAAATTGGCAAAGCAAAATAAGTGACCTCTTAGAGCGAATTTTGATATTCTTCAACATGAGCAAGCAGAAGGGTATACTACCTCGAGATTCACTCCATAGGGTCTAGGCTTTTCTAAATAATCTTGCCCGCCAGAGAATGCGTGCTTGTTTATCTGTTGCCGTTAATACAATTTCCCATTCACAACTGTCAAAAACACTGAAAAAAAACACATGTCGTCCATCACATTGGCGAAACCATGTCTATTTCTGAGTATCAGCACTGATCTATGACCTGGACTTAAGCTTAATTTGCACGTATATGGATTTAACTATTTAAGCATTTCCATCCATATACGTTAGCCACTAAAGACCGAAGTGCACAAATTTCCCCCAGAGGTGGGGACAACATCACCAGACAAGACCAGCTTTCATTATTCTAATTGAATACTGATTATATCATTTTTGACCCAGATTCATAGATGATGGAAATTCTTAAAGCATGACCTGAAGACTTGAAATTTTATGTGGCTACAAAGAGATTCAATATCTTTTCCATCATGACGAGCTCCAACCATTCTTGATTTATATTATAACCCAACAACCTAACTCCTGGATGCCTCTGCATCCTAAACGTATGTCCCTGCATCCTAAACGTGTGTCCATGGTGGAAAACCTGGCATGGGGAGAGAGACAAGAGACAAAGGAGCAGAGGATGCTGTGTTCTTTCCAAGAACCTACCTCGGTCTTAATCGCCCTAGCTGAATCAGTTACATATGTGGCAGAATTTGGATCACTAGCTTAAATTTTTCCTGTCTCCCCCGATATCAGTCATAAACTGCATGATTAAATATATCAGGTTGACAGAAGATTTGATTTCAAAGTAATTAGAGTACTTGCAAGGAAGGAAAGAATGATGACTCAATCAGTGATGGTTTGTGATATCCTATTTGTGGAGCAACATCTTGTGTCATTTTGAAATATGGATCCTGAACAGATCAGGCGGCACAAAATCAATTTAAAAAATGAAAAAAAAAAAAAGGCGAGTGTAGATAAAAAAGCATCCATGCACACATAACCCTCGCGCGATCAGTGCAAGGAACTGCAGCACACACATACACATGCACATATTTACATAAAACAACATTTCTAACTATTCAAGTATCTAAGAACAAAGAAATGATGAAACATCCCAGGGAGTCTCCCTTAAAAGAGATTAGAAAGTATGTGAGGTCACACAAGAATTGCTTGAAGAGTAACGATAAATCCGAGAGCTCAACCTGGACAATTGCGCATGGAATTAGGCAACTTAGGTTCTTTCTGCCAGAAAACAAGTGTGGGAATGAACTGAGAAATGATGGGACTGCCTGCAGCAGCATACAATTGGAGCATATTGACTCACTTCAATAAATATCCAACGATGATGATGATACAAGTCATACATGACCAGCATGCAGGAGCAAGAAGCAAACCTGCACAGGTGGAAAACTAACTTTTCCAATATCATCTTCACCAGTGAATCCAAAAAATGCCAACAACCCGTACATTGGTGGCAAACCTTCAGGACATGTGCAACAGTCTAAATAACAAGGAACTCGAGAGTAGCTGAGGATTCTTCAAATAAAATAAATTAATAAATAAATAAGAAGAAGAGGAAAAGAAAATCAGTGGAAAAACTTGTTACCTTATGGTATGTAACACATTTTGCAACCCTCACCATACCATATTCTTGTAAAAGGAACTGCAATGAAGATTTGCACATAAAATCAGGTATAAATAATATGCTTAAATAAAATCAAGATGCACAAAAAAAAAAAAAACCCATGCTTTGCTGTTTATGGCCAATCAAATCAGAAGAATATCAACAGAAAGTAAGATATGCATTTGATGACACTATTCCTATGGGGAACCACACTTGGCATGGCTGTTGGGAAAGACGTCCCATCATTTTTGTGGCAGAAAGCCAAAAGTCCATTAAAATAGAAATGAGTTACTTTTCTGTCACAGTGAAAAAAAAAAAAAAGAAAGAAAGAAAATGATTTGCATCCTATGTGCTTCAAAAAAACGAAATAAAAGTTCAAGTTGGAAGTACACGAGCTCAGCAATTGATTCTCACAAGCCCTAAGCATTCAACTCTATATATATACTTCTCTTCAAATCCATTATGGTGCGGGGTTTTAATGCAATGCAAAAGCACATTTATGATAATGTACATTTTGTCGAATACAACCACTGGCACTGGACAGAAGGCAGTGGGCGTGGAAACCAAAATGCATGTCTGGGTGCAAATATCACTGAACAATAAATAATACTTACCATGGACTTTCTACTTATCTGGTCGTTTTCTTCTAAAATTAAACTGTTTGTGTTGTCATCTCTACACATGTCACGTAGTCACCAGGCACTCAAAGGTTAGCACCTAACGAATCATTGAAAAATCTTGATTGGCATAAGTGACATAAAACGAACTTCGTAGTACCTTGGCAATGGCATCGCTAGACATGAACTCATGACAGAAAACCCACTTCACCTAAGTCTAATTGGGTTATGACTTTTTTTTTTTTTTGGCAATAAATTACTAAGTAAAATATTTGTAATGAAGGCATTATTAATCAAACATAATTCAAATAAATTTGATTAATAAATTAAAAATTCACATAAATACAAGGGCAGCATTATTGAAAGAATATATATATATGTGAATAATTAGTGATATTTATTAATGAATGAATTATTTGTAATAAAGCCATTATTTAAAAAAAAAATGAAAAACACAAAAAAAAAAAAAAAAACACATGAGGACAATTGGCATTAACAACGTCACCTGCTCTCACGTATTTGTTACTCTAAAAAATCTAGTTAACTCTCTTCACTACTTGCCCTTTTTATCTCACTTCCCCGCAACTTTTCCGTTGCATTCCCGAGAAAATCTGGCAAAGCGCGGCTCACGTGAGAATTACTCTCCCGTTGAGCGCCTTTTTTTTTTTCCCTAAAGATCACTCCTTTCAGTCTTCATTGTTTCTCAGCTGATTCGATCTTTCTTTTCCTGTTTTGGGTTTTGGATAATTGGGTACACAGTGTGTGCCGATGGCTTCATGAACGTGAATTTGGGTGTCTAACCGGTTAAAATCGAGGTGGGTCTTGGAGTTGCTATGTCGGTTTGTTTTTATCTTTAGCTATCTTTCATTCTGGAATTAAGTCACGGATCTTTCAGTTCTTTCAGCGTGCTTCCTGGCGGTGTTTTGATCCATTCTGCTAATTTTTTTTGTTCTCCTCCCTTTATGTTTCCTATCTTCAACTTTGGAATTCTTGAATTTTTCGTATTTATTCCATCAAGTGTTTTAAAAGGTCATTTCTTTTACCAGATATAAAGCGTTAGCATTAGCATTAGACTACCATAAACTAACAATAATTAATGAAGTATCAGTTGGCTCGAGGCTGAGAGAGCAATCCAAGTTTCAGTTAAATCTTGGATGGCCTAAATTTTTGCCAAATGTAAGTTACCTACTGATTTCAAAGGTTTTCTTTTTTTCAAATAACAATAAATAAATAAATAAATACATGACTTGAAGATTCCTGCTCACTCGTTGTTACGATTGCACTACTTTATCTTCCTCCCTCTGGTATTTTACTCACGAAGAATCAATTAGTCCACGTTATATCGCAAAGTATTGTTTGTTGGCGAATTTTCTTTTTATGGCATCCCGTATCAATTTTTGTTAACAAGTCTGAGAGACGTGTGCATATTTCTCCGCCGGCCTAGAAGAAGTCAACTATTGCTTTTCAAATCTCTGATTTACATTCAAATGGATACTTCATGTTTAATAGGTAGGCATGTATAAAAACCAACTGCAAGAGTTGGCTCAAAGAAGCTGTTTCAATCTGCCATCTTATTCATGTATAAGGGAGGGGCCAGATCATGCCCCTCGATTCAAAGCTACTGTAAACTTCAATGGGGAATCTTTTGAAAGCCCTGCCTTTTGTTCTACTCTGAGGCAGGCAGAACATGCTGCAGCTGAAGTTGCTCTGAACACACTTGCTAGCAGAGGACCTTCTAGAAACTTAGCTGCTAGAGTTCTGGTGAGCATATGGTTTCTATTAATCCATTTTTTTTTCTTTCATCTTGGAAGTTTTTATTGCTTCTATGTACTTTATACCCCATTTAATATAATCTCCTTTCATGTTGGCCATTGTTCAATAGATTCTTGTTATGTTAGTACTTAATTCTGTTTTGTAGTTTTCCACAAAAGACTTGATTCTGGTTAGAGTTAGAATGTTTGTGGTTCCTTTCTGCTACACAGGATGAAACTGGTGTCCACAAGAATTTACTTCAGGAGACTGCTCACAGGGCCGGCCTAAAGCTTCCAGTGTATGCCACCATTCGTTCAGAACCTGGCCATGTTCCCATGTTCTTGTGCATGGTTGAGCTTGTGGGAATGAGCTTTAATGGAGAACCAGCTAGGACGAAGAAACGAGCTCAGAAGAATGCTGCGATGGCTGCCTGGTCTGCCTTAAAAAGAAGTATGAACCTATTATTTGTGTGTAAAGTGCTTTTGTGGAGTTCTTTAATGTGATTAGAGTCAGATGACCACTAGACTGCTATTCTTTTGTGTGAAGTTATTTTGGAGAAGAAGCATGACTTTCTTGTTGAATCAAGTTGTCTACTTGAGTGATGGGTATCATTCGCTGCAAAATTGTGTTCTTTTTGAGCCACCCAATGTACACTGTTTTATGGCAACTCTTCAGTTGGTGTTTAATGTGGCAGCAGTACATGTGGGAAATAGCCTACTGAGACAGATGCAGTGGGTGCCCTCATGTGCGGTTTGCAAGATAAGGAGGGATTATGATTTAGCATCTAGTACATTTGGGCTTTTTTCTTTTCTTCTTTTACCACTTATCTTTCATTATTTGTTTTATGCCACAAATTCTTGCTTAAAATTTCTCAAGGATCATTATATGTACTTTCAGGTTTCTTGACTTTTACCAGTTTGCCATGATTGTTTTCTGAATCATTATCTTTACAGTGGTGCAGCATGACTCATCATCCTTCAGTTTGTCCTCGTCTTCAGTGGAGACCAAAAAGGGCAATGAAGAACAAGAACAAGTCATTGTTGCTCGCCTTCTTGCATCTCTACAACCAACTGACTTGAAGAATTCCAAGCCAAAAAATTTACAATGTTCGCAGGACAGGTTTATCCCTATTTGTGGAGAGTTAACCCTTCCAACACCAAATTTATATGCTGTGCATGGACAGGGCTGGGAAGACCAAAACTTTTCCCCTGCAATGGCCATTTATCAAATGTGGCAGCAAGAGCAATTGTTGCTGCTGCAAAACCATTTGCTAGCACTTCATGTTCCACTGGCGCCACCTCCTGGTCCTCAAATTCTCCCATCTATGCACTCTGTCCTTCCCTGTGATTCCCGTCTTTTTTTCCCTGTTAGAGGACATGAACCCACACCTGCAGCATCCAGAATTGCAACTGCTACCACAGCACCACCATTGTACCTAGCAAATCACATGGTCTCAGATCCAAGCGAGGGGAAGTCCATGGTGACTATTCAGGAGATACATGAGAAGAGTACAGAAGAATCGCCTGAATGTTCTCCATCAACAGTGTCAGATACCCCTGTTCTTGGCAACTTAAATGTGGAACAAAGGCTTAAGGAATCGGTTCATGAGAAGGATGAACCCAGGGGAGCTGAGCTGGAAAACAAAATTGAAAGTACTCAACCAGGAAAGCGCCAAGCGGAGCAATGTGACTGGGCTTCTCACGGGAGTTTACAACCTGAATACAAGCCTGTTGACTTTCAAGTCCAAAACCCTTGTGGTTTTGACTTTTCCCCATCTGCTCAACTGTATCCTTTAAGATCAAGTTTACCTAGAAGTTACAGTCCTCCTGTAATGATCAGAACTGTGAGGCCTGTACATTCATCAACTTCTCCTTCAATCCAAAGTATGATGCCTGTTTCTTCATTTCCCCGACCGCAAGATTTGGCAGCGCCGATTGCTGCTCCACCAAGAATGAGAATAAGACTCCCCTCGTATTCAGCTAAAGCTCAACCCCAAAGATTGGACATTGGGAGATTACATCCCCGATTCATGGCACCAGCTGTTCGAATAAGATCGGTAGTGCCAGTCTGTTCAGCTCCGCCACCAAGGGAGATGCCAAGTTATGGCCAGGAGGGAGTGTTACCCAACCAAAATACCGAAGACACGATGCCATAAGATATGTCAAAAGCAGGCTCAGAGCTTGGCAAGCCTGGAATATAAGCCAGAGGATATAGAATTATCTTAGTCTTCCATTTATAGGATTTTCATTAGTTTCTGCAGTTGAGTTGCTACGGTCTCTGGACACCCGCTGATGCCTTTGAAAAGCAATCAGGACAGCGGGGATTCTTCAAATATTTATGCATAAATTTGGAAACCATGTTCTTTCTGAGGCTCGGATCTCTATACTCGATTTTATTATGTTTATATTCGAGGTGTTCGATCAAGTTACTCCATAAAAGATGAGATTGTAATAGAAATAATAATAAAAAAAAGCCATCGCAATTCACTACATATCAAGGTTTATATATATATATATATATATTTTTTCAAATTGATTCAACTAAGCATGTTCTAGGTCATGAGCGAGATCATCAGAAGTTACTTTCTGGGTTCTTTCTAAACCTGAAATCACACGCCCCCAACTTGCTTAGCATTCTTGGGCCTTTGTATTTCTAATGATGCTGTGGCAACATATGCAGGAGCACAATGAATTTTTCATACCCTTTCATGTTCATATCATACTCATTGAAGCTAATTTATTTCTTCTTATTTCTTATTTGTTTCAGTCGAATATTACTTGTTGTTTATATTAGTGTTAATCCATATTATGAATTTGTGTGCTTTCTAATTATTACATGAAGTTTTGTCAATTTATGTTTATATAATTGTCTCACAGTTTCAAGCAGTGTTTGAACATCGAGAGGTGAGCTTATCATCTTTGGGACGTGGCTTATCACTCGTAATTTCTCAGCCAAAAATCAATTCCTGATACGTTATTGTCAGTGAAAATATTCATTTTTTCACTTTTCAAGAAGCCGACATCACCGAAATGTCCAATCTACCATCGGACGAGTGTCTAATTGAGACAGCGAATAGAGATTGCGGATACGTATGACTTTCGCCACAACTCATAAACTCCAGAGCCTAAAGGTCCACGACATCTTCCTGCACTTTTTTAGAACAAAAAACAGCAGTGAACTGGTTGGCAAATTTTCTCATGAAAAAGCTTCAATGCAACTCCACCCCCACGAACCACTTCTAAATCGTGTCTCTCTGAGTTTACATCTCCACACCCACGTACACACAACACACATAATATTGATGTCAAGGTGTTTTTTTTTTTTTCCCTTTTGTTTCCTCATTTTTGAGATTAGTCAAGTTGGGGCAATTTTTGGTATATGGAATGACTTGTGAGGCTTTGTTTCTTGGTATTTTAGAGGTCTTTTATATGGATACGGCTAATCTATTTATCTCGTTTTTTTTTTTTTTGTCTGTTGGGGTTAAATTCCGTTGATGATTTTCTTTTGTTTTTGATAGACTGTTGACGTTTATTTTTATTAAGTCTGTGTTTTCTAATGCCTTCTTTGGCTACATGGAACTTTTTCTTGGATTCCATGCGATAAAGATTGAGTCTTGGGCCGAATAATTTGTTACAATTATTGGTGCAAGTTAATTTTGCTATTATGTGAGTGAGTTTAAGAGGTAGTTGGGATAGAATTTTTCGTCCTTTTTGGTAGGTATGTTTTGAGGCACTTAAAAAACGTTTGTGCTATTTGAGACCCCAGGGGGCTTTGCCCTGTTCAATGTGTTGGATGAAAGGAAGCTCTCTAAAGTTGAGGTAATTATTGTTGATTGTCTTTTTGGGATTATTTTGTTTTAAGCAAATGTCAAATAAAATCAGACCATGTCCTTTATGATAGACATTGGTCCTGCATATCAAAATTGACTTAACTTTTATTTGATTGATTCTGAAAATAACTCAAGGAGACAATTTTATGTACAGTTTACAACTTGCCGCTTTATTTTTCTGCACAAGATAAATGGAGTTTGTGAGTTTCTTGCATTCCATATGCAGGGGCCATAACTTATCTCAAATTTTTGCTTTTGTGCAGGACTTGTCAAAGGAGTTTTCCCGCCAGACTCGGGGCAAGAAAGGTTACCTCAAGCCCCACCCCCCCATCCCCATCTCTGTCAATTGGAAATGTGTTTGGTCGTTTGTTTTTTTTTTTTTTTGAAGTCTTTATTCATTGGGGAATCAATCGTTTGGTGATTTATGTACACACCAGGTGGTAAAGCTGAAAGTCTTTTCCAAGTTTGAGAACACATTGGAGGCTTTAGAAGCAGTGACCAAATTAATTGATGGCACGACTAGTAAAGGCCTGCGCAAATTCTTGTAATCTCACTGTGACGGTGAAACACTAGCTGTTGTGGATTCAAAGCTGGGCAATTCAACGAAGGAAAAACTGGTCTGCTGGCATTTGTGTTTTTCTTTGTTTCTCTGTTTGCAGGTCCATTATTACCCATGATCAGCAGTCCTGCCTTGTCTAAGGGGTAGCAACTATTGTTTACAGAAAATAGAATGCATTAACAACAATGCTGTTATGGAATTGATGAGGGGCGTTAGGAGCCAGTTGTCTGAACTGGTATCTTGTTTAGCTGCTCAAGATTTGGCCCCAATGAGCTTGGGTTTATCTCATAGTTTATCTAGTTACAAGCTTAAGTTCAATCCTGATCAGGTATATTCTTTCATTTACACATTCTATTTCTGGAATGTCATATACTTGTCTCTATATCCTCGGAGCCATTTTTTGTTTCTTGAGGCCTTCAAATCAGGTTTCCCCCGTTATCTGATACCATGTGCAAAAATATTGGCTGTCGGTTGTAATGTGGCGTCTTAGTTGAAACAGGAGAACTTTATTGATATACTTGAATTAATTAATGTGTATTTTTTTTGTTAGAGGTGGATACAATGATCATTCAAGCTATTGTTTTGCTTGATGATCTTGATAAGGAGCTCAACACATATGCAATGAGGGCGAAAGAATGGTATGGCTGGCATTTTCATGAGCTTTCGAAGATAGTGCAGGGCAACATTCTTTATGCCAAAGTGGTGAAAATGATGAGTACCCAGCATAATGCAGTAAAGCTAGACTTTTCTGAGGTAGAATCCTGAAATTTTGTCTGTAGCAGTTGCATGTTTTCTGTGATGGTGACTAATATGAAGTACCCATTTAGATGGTGGTACTTCATATGTTATCCTATCTGCACTCTTGTGCCATAGGTTGGTTGATGGCACGTAGAGTATATATACTGCAGTGAGCAGACCTCTCCAAGCTCAAACTCTCAATTTGAGCAGCTTTTTGGACTACATGGCACCTGATGCCATTCATTTTTCCTTGGTAGATGGAGATGGTTGTCATTTATGTTTTCACTTATTTCTCTTAAAATTTTTGCAGAAATTGCCAGAAGAAGTTGAGACAGAATTGAAGGAGGCAGCTATGATATCCATGGGAACTGAAATTAGTTAATTTGATTTGATGAATATTGGAGAACTATGTGACCAGGTTTTGTCTCTAGCCGAGTACAGAGCTCAACTATATGATTATTTAAAAAGCGGGATGAACACTGTTGCACCAAATTTGTCTGCTTTTGTTGGAGCTTGCCCTATCGCCCATGGAGGTAGATTGTTGAATCTTGCAAAGCTGCCTGGAAGTACTATCCAAATTCTTGGGGCAGAAAAGGCTCTTTTCAGAGCTCTGAAGACAAAGCACCCAACTCCCAAGTATGGACTTATATACCATGCATCCTTGGTTGGTAAGGCTGCTCCTAAAATCAAGGGGAAATTTTCCAGGTCACTAGCAGCAAAAGCCATGTTAGCAATTTGCTATGATGCTCTTGGGGATAGCCAAGATAAGACCTTGGGACTGGAAAATCGAGCCGAGGTACTCAGGAACTTTCCCATGGCAAACCTTTGTAATTTATTTGCTGTTGTTTATTAAGGGAGATTGATCTCTTGAACATTGACAAATTTTCAGCTTGAGGCACGGTTGAGCAGTCTTGAAGGGAGATAATCGGGCTGTTCTGCTGGGTCAATTAAAGGCAATCCAAACAAAGAAGTTCACAATAAGGATCGCAAGAAGGGTTGGGGGGCTTTAAAACTCTTGCCAAGGTCCACCTTCTGTCTCGTATCATTTCACTATATTTATCAAATTTTGCACATAATTGTTAACGTTTGTTTTTTGAAATAAAAATTGTTCAGACTTATAATGCTTCTGCCAATGCTCTTCTTGGGAAAACTACTACCACGGACAGTAATGAAGAAATGGTGCAAAAGAAGACGAAGAAGACTGAACCACAAGCGTTTCTTACTGAGAAACCAGCGGAGAAGGCACCAGTTACAGGTGGAGAGAAGGAGAAGGAGGAGAAAAAGAAGAAGAGAACTGATGAAGAGGAAACAGTTGTGCCAAGTGATAGACAGGACGCCTGCTCGACGGGAAGGTGAAGAGGCAGTGAAGAAAGAAAAGAAAAGAAAAGAATAATAATAATAAAAAAAAAAGAACACATGAATTAGAGGATAACAAAATTACAAATGATGTTGAAGTCGGGGCCAAGAAAATCAGAAAAAGGAGCAAAAGCATGCCGAACAAGATGATGAGTTCAAGACACCAAGCAAGAAGAAAGAGAAAAGAAAGCAAAAAAAAGAGAGCTTTGAGAAAAATTAGCTCGGCAGTTTACTACTACTCGCGCGTGTGAAATTCTGCTGTCTGTTTATTAGTTTGTCATTGCAGTTTGTTCCCGAGGAGTACATGCTGTGGAAAATAATGATTGGCAATCTGCTGAATTATTGGTTTCTTTGCCCTCTTTTTCGTTCATTGTTAGTCCCTGAGGAAAGCCTTCTGTTTTATCAAGAGCTTCAGTGGTGTCTTGCTTAAACTGGTGACAAGAACATATTGGCAACTTCTACCCCACTGTTTGATTTTCATTGCTCATAGGAGCAGTCTTCTGATAAAGCATTAAGCAAGTTACCTTTAAATCCTCCATGAAAAAACTAGGATTTGGACTCCCTACATTCGCTCATTGTGATATTATGTACTTCCTACTTCTAATTGAGGGTCTAATCTGTAAGGAAAAAGAAATTAGTTATGCAGAAAAAAAATAAAAAAAAAATAAATAAATATATATATATATATATAAATAGCAAATCTCACATTCAAAGAAATTCCAGTATAGGATACTACGATCTCAAAAAATATATAAAAAAAAAAAATCCATTACTACGAATTAAATGGTAAGGGCTTTCATCCCCACAATTTTATCCGAATTTCGGACAACATGCTGTCAAAGCGTAAAAAATAAGTGACTTGAAGCTAACACTCCGTTAGGCTTTCATGAAATTGTCATAAAATGGGCTTTTCATTGATAATTAAATAGCTGAATAAGTGAATATTTTAAAGATTAAAGTCTTTTTTAATACTTGGTCTTCCAATTAATAAGGAAATAAATAAGCACTAATATTAAAACCTCTAAATTTGATATATTCTCAATAATATTTTAACTAAAAATCTTAATTAAATAAAAATATCTCCAAAAAATAATTAAATAAATTACAAAATAAAAATGATCAAAATTCTTACATAACATAAGTTGTAAAATGATGTCTGAAGCAACCCAGGCATCCATGCTAAAAACCTCAGACACAATACGCATGCGTATACATACATACAAAAAATAAACCCCACATACAAGTTATTCCAACCAAGAAAACAACGTAAATTTCCTGATTTTTCTCTCCTCCTTCTTCTCTCTCCCCTCCCCCCCCCCCCAAAAAAAAAAAAGGGAAAAACAATCTATCATCTCTTTTGCATAAAGAAACCTCCCCTCTCTCTCTCTCTCTCTCTCTCTCTCTCTCAACCATCACAAGCTTGTTGAAGGGACCCTTTTCTTTACCGGCAGTGATGGAGGCAAGCAACGCCAATAACATAGCAAACAATGTGGCTCGAGCCATAGTGGCTGCTCTGGACTGGAACTCCACTCCTGATGCTCGCAAAGCCGCGGTCGCTTATCTTGATTCTGTACTTACTCTCTACTCTGCCCCTCCTTCGCCTACTCTGTGTTTAATTGTATTAGTTCATGAGTTTCTGAAAAAAATTTGAACTTCGATTGATACAACGCGGCTAGAAGTTGTAAAGTTCTCAACTTTTTGTGAAAATAAGTATGAATTTGATTTGGGGTTTAAGGAAAATAATTTGTTAATTGTTTTTTTAGGTTATATTGGAGGGTTTCTTGTTTTGGACACCGCACGGCAAAGTTTTTCAGTTTTAGCTATAAAAATATAGACACTGTGCTTATCGGAATTGTCATTCTGTTGCAGAAGGCATGGCTGATTATTTTATTCCTTAGTTGTGCTATTAAATTTGGACATATCAGCAATGTATCATTACTTTTCCTTAATCTGTTATGGTTGTTTTTATTTTGTAGTGTTTTCAAGCTAAAATGGTTTTTTGTTTTTTTTGGAGAGTTATGTGACTGGAGAGTAAATGATGCTAATTTGACTTCATGGCTAGTTTCATAGCATTGAAATTTGTCCTGTCGATGTTGCTTTTCATAGATTTTCAGATTAGATACTTAGTAATTCTCCAGTTTTAGAATTATTTGACTTACATGCTTTAATCAAAAGTTTTGATTTTTCTATACAATGTCTCCAATTATTTTTTTCTGAAATATATCTTAATTTTCCAATTATTTCTGCTTATACTACTGCTAGCAATTTTGAATTTTCTGAATATCCTTGGTGGTTATCTATCACATTTACCTTGCATTACTTGCATACTATTGAAAATTTGTAGGTCAAAACAGGAAATGTACGGGTCTTAGCAAACGTATCATTCCTTCTTGTCAAAAAAGACTGGTCTTCTGAAATTCGATTGCATGCTCTCAAAATGCTGCAGGTTCAATCTAAAATTCCTTTGCCTCTTCCTCCTAGTAGTCTTATGGTTACATGACATAGCATTGGATAATAATTAAATGGGTTAAGAATATTTTTTACAGCAATTGGTCCGATTGCGATGGGAGGAACTAAGTCCAATAGAACAAAGGAACTTTGCAAATGTTTCCATCGAGGTGATGTCTGAGATTGCTAATTCTTGTGAAGAATGGGCACTGAAAAGTCAGACTGCTGTTGTTGTTGCGGAGGTCTTTATCATGTTTCTCTTGGATATCATGACATTCATTGCTGACACTCCTTGCTGACATTCATGTTATTGCTTACTTGTTCCCTTGTATAGATTGTCAGAAGGGAAGGTGTAGAACTGTGGCACGATCTGCTTCCAACTTTGGTCTCTCTATCCAACCAGGGTCCTGGGCGAGTAAGTTCAGTGGTTATTGCATCACTTTTTTGTCCTAGCCACTTATGTGTCATGTTTTAGTTATGCCTTCATTGCTCATTATCATTATTATTTTTTTTCATTGAATTAGGCTGAATTAGTTTTGATGATGTTGAGGTGGCTTCCTGAAGATATCACAGTTCACAATGAAGATTTGGAAGGTTTATATTGAATTTTCTTTGGCAGTCAATTCCATTTTCTATGTCTGTATAGATAAGTGTATGATGATCTCTGAAAAATTGAATATGAGCTTTAAGAATACCACACAATGATAAATGTCAATTCCTACAGTGCAAATGAACCCTAAAAGGGCATTTCAATACATTAGGCTTCCATATTTTAAGGTATGAGGAAGGCACAAACGTACACAACCTTGCCCTTATTTTTGCAAAATGCTGTTTCTGCAATTTGAATTCATGATCTCCACTCACAATAAAGTTACTTTATTGTAACTAAACATTATGGGACAAAAATAAAAAATAAAAAAACAGGGTTTTTCCCCTTTTCCTAGATGGTTGTGATTCTATAAATGTTGCCCTCTGCAAAGCTTGAAAATTTTATTGTTTGTGTTTAGTGTAATTGTTTGGAGCTCAAAAAGTTATAAATGAAGCTTTCTTATGATGGTTTTGAATTCATTTACAGGTGATCGGCGTAGACTATTGCTGCGGGGGCTTACTCAGTCATTACCTGAAATTTTACCTTTGTTGTACACTGTACTGCTCGAACATTACCTTTGTTGCCTATTTTTCCCTTTTTTGGGTATTATCTTTATGTCTTAATTGTAACAGTTACTAGAAAGGCACTTTGGAGCTGCTATGAGTGAAGTAGGTAGACAAGAACTAGACATTGCAAAACAGCATGCAGCCACTGTCACAGCTGCTTTGAATGCTATTAATGCATATGCTGAGTGGGCTCCTTTGTTGGATCTTGCTAAATATGGAATAATCCATGGGTATGATTATCCAAACAACCCACAAATATTGCCATGGATCGATTTTCATCATCTTATGTTCTCTTTCTTTGTAGGTGTGGCTTTTTACTTTCTTCTCCTGATTTTCGCCTTCATGCATGTGAATTTTTTAAATTTGTCTGTCCAAGGTATGATGGCTTATTTGATATCTTCTGTAGTTTCATCCAATTTTTTCCCACCTCTGAATAACTATCATGTTTAATGTGATTTGATTTGCAGGAAGAGGCCTACTGATGCCTCTGCTTCGGAATTTGATTCTGTAATGAGTAATATCTTTCAGATTTTGATGAATGTGTCAAGAGAATTTTTGTGCAAATCTGAGTCCAATGTGGATGGTATAGATGAGAATGAATTTGAGTTTGCAGAATATATATGTGAGAGCATGGTATCTTTGGGCTCTTCTAATTTGCAATGCATTTCTAGTGACATGAATGTACTCACACTTTATTTGCAACAGGTAATGATAATGCTTCAATCTAATTGAAAACTTTGGGGTATTTCGAGGCATTAGAAAACACTCCTATTTTTTAGAAGCCTTTATGATCTAAACCTTTGATAATGTTTTCAGATGCTGGGCTTTTTTAAGCATTTTAAACTGTCTCTTCATTATCAATCCCTGCTGTTTTGGGTGGTAGGTGAAAGTCTATTCCATGTTTTTATTTGCTAATTAATTGATGAAATCTAGTTGCTCACCTGAGTAATTAAATGGCTTCCATATTTATTTGTCTTATAGGTGCTAATGAGAGATCTACTGTCAAAGCCAAAATTTATTCTGCATTCTTATGGAGAGGGCTCTGTTGTTAGTAATGTGGTCTCTAGTTCCAAGCAGATTGATAATGATAAAGCAAAAATTTTAAGTCTTGTGAATGATGATGCTTGTAGTGCAATTCTGGATATCTCTTTTCACCGCCTGCTTAAGAAAGAAAGAATTATTCCTGGGGCACCCCTTGCTATGGGTTCCTTAGAGTTATGGAGTGATGAATTTGAAGGCAAAGGTGACTTCAGCCAGTACCGCTCCAAATTGGTGCGCGTTGCATGAGACTAACACTTCTTTTATATCATAGCTTGATGATTTCTTGTTGTGGATTAAAAATTCTTATGAGGTTTTTCTTGTTGTTTGATTGTTGTCTTTGCATTTGTTACTTGCATGTGTGGGTTTCTTTTATGTTGTCTTCATCATTTACCCCGCTTTTCATTCTATTTATTTTTTATTTTTTGGGCTTTCCATGTTTTGATTTGTCTGGGATTCTCTGTCTTGCATACCTGTTAATGCAGTCTGAGCTCATAAAGTTTGTGGCGTCATTCAAGCCGCTAATAGCTGGTGCTAGAGTTTCTGAAAGAATCATTCAGAATCTATTGATTTCTCCAACGCCTACACAGGTGCAGTGGCAAACTCGTTTTTTGAAATTTCTT
>CM038599.1:774662-789168 GCA_021533255.1 Ceriops tagal | reverse complement strand
TTTTTTTTTTTTTGGTTTTTTCCTCAGTTGGTGGCAAAATTTCCTATAATTACTACACGGCAAACTATGAAATTGAGTTGATTTAAGTCAACTTGATCTTATCGAAGTGTGTTGCGTGTGGGATAAAAAGTCTGATCTTATCAAAGAGTTCCGTCAATCTAAATAAGTGATGGTAAAGAGGGGACCACGGGACAAAATGACTCTTTGACTAATGGTTATAGAGAAGGGTAAACACTAGGTAAATACAATTAGCCCCCCCCCCCCCACCCACATGAATAGTATTTAATATTGTGAAAACAATATTTGATACTATATATTAAAATTTTAGAGAATAAAATAAGTTTTCGTGTAAAATTTATATAACGTGAATACTATCAATATAGTATTAAATGCCATTTCATGCAATATAAATTATGTTGTATTTATCAGATATAGTGTACCTATGCAATAAAATTTTCATAAAAAAAAAATAATAATAATTGAACTAATGATAATGTCGTTCCGATTTTTAATTTTTGGAATAGAGAATGCTAGATGGACCTAACTAACGTAATTATGTGATGCGCTTTCATCATATGAAACAAAACTCTGGGGTTCACATGTCACTTGGAAAAGAGCCGTGGGCATGAGATCAACAATAAACAAAAGTTTTTCTTGAAAAGGATAAGAACAATGAAGTCAGAGAAAGCTATATATTATTATTATTTTATAATGTGGATCTAATCTATATTCCACTCTTGACAGCGGGCAGATCTTACCAACCGATATTAAAGTTGGAAAATGAGATTGCGTGGGAGAATGAACGACATTCACGCCTAATAAGCACAATTCTTATAAAATCGTTAATAGACTTTTTTAGACTAGCCTAATTACATACATTTTCTCAGCACGATGGGAGTGAATATTATCTTCATCTTCTTTGAATAAATTATGTTACGGTTTTGGAACTCTACACGTACATTACATTAAAATTATCTCTGTTTCCACGTAAATACCAAGATTTAGCTATAAATAATAAATACCCTATAAGGTTGGCGACTCGAATTGCACAGAGTAAAAACTTGTAAGGAAATTCACGAAATTGGATACCAAACCATGAAGTCGTGCCTTAAATAAAAATATATAGCATATCTATCAAATAAAGCAAAATAAAATAAAAACGATGCTATAATTTGGAGAACTTTTTGAGGTTCAGAGGGTGGTTGTGGGGGGACCATTTCCACGGCCTCTTGTTATTTATCCAACAAACCGAAGCACATGGCGCACGTACTACTACTTACTAGTCCAAAACCTACCCTTTGATATTTGAGGACTCCTTAGCCATTAAGCCAAATCCTTTTCCCCCCCACCCCACCTTTTCCTGTTGCTACCTTAATCTTATAAAGATGACCACATGTGTCCATGTGCCTGTCTTGTCATTCCATCGAACCCAATCTTTTCTTCTCTTCCTTGGGTGCCTACTTCTTTCTATAAAATATCAGCCCATATAATCTCTCGTCTCATTTACACCACCTTCAGTGCAGTTGATATTCTTAGAAATACCCTTGTTAGTTTTGGAGATTAGAGATGCCACCGCCGGGCTGGGGACCGCCGCCGGGAGGACCTCCTGGAGGACCGGGGATCTGTGGCTGCTGTGAATTCTGCTGTCATGGTATAGGCCGCCTTGTATCTTCCTGGTGAGTTTTTCCCCATGTAAATCAACTTGACTCGTAGCTAGCAAAATTCTTTTTTTTTTTTTTTAAAAAAAAGGGGGCCACACAAACTTAGCTACCTAGTAAAGCTGTGCCTAAACAAAATTGAGAAACAAGCGTTTAAGTTGATTAATAAAATGCGAACTAAAATTGAAAATTATGATGCCTTGGGGAACATGAATTTGATGTTTTGAACCCATGTTTGGTTATGACTAGAAATTGCTCAAGAATAATTATGTTAAGGGGAGCAATTTTTTACGCTCGGATGGATTAGATTGCAAGACCCAGTCTTGACTCAAAAAGAAGCAGCAGCACCATCCCCCAACGCGCCGGATAGGGCCATTAAGAGCCATGACATTTGGGCCAAGAGGGCAACGCCTGCTGACCCATTTTGGCCCAATCCGTGGTGCTACCGTTGGTTCCGTTTAATTCGGTTTGGTTCGTTTTTTTTTTTAAATTATTATTATTATTATTTAGCGGATAAATAACAAGACGCTAGTTCTTACATGGCCCGGTGTGGTAAACGCCAGCTCATGACTTTCATCATTTGTTTGCAGTTTCTACGTGCTGTGCTGCTGCTGTATCCTTGAGAGCTGCTGTGGACCGATATTTGGCGGACCACCGGGCCCACCTGGACCATGGGGGCCACCTCCACCCGGGCCCCCTCGTTGATCGGCTCATAGCAATGTGCATTTTCACTTGTCCATGTTTATTCTGTATTGATTACATTAGTAAAGATGGGTGCCGATTTCTCATTGCCATTTCATGACTGATGCTTTATTACATGGTCTAGTTGGCAACAACAGACTCGCTCAAAAACAACAAACTCATTGCAAAACCATCTATTTCGACAAACAAAATACCCCACAAATATTTTAACTTATAACGAACCTTAACACCAGTGCAAGACAATAAAACACAATGTTAGAAGTACAAAATGGAAGCCTGAAACAAAGTAACGACGGAAAAACATCATGCTGAAAAGAGTGCTACTCGACGGACATGAATTTTCGACATGGTCTCTACATTGCACGATCCTTACTAGCCTATTCAAGTATGGTAGAATTTGCTAAGAATTTCATATTGGGGACGACTGCAGCTACTACACCTTCTATGCATTTGCAACATGAGCACTTAGGCAGAAAAGGCTGCAAAACAGATAGCAAGTTGGAGGAACGCTTAATCTTGTTATACATTTTGTTGAGTGGGCAATAAATCATCAAAAGTTAAAACTCTGGTTGATGGAAGTCCTATCCAACAAACCCCTCTTTTATTTCCCACAATCGAGGTCACACCACCACAAAGTTACACAAACTTGTTACCCATGGCAGAATTCTAACTCGCAGAGTCTTCATCCATCAACTACCATGAAACAAAGCAACATCAATCTTCTTCTTCAGGCGCCTCCTTCAACCACTGGACGCAGACATTCAAGATGAAATTCATAAGCCAGATCACAAAATGTTTCATTGACACATGATAATGAAATGAAAAGTATACACCAAAAGGCTATTAGATCGATCTACAAGGATTGACATGGAACCCATCGAAGAACATTGATAACATGACAACAGCCATAAAGGACATCATATAATAGCACGTACTGATTAGTATGCTGAGAAAATTAGAGCAGATGAGTATGATCTTACTTGAATGAATTTTTCTGACTGCTTAACATAAACTTTATCTGCTTCATCTGCATCGTTTTTCTCTTCAGCCCACCTCAATATGGCATCCTCTTCTAAGATGTCTTTATCATACAAAAGATGTAAAATCTACAAGAGTAAAGCTAACATGATCAATAAATATTTGTTTCTATTGAGCTGCATGATGTGCAATGGAATGAACTTTAAAAAATTTGCATCCCTCATTCACCACCAGCCAATAGTCAAACAATAAAAAGCCAATTTGAAGTTTTTTTTATGCTATAAAATATCAAGTTTTGCACAAACATGTTAAGCACACAATACAGTCAGATTATATGCCTTATAATCTAGCATGACATTCCTAACCAAAACTTGCATTCACTTCATTCTACTTTCCAAACCAGTCTCAATGTAATTTGCACTGCACCCCTAAATATACTGTCAAAGGTGGAATCATTTTCATCTTTCTCTATATATATTATCCATTTGCAGTCATAAAAATGTTCAATTAGTGAGTCCAGGCGTGTGAATGATAAAACCATGATATCATAACGACCTGACTGGATGACACATTTACAAAGCTAATAGGAGTGTTGCCATTTTAGTTTCATAAGTTTTGGAACCATCCATTGAGATGAATAATCCAAATTAAGACTGCAAATACCTGGGCAAAAGATGGCGAGAATTCCTTAGCAGATTCTAGACACATTTCTTCAAACTTCAGTATCACTTCAATCTGTTCATCATTACCATCAGGAGGTTAACATCAAGTTACAATGCCCTATGCAGGTTACCTATCCAATTTGCTAACTCAATCAACATAAGTACTTATCATGACACAAATACATCCAAAGCAACAGAAAGAAAGTGTGTGAAAAGGGACAAACAAATTAGTACAAATAGGATTGGAAAAATTGCAGGATATGACCAAATACCTAGGATTTGGCTGGAAACCCAAGTTGATGGATAACAAAGCAAGGAACAAATAGATATCCTTTAGTAGTACAGATAAATTTAATGATGCTAAACTCACATGAATGTCAGAAAATAAAGTTCAAAGGTACCCAAAAAAATGCAAAGCATCTTCTATTTCTTAACTAATAACCGCCTCAACCAATGGAAAAGAAATGAAAATTAAAAATATCGCCAGCCACCAATCAATGCAGGGCAGCTAGACTGAAGTGCAGGTGTAACTTACTAGTTATAACTAGCAAAATCTCTACTCATTAGACTCATATATAAAGAGAAAAATGGAAAACCAAATTGAGTTCAGCAACTAGAGATTCCAGACAGATATGAGAGAGAAAGTGAGAGAATTTATGAGGTAAAGACAAAGCCTGCAGAAGAGGGCAAAATGAAATCGTAAAAGACAAAATTACAGTTCAGAAGATCAACCATGCAGACCTGGTCGTCAATTTCTTTTGCATAAAACCTCATAAGTTTTTGCCATGCATTTACAACGCCAGCAACATTCTTCTGAAACTCACCTGAAAAAATTGGATGAGTGAGAACTAATTTAAAAACATTATTCATCTTTCCAACACCTGTCCAGACACCAAAGAATTTTGAAGGGCAAAGAAAAGAGCCATACAAATTAGTGATGATCATGACTATTCAGTATTCCATGGCTATGTGCTCTTACCATCCTAATTTGAACAGAAAAGTTTTCATGATGGGTAAGAAGATTCAGAGATTTTTATTTTGTTTTAAGGACCATTTTCCTCCACCAAGTGCTAATGTTATTTTCAATCAATTCATTCTGGAAATGACTGCTCCACTCAGACATACCAGTGCATAAAAGACAATAACAGGAGAAAGTAATTACTGGGAGAATTATGTGGAGTTTCTAATGCCAGTTTCATCATTGCATAAAATATTGCCCCAGCACAATCTGCAGATGTCATATTGTAAGATAACCTGAAAAGAGAAATGGAAAAACTGTGTTAAGCTTAGATATAACAGAAAATTTCTCCTTCTTCTTCTTCCACTTCTCTTGTATGTCACTAGCCAGAGAAAAAGGCTTGGGTGCAAATGGAAGTAACGTAAATTCTCAAACCAGTTGAAATGTGATAAACAGTTAAGAACCAGAAGACAAATGTTCTATGAATAGCATATTTATGTTAATTATCTGTTTCCACCTCATTAAAAAAAAAAAAAAAAAAGCAAAGGACAAGCAACTGTTAAAGAGCAACTATGCTTTTTGTTATATATCACAACATAATGGTCCAGGCAATAAGAACTACAGGCATGAGGAATCAAAACAACAGAACCAGAAGACAAATGTTCTATGAATAGCATATTTATGTTAATTGTCTGTTTCCACCTCATTAAAAAAAACAAAGGACAAGCAACTGTTAAAGAGCGACTATGCTTTTTGTTATATATCACAACATAATGGTCCAGGCAATAAGAACTACAGGCATGAGGAATCAAAACAACAGAAGATAAAAAGAACACCAGGTAGGTAATTTGTAACCTTTATGACATGTTTCTTCATTCTTGACATTTATGTATGGATTGAGAAATAGCAAAGGGTTATAAGCTTGTACTTTTGTATGGTAGCCCAAAAAAAAAACCTACCTAAGCGAATTCATTTCGAGGATAATGTCATCAACTTTGATATTTTCATGAACAGCCCTCAAAAAGGTTGCTTCAACCTACAAATCAAAAGGCAATAGTCAATGTTCTTTCTGAAAATGGCATGAAGAGATTCTCATCATTAGCCCAACTAAATATTGTCCACCTCTTTCTCAAAGTAGATGGAGTCATCTCTAGAGTCTTCAGTATTCTCATCTTCAGAGTCATTAGTGTTGGAATTGAATTTCAATTCTCCAGAAGGTGAGAGAGCATTGGCATCCAGATTTAACAATTCCAAATCATCATCGACAGTTTGTATGGCCTCAGCAAGTTTATCAGCAGGAAGTGGTGCGACTGAATGCCTCCATTCCTCTTCATGACCTCCTTCATATATTGACCAAACATGGCCGACACCACCAGGACCAAGCTGACAAGCCAAAAACAAGTGTCTACAAGATCAGGTACATTATGGTCTAACACTTAAGGAAACAAACAAGCTAAAAAGTATCATTGCAGAATGCAGACAATAAAAGAATAATAATAAGAAGAAAGGAGGCCTAGATACATGACACAAAAGAGACAACAACCTATTCTGAGCAGAATGAGAGATGAACCAAATGGAGAATGATCCAAACTTAGTACTCCTGCCCTTTCTGAGTTATAGAATCAACACCTATCATTACTAAGGAAGGAGACTGTTTAGTGACCTATTCAACCACATCAGAGACAATATGCCTCTCCAATGTCCCCACAAGGAAAGAACATTGATGACATTCAAAATTTAGACATTGTAAAATTTGTCATCATCACTCCTTGACAACTGAGACAAATATGACCCTCTCTCTGAGAGTTCTTGTTATTTACAGGCCGAAATTATGTTTTGCTGTCTTTATTTTATTTACAAGGCATACTTTTCTCGTCTCCCATTTAACAGCCCACTCCAACACAATGCTGTTTCTGAAAATGGTAAAGGAACAACAATGTATAACCAAACACAGAAAACAGTTAGGAAAAGCAAGTCTCATACTATACATGAACAAAGCTCACTGGCTAACCTCTGATGAAGGCCAGTTCTGTGTCTCAGATAATTCAGATGTCACAACTCCATTCCATTTATCCACAGTACCAATAGTTGCTGCAAATCACACAAAATAATAAGAAATGGATACATTATCTCATATTTTTTCATATATGTCCTCATCCAGTTCATGTGTAAAGCCTACTCTCAAATGGAAAATGGCAACCCTATACCAAAGTATAGAAGGAGCATTATCACTACAACAAAGCCAAAGCTATTTGTTGTAATAAGAAACATGAGGCCGTAAAATATCAATGCCTCCATAGAATAAAGCAAAATTATATGGTTTTTGTTCTGTCCAGGCAATATAAAGTCAAAAACATACCAAACTACCAATCCAAAAATACAATCTTAGGCATATAAGACATCAGAACTTACACGAATCCACTGTTCCATGGCTATTTTCAGCATACTCTAATTCTTCATCACTATCTTGCTTAGTAGGCTGTGGTAATAAGGAAACTTTTGAGTAAGCAGGGACAACAAATTGTTGGCCGATTACAACCTGAAAAGGAGAAAAAGCTGGGCAGATTATGAATCTAATAGGTCCAAAAGTAATCAATAACTCACCACAAGACCACAAGGATATTCACACAGTGACAGCTCAACTTACATGCATACAACATTGGTATTCCACATTAGTCTAAAATGCATTATTGAAACTTCAATATCACTACATAACACAAGAATTGTTAAATTATTGGACAATCAGCTTTCCAGTGTCAAAAGTTTCACCACATCTCTGATTTTCTTGCATTAAGGTGTTGTGGCCAACATTACCTCATACATATTAGAAAAATCTTGGCATCAATGTTTCAGACAGCAGTGGCTGGGAAAAGTGAAAATGAAAGAGTGGAGTGTTTCATGACATACCTTAAAAGACAACACTACACCTGGTTCCAGAACTGCTCCTGACTTTATGATCACCCCATCACATACTATTGCATGCCTCAGCTCACAGCCATCTTCAATGGTGACACTGTCCCATATATAGGAACCTACTACCGAAACATTTGATCCAATAACACAACCTTTTCCAATAACAGAATTCAAAATCATCGAGTTTTTCCCGATTGTGGTCCCTTTTCCAATAACGGTCAATGGGCCAATATGTGAAGAATGTGATTGCTCTATATCTGGAGAAAACAAATCAAGGATTGCCGTGAGCAGTCAGCAGAAAACCATAATGCAAACCAAGAGGAAATCATAAACAGTGGCCCCTCGAAGATAAGGATGTTGTGCTAATTATACAAGGAAACATGACTGTAGAAAAAATTAGTGATATCTATCATATCACCAACAGCCCACAAGGCCACCTTTTTTTTTACCTTTATTTTGAATAGCCTAATAACCAACAACAACAGGTGAAGAGAAGTCATTGAACATACTCTGCTTCAATAAGCCACCAGCAGTGTTTTCAAAATCACCATGAAGATGAAAGACCACATGAGTCAGGACTGCTCCATAAATGATGTATGACTAACATAAGGGTTGTGTTAAAATATCTCCAAGAAAAAGAACTAAAACATAATCCGTTCCCACATCACACAGTCACAAAAAGAAGACATAAAGAAGCTCCAAGACACAAGACTCATTGAAAGTTATCTCCAGGAGAATATAGCTCCAGGACAAGTAACTCATTGAAAATTATTTCTGCAGTTGCAAGAAAAACAGAGCAATTTCTCCAAATGGCTGAAAATGCAAAAACAGCTATTTGCAATACACCTCAAACAAAAAATTTCAGGGAAATGTGCAAAGTCAATAAAAGAACATTGATAGTGCTTACCTGATGCTCGATACATTCCCTGTCTTTCTAGCTTAGTTGCACAATTTTCAGAAAATTTCACATCTGGAACCAATGGGTATGTCCACCTTTGGATTATGTCCTTGCTGATGGTATCATAGCTCCGATAGTTATCAATCCTAGCCGCATAACTTGAGCGAATTTCATGGGTGAAGATTTTGTAACCCATAATCTGAAACCCATAACCTTTTTTTTTTTTTTAAGAAACGACAACACTAACAGGAAATATGCACACCAATTTTCATAAATCATTTAAAAAGGGTAAATCACAAATAACATAAGTGGAAAAATAGTGCCATAAATACAATAAAAAAAACCTATCTGACAAACCAAAGAGAAACAATTATGCAGGTACACATTAACAAAGATGAACAACTTCAAAACATCAAGGCATGCCAAGAAAGAAATTGCACAGAAGAAAAGATTACAGCATGAATGTTGCTCTTCTAAGTATAGCAACTAACAAACTGGTTTGCACTTTAAGAATAGCAATAAAACTATTAAAAAAAAAAAAAGGAACATGCCCACAAATACGGGTAAACTTTTATAAGAAGCAACAAGCTTGTGGGTTACAAGCATTTTTTTTTTCACATTTTTCTATGAATTGCAGGGCACTAGTATCTGTGACTATTTGTATGGATTGATGCATGCTTCTGTCTTCATGGTCACATGTGTAACATGTACAAGTCCTCAAAAACAAATCTTTGCTTGCATCAAGCACATTTCACAGGAGACTGTGTACTTGGGGAGAAAAAAAAAAAACATACATCATCAACCAGCAATCCCTTCACAAAATGACGGCGCAGGTGTTGATAATCAAAATTGTCAGTGAAAAGACTGAGAACTTCTGGAGAGCATAAGTCAATATAACAATCCTGCAATAACAAAATGATGTTTTAGTGGGAATCAATTTGAGAATGAAAAGCACAAAAGATAACCAGAGGTTTCTGTCATAGCAGAAAATATAGGGAGGAAATTCAAAATATAAACTTGGTGGATCAACCGAAAATGAATGGTTGCAACCCCAAATCAAGCCACCACTCCCCTCCTCCCTCTTCTGGGCCCAAGACAAAAAAAAGAAAGAAGAAAAAAATTGAAGTTGTGAAAAGAACAAACCTGTTTGTCATTGTGCAAAGAAATAGAAGGATTATCAGCAAGCAGTGAATTATCGAGAGATACAATCTCTTTTAGCTGGTCTGCATTTTCCTCATAGTATACAAGCTGTTTTGTCTGAGGATCAATTGCCATAAAGAGCTCATCTGTGCCAAGCCGTGACTGACGGGTAATTGAAGAGGGCTTGGACTGTTTAATAACCATGGTCATCACTGCATTATTATCTCTTTTTCTTCTATCCTTGTGCTCTTGAAGTGCCTGAGTAAGTGACATATTGCTTACCGTATCCCCACTGATCAAGACAAAATCTCCATGTATCTTCAAGACAAAATAAGAACAATCAACGCCTCACAGTAACAATTTGAGACTTCCGAAAGCATAAACAAGTAATAATTAAGAGAACCTCGATCCTTAAATGCCACATCAGAGACAAACAAATAAATTCCCTGCTACAAAGCAGCAAACATAGATTCTAGCAGTTACATTTAATTATCAAAAATATGACAGACATAAAACCTTTTGACACCAAAAAAAAAAAAAAATGAAGTAGCACACCTAGAAAATATAGAATTGTGCAAAGTGGATAATCTATAAAACTTATAACAGTATGCCTGTCACCGTGGACATATTCATTATACCAAGAACCAGGGATTGCAAGCCAACTATTAGCAAAACAATGATTCCAGTTGCATCCAAAGAAGCTTCCAAAGTGAAAAAGCAACTTGTTCACATGCAGAGATCTTCAAATCAGCAAGCCAACAAAATTCACTTGTCGCCACCTTCAATTCCACTAACTAAACTAATATTCATCTATAGCATTTAACTGACTCCAATATGAGACAGGAGTTCAGATAACACCAAAGATAAAGTCCCGTTCAATGCAACAGAACAGTTATCAGCAATTTTACTCAGAAAGCACACATTTCCTTTCTTAAGATCAGATGTAGTTTATTAAAAGCCAAAAAGAAAAGACCACCTCTACAAGCAAGCAAAATGCAACCAAATTGCAAATAAAGACACAAACGTACCACATTACGCTCATATATCAATCGCAAAGCATCACCAGCACTAATAGAATTGTGCGACTCAATTGTTGTGACTGCAAAATTTGACTGCGAGTGCCATTCTGAATTCTCCAAATAGTCAATCACTTGCCTAGAATGAGCACAGCAGAAAACAAAAACCTCCTCAACCCCAGTGGATTCAAGCCATGCCAAAGTGTAGTTTATCATGGGAACATTTACCAATGGCAACAACACCTTCAAGGTCAAAACAACCGAATTGTGTCAGTCCAAGAACTGGCATAAAGAACCTTACGACTTTATTTACATTTACCCACATTTGCAAAGATTCGGCTCAGACTTCAAACCATGGCACTTCTTAAAAATACTAGATCACACAATTTCAAGATTTCATTGCCATTGTAAAAAGAAATGAGATATGTCCCTTTTTCTTCAAGTTCTTGAAATCCAAGAAAAAACCATCGATCCAAAGAACGGGCCATACATTATTTCCAATGAAACCAAAAATAAGTCTTTTAAATAAGCATCAGTTGCGTGTAGGCAAGTGCGTGTACGGATAAATTGGCCAGAGCTACGGAGGAGGGTTACTTACCTTGGGGCGTTCGAGAGTGATGGGGCGGAACTTGGTGGCGAAGCTATCAGCAAGGAGGATAGCTTGCAGCGGGTGGCGAGCCAGCTCCTCCGCGTCCTCCGAAACCCTGGTTGCACTCTTTCTCTGTGCACCCATGTCTGTGTCTTTCCTTTCTTGCCTTCCGTTCTCCGCTTCTTCAATTGATCAATCCAAGCAAGTACAAAAAAGAAAAAGTGGACTATAACATAAATTTGCGAGAAATTTTGGAGAATTGAAAAGCCCTAGTCCAAGATCAAAAACCCTATGTGCTCAAGGGAGAGCGATTTGGGGAATTTCCCCCTTTTTTTTCTCTCTCTTTATTTTATTTATTTATTTATTTATTTTCCCTTTCTGAGCGGTTGGGTTATCCTACGGAGGTTACGCGTATGTATATGTGGTCCGCCAGTGACAATTTGCCATGTGAGACCAGGACTAACCGTTAGAAGAGTGCGAATTTACAAATCTCACCGCCGCGCCCCCCGCCCCGCCATAAGGGGGGCCCAAAGCCCCAATACGTGTTGGGTTCGGCCCAAAAACACAAATAAAGATCAAATATGATACTGAAACTCATGATTGGCCTTCACATAATTACAAAATCTTTTTTTTTTTTTCTTAACATCAAAATAAAAAGTTTACAATTTGTAGGGATTTAAATGAAGAACTCTACTTTTTTTCTGGCCAATCAACGTAAAGCTAGTTCAGAATAATTTTTACGTTTAGTATGTAATTTGAACCAACCTGAGACTAAGAACCCAGATAAGCCTATATCTAAGTCATAAATTTTTGAGCTGTGACACAAATCTCTCTCCTTGGCAAATAAAAAAGTTAAATTGTCTTTGACATAAATACAATTTGTTGAAGAGAATAGTTTAATTGATAGATGCGCAAAAAACAAATCATGAAATGTTTATCCAACAAAATGAAAATAATAATAATAATATTAAGTTCTTTAAAAAAAAAAAAAACAATGTTGTGAGGTCTTTTTTATTGAGATTTTAACTATTTTCTTATAACAATCTTGCGCTTCATATCGAGATTATGGATGCTTCAAACTGATGAAAATAAGGCATAATTGGGGTCTTTTAAAAAAAAAAAAAAGTTTAGGAGAAAAGAAGTATCTTTTCTGTGGGAAATGGCATTTTGCTTGCTTGTACAGGTTCCTTTTAATATGTTCAAGTTTCCATTATGGCAAATGGCAGGGAATAAGATTGTTAAGGCAATTACTTGCTATTTCTAATGCAGAACCCAAAATTTTCGATCTCTATCTGTTTTTTTTTTGGGTTACATTTTTGTTTGGAAAAGCTATTCTGTCAAAAATTAATTAGCCGTGCAAGAAAGTAAGCAGAAAGAATGCCACTTAAATTAATTTGCAAAGCTGCCAAAGTTCCTGCTCTCTGGTGCCCATCTTCCGCCGCATCATGGAAATACATTGTCGATCATCATGGATAGCGTTGGCTATCGTATCGGTCCAGCTGAGTGCTTGTACGATCCGACAAGTATGTCGAAAACGCCTGCAACCCTTTTTGTTTCTACGCATATTATTGCAGTTGTCACACGGTTACAGGATCGTTTGTCTCTAGTGTGGGTGAAACTGCGGAAAGTCACTTTCCCAATGACTTCGACCACCAATTTTCATTGAAAAAAAACAAATTACGATACTTTAAAGATTTGGTGAAATTCTATGCCCATGTGGCGGAGGTGGAGGCGTGGCCTCACAATAGCCTGATGATCAAAATAGAAAAATAATTGATAATTGTGGTTGATGAGTGCCAGGTTGATCAGGGTCGAGATCCATTCCCTGCAAAAAACACCAAAAAAGATTTAAAACCTGTTATATATGCGTTTAATATCAACGCTTTAATTATTGAATTAATCAATGAAGTTAAAAAAAAAAAAAACAGAGAGAATGAGAAGATAAAAATCGTACTGTAAGTGTAACTTTTATTGTCCTGCGTCTACCGCGCAGCCACGCGTATAGCTGTTTATGCGACAGAATCAGATTTCCTTCCAGAACACAGTGTTGCAGTACGGAAGACACTTAATTGAGGTGGGCGTGGTTCATAAAAGAGATTGTAGAACAAAAGGTTGACGTCATAAAAATTTTTATCAGGCACAAAAAGATTGAAAAAAAAAGAAAAGATAAAACTTGTCCATGCGATTACCTTGTTCAGTTTGCAGCCATAAAGTGAATGAAATTTAATTAAAAATCTCTCAAATAATGTGAACCGCAGTGAGTGAAGCTTAGATCTGTAATGATTGTTATCTTCTTTTTATCGAATGGAGGAGGACCCGAGCGCATGCTTTATGGCTAAAGCACCAAAAGCATTCAGCCCCACGTCTGAAAGAATACGTGACTTCTGGTGTTTGATCCATGGCCAGCCCCCATCAACCCCAAAATGATGAAATGTCCATGAGAAGTCCATTTATTTGAACTGCATATTAAAAAGAAGAACCAGGCGGGCCTTCCCAAAAAAAAAAAAAAAAAAACCCCTTCTGGTATTTCCATGGAAGGTTTTTCATTTTCTGGCATTTCAACTGGTATCAAATTTTATCGTGCAATGTAGGGTATATAAGTTGTTGACTTTGCCTCGGTAGTTTCGCTAATAGCATGATGTTATGGAATCATTATAATGTCCTGAAATTAATCAGCCGTGTTTTTCATAATAAAAATTATAGTGTATAGATTAAACAAAAATTATCATTGGTGTGGCATCATTATAGTGTTATGGAATTAATCTGCGCCCAACCCCCCACTCCTTTTTTTTTTTTAATTTCTTGATACAAATTAGCAAAAGATATTGATTAAACAAAAAGTTATGATTAGAGGCGTTCGATGGGAAAGTTCCCCAAAACATGACAATTATGATGTTTTCTCCGTCTTTCAAGAACTCACATGTCTCACTTTCTTAATTTTTTTTTTTATTAACTGTTATCTACTAACCGAACTGTTCCTCTCCCCCCCCCC
>CM038599.1:748343-774562 GCA_021533255.1 Ceriops tagal | reverse complement strand
ATATATATATATATATATATATATATATATGTAAAGCTTTTCAATTAAGTGTGTTAGCTAAATCTGAGCGTGTACCAGGTCTTCGTTTTGGCCACATACTCGAACCAAATATCTCTTGTATGCGTAATTTGGTTGGCTTGTTCTTATGATGTCCTCTCTTTTCTGTGCTCTCTGTTTGTCATGTTAAGATGTGAAGCTAAAAAGTATTTTCTTTTCTGGTTGCTGAAAGAATCGAGGGGAGATCCAAACAAAGGAAATTTTCTAATATATATATATATATATATTGTTATTTGGACGATTGATTCATGTTTTGCAGACAAAAATGGAATGAATGAGCGTAGTTAAGGGTGTTTTATTTGTCAGAAGATTGATTTTCTGGTTTGTTCGGTTCAATTCATTGCAGGGTATCATTAGATATGCAAGACTATGTACCTCCTGAAATGGACGGTTCAGAGCCTTAAAAAAAGGGGGAAAAAAAAGAAAACTGTGCAGATGTTTACCTCTGTAGAGATAAAGCTGAGTTTTCCATAGACCCAATTGCCTTTTAATTGGTTTGGAGAGGAAGGGGAGACGGAGAGACAGATTACAATGGATACCTACATAAGCTCGGCCATGTCGAGATGGGAGATGGTTTTAGCGTCTGACCACGCCTCTGTGGTATCTATGAACCTATTTGTGGCGCTTCTTTGCGCTTGCATTGTGATTGGCCATCTTTTAGAAGAGAATCGATGGATGAATGAGTCGATCACTGCTCTCATCATTGTAAATTTCTCTTCTTTGTTGTTGGGATTCCAATTGTTCATCGAACTTTCTTATTTGATTTTGGAACATGAAAATCTATGGACGATTGTTGATGATCGAATGGTGGCAGGGTGTATGCACTGGGGTTGTTATTTTGCTGATCAGTGGAGGAAAAAGCTCGCGTCTTTTGGTCTTCAGCGAGGATCTTTTCTTCATATATCTTCTGCCGCCAATTATCTTCAATGCTGGGTAGGATTCTATCCATGTATTTTGAATCTTGATTCCAAGAACTTTGACGGAAATGTTTATGCAATGTTGTGGAAAGAGCCTCTTTGTTGTGTACATCTGACCCTTGTTAGACCCCTCTAGGTGGGAGTCTCGTTCGCACAGGAAATACCCTTTCTCCTTGGTTGTTCCTTGGATTTGCATCTTTTTATTTGGTTGAAGGAATATTGGCTTCTTATTTGAGCCCGTTTTAATGTCAGGATGTCGGTTTTGGTCTTTATGCCAGGTTTCAGGTGAAGAAGAAGCAGTTCTTTCATAATTTCATGACCATCACGCTATTTGGTGCCATTGGTACATTGATATCCTGTTGTATCATATCTGCAGGTATATATGAGAGCTTCATACATGTAACCTAACCAATCTAACACTTTGCAATCCCAAATTATATGGAGCCAAATTTTAGCAAGAAATTGATGCTAATTGTTGCCTTAATCTGACAGGTGCTACACTAGCCTTTGAGAAAATGGATATTGGTCCTCTGGATGTTGGCGATTATCTGGGTATCTCCACAATTTGTGCTTGCTTTGTGTTGTTTGCTCTCTCTCACCCTGATGTATTGTTATTTTACAGCAATTGGTGCAATATTCGCTGCCACCGATTCTGTTTGCACATTGCAGGTCCGCAACAGTCAAAGCAATAGCAATAAGCAATGTATCAGTTATTTAAAGCAAGACCCTGATTGTAGAATCTAAACTTGTTTCATCCGATGGAGCGCAGGTCCTTGATCAGGATGAGACACCTTTACTCTATAGTCTGGTTTTCGGAGAAGGTGTTGTAAATGATGCCACATCGGTTGTGCTCTTTAATGCAATCCAGAGCTTCGATCTCACTCATCTTAATCCCAGTATTACTGGGCAGTTTGTTGGCAGCTTTTTATATTTATTTTTCACGAGCACCATGCTGGGAGTGATTGTAAGTCTCCCCCTTCCGCTTGTCTCTCCCTCTCTATTTTAAGGGACAATTTGGCTTGAAATGCATGATGTCCTTTTTCTTGCAGACTGGTCTAGTTAGTGCCTACATCATCAAAAAACTTTATTTTGGCAGGTATGCTGTGTCTAAATTCTTAGTCCTTGTTGTAATTTTACTACTTACATTAGAAGCAAGAGTGAGTCTTGGTTTACTTACATTAGAAAATTGATTTGCCAAAACCAGGGAAGATATCCTGAGGTGGCTGTCAGTTAGGTGGATGATAGTTGGGGAACCAGAACGGGTTTAGATGGAGCTTATAATTTTCTTGACATTCGTTGCTATTCCTAAGAATTTCGCACTGCATTTCTTGTAATACCATTGTGCATGCAAATAGTTATTTATTTAGTCCCAGATTAGTGAAAGAACCCATGCTTAGCAGGTATGATTACTGGGGGCTCTAGGTACACTTAATGCTGTCAATGTGAACTGTGGTTTTCCTCAACCCTTGCACTTGCCAGTAACGTGACTTAATGCAACCTGATAAATATGAAGGAATCTTTTGGTTGGTTTCTTGAATTGGGGTCTTTGAGTCTTTTTAAACATGGAAGAATACTACGGAAACTCAATATCTATACGATTCAGGCACTCAACAGATCGTGAGGTTGCTCTTATGATCCTTATGGCATACCTTTCGTATATGCTGGCCGAAGTACGATTCTTCTTAACTTTCCTTTAGGCCTTTGTTTTTGTTTTCTGGAATGTTCTCGCAATAGTTGGTAATTTCCTGGTTTCTGCAGCTTTTCTACTTAAGTGGCATTCTCACCGTATTTTTCTGTGGGATTGTGATGTCACATTATACCTGGCACAATGTGACAGAGAGTTCAAGGGTAACTACCAAGTATGTCACATACGAACATTTTTTTCTCTTAAATGGTAGGGGGATTATCCATTTTGATAAGGCGTGGTTCCCTTCTTTTAACATTGTTAATCACTCACAGGCATGCTTTTGCCACCTTATCATTTGTTGCTGAGATTTTCATCTTCCTTTATGTCGGCATGGATGCCTTGGACATCGAAAAGTGGCGTTTTGTGAGTGATAGGTACGGTGAGATAAGCTTTTATTGAGTAATTGATGCATTGATCTCTTCCCTTCTCTTTATAGAACCCATGTCCTGCTAAAATTTCATGCTAATTGCACAAGATGACTGTCGCTTCGAGATACCACTTTCCGGCTTTTATCTATTGGATTTGGTTTTATTCTTCGCAGCCCCGGAACATCAATTGCAGTGAGCTCCGTACTGCTAGCCCTTGTCCTGATTGGAAGAGCAGCTTTTGTCTTTCCATTATCCTTCATATCCAACCTATCTAAGAAATCAGCTAATGAGAAGATTGGCATCAAGCAGCAAGTACACATTCTATTTCTGTGATTCAATTTGTTTTTATGAATAATCTATCGCACTGCCTTGATTCAACTCCTCTTCAGATTATAATATGGTGGGCTGGACAAATGAGAGGCGCTGTGTCAATGGCACTAGCATACAACAAGGTAATACAAACAATGCTTCTTCCAAACATTTTTTTTTTTTTTGTGGTGGGTATAACGGTTTTGCAATTGGATGAAAGGTCATAGAAGAGCATTTGGGTTATGTGCATGATTTATTGAGTTAATATTAACTGGATGCAGTTTACAAGCTTCGGTCATACCAATGTGCGAGATAATGCAATAATGATCACAAGTACCATAACTATTGTTCTCTTCAGCACAGTGGTATGATTTCTTCCTCCTAGTGGTGCATATCTTAAGCATTTTCATGTTAAATTTATTAGTTTTTCTGGAATATCATGAAAATATATTTATCAATTGAAAAAAATTCTTGGGTTTTGGCTGGACGATTAAATTTTTTTATTGTTGAACTGTTGGTCTTATTAACGGCTGGCTGTTGCCACACACACTCTCTCTCTTGTGCCTCTAACCTTTGTTAATCACATACATTCATCCGATGATTGTCCTTCTGGTAACGAGCTTTTTTCCATTTCTGGTTAGGTGTTTGGTCTGCTGACTAAACCTCTTATAAGGTTTCTGCTGCCTCATACAAAACACAAATCAAAAGGCATCTTAGATCCAACTTCTCCAAAATCAAATACAGTGCCACTCCTTGGAGAGGGACAGGATTCGTCGGATGACATCGGCGGGCATGAGGTCCTACGCCCAAACAGTTTACGTGCCCTCCTGACAACCCCAACACACACCGTACATTACTACTGGCGCAAATTCGACAATGCATTCATGCGTCCCGTGTTTGGTGGTCGGGGCTTTGTTCCCTTTGTTCCCGGCTCACCAACAGAACGGAGTGTCCACAATCAGTTGCAATTTTAAGGAAGACAAACAAGATGTACAAGTTATGAGCATCTTGAAGATGTTTAAACAGTATCACTTACCTTAGAACCCGCTGCTGAAAATAGTGGTTTTTGTTTTTCCTATCCTACAATCCTCAACTGATTCCTTGTTAAATTTATCACGGTAAAACATTATTATGCTGCCTTTTCTTTGGTTGTTGGGGTTTGGGGGCGAAATTTGGCTTTTGGTTTCTCATGACTTTATCTAGCATCTTGTAAGGCTACAGAATCCAGACGTAGGTGAACAATGGTTTAAAGAAAATTGTCGTAACTTGCAATTACCGGCAGAGATACAAATGGCAATAATCCATTACAACTAGTTAAAAGTCGAACGCAAGAAACGCAAAAAAAAAAAAAAATATGTCTACTTACCCTGTTAACAAATTACATTGATCAAAACTGATCCGCTAAGGATTTTACTAAAGTTAATTTCTTGTCAAATTAAGAGAAGTCACATGTTTCTCCTATTTTCATTAGACACGCTTACACACACCTGCGTTTCTTTACAGTCAAATTTCGACCACTAAAAGGTCTTTTTAGCACATGCAATTCATTTACAATCCCGGGTCAACGGCAAAAACAGAGTTTTATGATCTCATTGTATCCCTTGGAGCAGTTCATGTCAAGAAGGGGGATGCTACCATTCTATGTTTCTAGCTATTAACAGACCTTTTAGCAAATTACTTTTGATACACATTCAAGGGTGTGAAATATAGCCGAGAATAACACTGAAGAGAGCAACCATGACAACAAATAGAAGGGGAAAACCCGCTTGTACTCTTCCAACGGTCTTCCCACTCCTCAACACCACCTGCCAAGCCAAAAAAAAAAAAAAACCATTTCCACAAATTCAAATAAGGATGAAGTATGAATTTTTTTGGCTGCTAAAGTTTCCAAAGTGAAGAAATTTTATAGTTGTTGTGGGAAAAGAAAATGAAATAGATATATGCATCTTTACTAGCCAAGATGAGAACACATGGTTATATTGTTTGTTATCTGTAAGAGAACTTACAAGTTCTTCTTTTAAGATTTTCCTATCTTCAGTGCTCAGTCGCCTCTCCTCTTTTAACTTTGAAATGGTAGATTCAGCCTGCACATAACACCCAAAAGGATAGACTGTAACTCTATTGGAGAAGCCACAGAAACAGGCGTCTAAAACCACAAAATATTGTATCTAATGAAAACGTATCATCCGGTCTATTATCTTGGCTCACATTTCCTATATATGTTTATCAATGAAGCTATTCTAGGAGAGAGATAAATAACAAGCACCAATTTATGACAGTGATCAAAAGACTAAAATTTTTGTCATTCCCAACAAAACTCACCATATGAATATATATATATATATTTCTGAATCTTATATAAGCTGTCTGCTTGAGCAATCCCCTAGAACGAGGGAACTCTTATCTCCCAATTTTGTGATTGCTAGAGTATCCCTATAGTCCAGCTTCATCTATGCAACTTCATGTGAACACTTTGACATTAGGCCAGAAAATCTGAGAAAGACTAACCTCAATTAGCTTTGATTCAAGTAAATTCAATTTTGACTTCATCTCCTCAAGACCAGTGCCTAACTTCAGCTCATCAAGAGCCTTTACGGTTGTAAATTCTTCATCCTTCACTGCAGGGGACTCTGGATCCTCAACAAGCTTTACTTGCTCATTATCAACAGCATCCTTATCTAGCTTCAATTGTTCATCCTTTGCCTGCTTTAACTCATCACCATTATCTATGTCATTATTTGATGTTAACTCTGCATCATTTGCCGGTTTTAAGTCTTGACCATCAGTCACATCCATCTTTGGGTTTGACTCCAGGTCCTTCTCTGTATTGAAGAGCCATTGACCATTAATAGTTTTGAATCCGTCATCCTTGGCAGCCTCATGCTGATGAAAAGAGAGAGAGAGAGAGAGAGAGAGAGAGAGAGAGAAAAGAAAAATGTAGTTTAAAAGAAAAATTGGTAAACATTGGAACTCAGCTGCTAGCAGACATCAGATTAAATGTTGGGCTTAAAAAGCTTAATCCCACCAGGAATTCCAAACATTTTCAAGCATTAAGGAAAGAAATCTAACCATGCATGATGGTGATAGAATCTCAATTTTCTTCAAAATCTCATCTTTCAGCACAGGAGGATCAGAAAAAAGCCCCTCCTTAAATTCTCGATTAATGGGTGACAGCACTGGTGACTGAGGTGGGCTGATGAGCACCACTTTGAGCTTGACCTCTTCAATGAACTTACCATCTTCTTTGGCAAACTGCCATTTAAAATGTATGAAATAAAAACGAAGGTGTGATAAAAACAATAGAGAATAAAAGGTCAAAAGCTAAACCATGGCCGTTTACCATAAGAGAAGTAATATCCTTGTCCATTATCCCAGCAGGAACTACGGTGCTTTGGATTAAGAACTTATCATTGCATATCATATCCTGGGGAGCTGCCTTCTGAGCTTGCATGGTGACTGCATTTAACACAGAAGGCTAAACGATGGGCATAAATAAAAGAAAAAAAAAAAAGAAAAGGAAACAAATTTGACTGAAAACTACACTATTACAACATAAACAGAATTAAAGGAAATTGATTTGCAGTAAGGAGTAAAATAAAGTGCCAAGTACTCTTAGAAAATTTATATTGTAAGAATCTCATTGTAAGTTGATGGCATAATGCTGTAATTGATGTCTTGTATCAGGTTGAACATTAAGGAAGTTCCATGTGCAAGCAGGCGAACCGTCCAACCCCACCAAAAAGAAGCCAAAAAAAAAAAACAAAAACAGAGAGAGGAAAAGATCGAAAGAAAGGGTTCCCAAATCAACTTTTCTCATTCACAACCTTATCCATTGTTTCCCTTGAACCAAATGCTAAAGATAAGAGCAGGTGTAACAGAACACTAAGGAAAAAGAGAAGATAAACACCAACTAAAATAGCCAATACAGAATAAACATCAATTATGAAAAAAAAAAAAATCTATGCCCCACCCCATTGAACAGGCAATAACAAGAGAGCCAATCATTGGGGGCAAGAACAGACACTGGACATTTCGGAGAGACCAAGTCACAATTTTAACTAGCTGAAGATGAAGACTGAATTACCAATAAATTCATAACTTGATTTAGGCAGGACAATCCCAACATTTGGTCGAACGCAGTATTTCCTGGGCGATGTAGTTTTAACCTGCCAATATCACACCCTTCCAAAATCACATTGCCATTCAAATTTCAAAACCAAAGCTGAAAAAACCTAAAAAAAAAAAAAAAAAACCCAACTCCAAAGTCCAACCTTGAAAGCAACACTTTGGGAGGTATTATTGGTGAGCCTCACTGAGCACGAGCTTTGCTTTTTCAATTCAACTGCCAATACAATACAGAACAAGACAATTTGACAAAACGGCGGTGCATTGGTTCAGGAAATGATGAACCCTTAATAATGATAGCAACTTAAAATACTCACATGTAAATTTCAGCTGCTTGGGCTGGATTTCCACAAGTTTAGAACTCATTCTTCTTCTTCTTCCTCCTCCTCCTCAAGTAATTCAGTATCCAGTCTGCACAATCAAAGCACGCCATAAAAATTCTTATTTTTATGAATTTTCTTAAATCTTGTGATGCTTATTTTGCACGCTGATGTTTAACTTCCCTTCTTCTTTTTTTTTAAAAATGTTTTGCTTATAATGATAAAATAATAATAATAATAATAAATCACTTCACACAAATAGCATAGAAAGCCGAGATCAACTCCAAGCTTAAAATAGAATCGTTTTTCAACTCAGTCTATGAAAACGGCGGCGCGTTTTGAATCAGAGAGAAGCGGAAAAGACGATCACTGCTAGAGGAGGAAACGGAATCGAGAAAATGAATCACAATAAGCCAGAGAAAGAAAATAATAATAATAATAATAATAATAATAATAATAATAAGACTCGAATTTCAAGACGATGCCGTACAAAGACTCTGTCCGTCTTGGAAATCTTTCTCCTCCGAATTTTTGATTCCAGAAAGGTCGAAACTGTGAATTTCAGCGCTCCAGATGGTGAGAAAATAAAAAAATTAAAACAAAAAAAAAAGAAGGAGAAGTAAAAGAAAATACGAGCGAGTGAAACGACCACGTCACTCTTCTTCTCCGTCGCGTACAAACAGATATGACAGTTGACACAGTCCAGAAACGCTGACTAGTCGTTTTATTTCCACATGGACAGCACCAGAAAAAAAACGACAGCGTTTGGGATCCCGACGTGACAACCACTCTCTGCTCTCATCTTCGAAGTTTTCAAAAAAAAAAAAAAAAAAAGAAAGCCCAAAACAGTTTCAAAACTCAGACTCTGAGGAACGCAAGACGAAAACGTTTAGAATCGCGATATAGAATTGCTTGTATGTGCCGTTTTTCAGAAGCGAACACTCACAAAAGAAACGAAAATCGATAAAGCTGCCAACAATTTTTATAGAGAGAGAGGGGGGATTTGTTTGGTGACCGGAAATGCCAATGAAGTGGCGGCGGTGGTGTTGGTGTTGTTGATGGTGGTGGTGCAGCGACTGTGAGAATGGGAGTGAAAGCCCAAGTTTCTCTTGGGGAGAGAGATTATGGAGTCAGTAGTGAAAGCCAAGCAAGCGGGTGCATTCCGGTGGCTCCGAATCTGATAGCGGTTGTACCAGCACAGCGTTACCGACCCGGCTTCTCGATTTTGTGGTATGGGCGTCTTCCCGCCTTTTTTACACCAATCCAGAAATGAATTCACTCGTAAATTTTCATGCAACAGCGAATTTATAAATTATACATGCATTTATTGCGAGCAATTGCGTTACACTGTAATATTTTTTAAAATAATAATAATTATAAAATATTAACAATTATTTATAATTAATTATACTCGTCTAAATCAAAAAATCACTTGTCTAATGATGATTTCGAATGTGTGGCATCAAATTTAAAATTCACAGCATAAACTTAAATTAAAATTTAAAATCGAATTAATGAGTGATGGGATACCTTAAATTGTCACTTAGTTGGCGGCATTCGGGGGTTGTTGTGGGGGGGGGGGGATTTGCACTGGGACCGTGACGGTTGAAAGTGCTTGAATATTGAATGATCTTCCAACTGGCACTTGCCTTCGTGCGTGACACGCAATAATTGCTGGTTTTTTAAAGATCACAGGGCTTCACAGCCATTCGTGCAAAGAGATTGGGTTGTTAGCTCTACACCACCCGGGGGGGGGGGGATTTTTAATACGCTTGCGGATGCGCACACTGATTATTGAATTCATAATTTATTATAATAATTCATCTAATCTTCTCCTTTTGGGAGATTGCCTTTTCAATTAAATTATTCTTTTGACATGATTTATTCATTTTACCTTTTTTCCTCCTTTATTTTTGTTTGTCCTTTTTTCTTTTTCTTTTTTGGTGGAACAAAACAAACCTCTTTTTACAAAGACTCCCTTTCTAAATAATGTTCTAATAGATGATGATGATGATGCTGCTGCTGCCCCTCTTTTTGTTTTTTTTTTTTTTTTTTTAATTATAAACCTTCGTCTTGGCTTTAAAGAATCTTTAATAAAGGGGAGAATTTTTTGCACTTACCGGTGGGGTGGTGGTGGGTACCGTGGCAGTGATTTTTATCGATTTGTGGGCATACTTTCGGCTTGTTCTCGGGTCAAATTTTCGTTGCTCTCTCACTTTATGTCCATCAAGTATTATTTGGGACTAATTTCATCAAATCCCTCTCCTGATTATTATTATTATTATTATTATTATTATTATTATTATTATTATCATATACTCAGTGCGATCCAGAGCAACCTCCTCACTCCAGCTTACGGCTATTTTTTCAACTAAAAAAAGAAAAAAAAAGAAGAAAAAAACCCCATCGAATAAATATTTTACCAATTTCCCATTTTGTCATTGCATTAGTTGATTTGATCCGCGTTACTTCCCTTAGCTGGTGGCTAACTCACATGAAAGTTTTGAATTCCTTCACACAAACACTTTCACTTCTTTAGGTTTTTTCTTTTTCTAAGATTATTCTGATTATCACTAATAATTCACTTAAAAAAATAATAATTGAAACCAGAAGTCAGAGGACTATCAATCCCTAATATCTATCTATATATGTATATATTTAAATTCTTAACAAAAATATTTGAAAAAAAAAAAAAGAAAGTCTCCTTTATTAGAGGTCTGACCCATCTATGGCCAGGGAGGTCAGTTCCTCAAATAAAACCCTTCACAAAAATGATGATAATAATTAAAGAAAGTAACACATCCACACTGCCTTGGCTGATATGCATTCATGCCTTGTTATCAGTCTGCATGCATCTACCCGTGAATTGATGGTGCACTTGTCGCTGTAGTCATAGCCTCTTCACGATGATGTATGAATGCAGACCTCAGAATCTGCACATAAAATATACACAAGGACACCATCAGCGATTGGCACACAAGAGACAAACCCTAGAGTGTTATGGTGACAAACACAATGGGAATATATATCTCATGACCCGTCCGTAAAAGAATTCATGTTTAAAGAAAGGCATTCAAGTCAACTTTAAATGAAAATAAGTAAATAAATAAATAAATGATCTGTGATGCTCGTGTTTCTTTAGAGTATTAAGAGATTAAAGACAATTTGCTATTGGGGTCTTCGGTTATGGACAAAGAAGGTTGGTCGATCTCATGATTTTGACCCTGAAGAAATCTAATGTTATTAAACGTTGTTTTCAATGACGCCAGTAATGTTACGTTTTTGGGTTTGGTGCAAGTCATGCATCACATTCTATTGCTCTTGGCTTGAAGGGCCTTTATTTTCTTTTTGGAATATGACGATTGGAGGGCACCCCACCTTCCAACTCCTATTTTAACGTGTCTAATCGATTGCATCATTTTCTTAATAGTTAAAGGTCAGTTAATAGCTCGCCGTTGGGGGGTAGCAAGGGTAAGTCCTGAGAATTAGAAGCTTGAAAATGAAATAAAACCGACTGGTTGGTCAAAAACGTGCGAAGAGACAAGAAGAAATAAAGAAATGGGCCATGACATTTGGAGATGATATTAATTATCAAAGAACAAAAGAGCAAAAAAAAAAAAAAAACCCAATTTTCTAAAATAAAAGGCATGCAGTCTAAAATATCTCACGAATTAAAAACAAAAAATCACTCACGGCAGCGGTACTAAATCACTATAATCGGCTTTCAACAAAAGGAATTGTTGGCTTAAACTTAAAGCTTCACCACTCGAAGGCACGACTTCGTGCAAGTCTTGCCGACAGGACCGCTGTCCTTAATTGACAAAACCATCTGATCACAGGCAGCTCAACTACCCGTAGAATCAAAAGGGGAAAAAAAGAAATTTAATAGGCTACCTGTTATTGTGGCGCCAGTCTCTCTCTCTCTCTCTCTCTTTTAACATAAAAAATAATTTTAATTACTATATTTGTAAATTAAAATTAAAAGTTATATGTATATTATATTATTTATTTTTTTATAAAGAACATTTACAATGAAAATAATCTTATGTTTGAGAATTTTTTTTTCTTTTTACATTTTACTTAATAAGCATAAAATCTCACAATCACACCCCCAAGCCACATAGACTGATTTTCGTCACTGGAGTGAACGTTAGCTTGAAATTAAACCGATACCAAGAAAATATTATATCATCAATCAAACTATCATTTTTAAATAGGGTCCGTACCCCATCTAATAATGAGCACAATTGGACCTTTACGTGTTGCAAGGCAAGTGTCTCCCTTCAATTAAAATCGAATCTTGCCCTTTAAATAAACATGCAAAAACATCCTGTTCGATACTGAGAATGCAGGAAAAGGATTATGAATCCAAATATTATAAAGTTTATTATCACGAAGTAGTTTGTTAGCAGAGTTACCGAGTTATTAATCTCAGTTTGAAGATTCGAATCAATGATAAGTTTATTGTAATTTAAACCTAAAGAGAGAAAAAATAAAATAAAAATTAAATGTGTGTGATTAGATCTGTCATTTAGTTCCAAATCAATGCCGTAGATTTACGCAACACTTCTATTACCATTACCATTATCCCTAGCATGATCAAAGATCAATAATGTAAAATTATTATTTCATTCTAACAAATGACACTTTGAGCACAACTTCACAATCATCATAGTAAAAAAACTTTCCAATTTGCAATTCATTAATACATATTACATTCAGTTTCGCACATTGTCACCAGTCATTCTATTATCATTGCTTCTCTTTTTGCTTCATCTTGTTTCTTTATTTCTTTGGTCGGAATGATGACCCACCAACTAGCCAGAGAAAACAGAGGCTTGGACTTGGACATGGATTCCCAGCTTGAGCAAAGCCCCCCTAATCTGGATGGAATCCATCATTAGCTTTTTGGCTCAATCGTACCCCAGAAAGGAAAAGTCCTTGTCAATCAATGTCCAAAGCAGTAGCTGTTGGCATCCAACGGTGAACCGACGCGGGAGAGAGAAATCTACCAGGTAAGCAGTCTCCCTGGGAATCCCGAGTTTCCTCCTAACAACCGTCCAATTAGCATACTTTGTAAACAAAGAAACAAGATCAAACGGCTAACAAGGAGCCTACTCACATGTACAAACAGAAATCGGCCATTCAATTTTTTTTTAATGTTCGTTTGGTTATACCATTATATTTTTACTGTTAATTTTTGACATTTAATATTTTAACTTTATTATTCATTGTCTGTCTGAATGATAGCTATTGTTTATTTTTATTTTGTGTTAGAATAATTATTTTTAAATAATTAATATTAATGTATAATTTATTACTAATAAATCCATAAAAAAATAATTTATCTTTGAAGAGAAACTAAAAAATTACATGTTGGTATAAAAAAATTATAGCTTGTGCAATAGATATTCATAATAATAAATTTAACATCAAAATTAATATATTAATTGTTATAGTATTATCATAAATTTTGTATAATATTATTTTGAATACAAATGACTTAAAGTAACTGTCGGTAACTAGCATTAAGTATCTCAAAAAAAGGAAAAAAAATATATATATGGGGAGAGAGAAAGATAATTAGAGAGAGAACTATAAAATAAAGATAAAATATAGAGAAACAAAAAAAAAGGAAAAAATAAAATAATATTAATAATTAAAAATTAGAAGTTAGAATTTTTTTTTTTATATATACAGTTTTTCAAGAGTTTTTCTTTTCAAGAAATAATTGTGTTTTTTTTTTTTTTAAAGAGTGAATCAGCAGTCATTAAATGTGATATCTCTTGTATATTTAAAAATAAATTAGAAATTAAAAATTCAAAGTAATACGAGATATACTCTTAGCTGTATGCAAATGGCCGTCTTAGGCCCACCGCCTAAGTACTGCGAACTTGTTTGCTTTGGGCTTATCGTCCACACAAGCTTAATTAATGACCCACCTCTTTATCCTTTTCCACTTATTAACCCACCGAGCATCTCTTCCTTTCGCTTGCCTAGCTCTCTCCGACCGTCATTCAGCATTTCTCCAATGGCAGCCACAGCAGGTTCAATCACCTCCATGCGGACTCGCCCCACCTTGGTAATTTCCATTTTCCTTTGTCCCCTACAGATCTGTTAATATTTGTTTCACGTGTTTAATCATGTTCTTATAGCGTTCTAATTTTGTTGATCTGGTTTTGATTTGGGAAATATGAGTTTTTGGCTTTCTTTGCATTAGATTTGGTAGTTATCTTTTGTAGGTGGTCTCAAATCTTGTTGGGTATATTTTGTTTTTGTTGTTTTTTGGCGGGAATTCAATGTATCGTGTGCATGGTTGGTGTTTGATCAAGATTTTAATGGTGTGGAGTTGTTGGTTTGTACTCAAAGATTGAATCTTTTCAATCTGGGTAATCATGCATTTGTCTATTGATTTGTAAATAGAGACACCCTTCTGGGATTTGATACTGGTTATGGCTTTTTGGCTGTAGAAATCAACAAGTTTCTAGGTGTAGAGATTGCATGGTACTTTGTATCTGGGTACCATCGGAATGCGATTGTTTACTATTAAATTTATATTCTTTTGTTTAGAGCCATCTATTGCAGCGGGGAGTGAACGCCTTATGCTTTTTTTTTTTTTTAATCCGTCTTATTGCTCTATGGCTTTTTTTTATTATTATTTTTTCGTAATTGACTTTGTATTTGTATTTTTGTTAAGCAGGGTGCGACCAGGATCTCTAGTCTGAACGCAACTTCCCTTTCCAGTGGGGGGAAAAGCTTCCTTTCCTTTGGTCTGAGACCATTTCCTGCTCGCCTTAGGGTTTCCTGTGCTGTATGTTTTCTCCATACAATAAACTATTTTTGCACTTTACTTTACCTCTCTGTTTTTTTTTTTCAAAAGTATTCTGGGTTGTTATCCTTTTTCAATAAGATGTTTATTCAAACTGCAAATTGCATTCAAAATGATGACTTTATTAAATGCTATTGTGTAGGCCAAACCAGAAACTGTTGACAAGGTGTGCAAAATTGTGAAGAAACAGCTGGCATTGTCGGATGATACTACTGTTTCTGGAGAGTCGAAATTTGCACAACTTGGCGCTGATTCTCTTGACACGGTACAAAACATATATGTTGCTAAGCTTCCCAAAACTACTCTAAAATAGCTTCTGCATAGCATAGTGTTGCGGGACCATTACCTTCTCCCCAAAAGGGGACCTGTTGGAGTGTGCAATGCCCACGTTTATATGACCCAAGATCCCCCTCTTCCTTAACAATGTAGGAGTTGGGTAGTGTGCACCCGTTACGATAGGCCTAGGATGTGTTCTATTTCAGATTCACCTGGCCTAACCTTCTGAGCATGTTGTGTTTCTCAGGTTGAGATTGTGATGGGACTTGAAGAGGAATTTGGCATCAGTGTCGAAGAAGAGAGTGCCCAAAGCATTTCAACAGTTCAGGATGCTGCCGAACTTATTGAAAAGCTTGTTGCAAAGAAGACTACTTAGTGAACCATAACTAAGACCTTGGAGAACAACTCTCCAATCGGCTTTTGTCTCTTTTTAACCTGTTATAGATGGAGTGCTAGGCAGTCTTGTTGTCAACTCCTTGTTTTTGTCAGTTTCATTTGGAAAAACCCATGGTTGCTGAATTGCTACGTTGTGAAATTATGATGTGTCTTTTTGCATTCCAGGGGTGCTTCATGTGATCATATTTGATTCAATTCGACATTAGCTGCTCCCTTTTTACCTGTTATGATCCTTAACTGGAGACTGTTTAGAGGTGGAGTTCCTGCTTGCCGAGGGAATAGTGAGCGAAGTGAGTCATTATTCCTACTCGCCCTCTTCCCCGGCAAGTTATGCACGTGTGTCTGCACGTGAAGATACGTCCATTTACTTATTCACCCTCATGGCATGCATGCGTGCAAGCAAATGGGTGTGCGTACACAGCCTCCATTAGGCTGCCTCCCTTCTCTATCACCAGAATGACCGAAAAACCCCCACGTGTAATCAACTATTTGATGTCTCGGAGGATGAACGTGCTGAGACTCATTAATTGAAGCGTTTGAGGCAACCAAATTTCAAGTTTGACGCCATAGTTGCGGATTCTACAAACCGAATGGATACTAATTTGACTGCATAATTGGACGAGACTAGTTGTTCCATCTATTGACTGACTAATTTGCCAATAGGTTGGGACTACTTGTGCTACAAAGTGTACATCTTCGCATTTGGATTAAAACAAGATGGCCCGGGTTCCCATTTTTCTCTCCTCTTGTTTAGTTTTTATGGTTTAACTCAATTCCACGCCGCGCAATGTTTAAGATTATTGCAAAGAAAGCAGCCAGGTCAAACTCCACTAGATGCACAATAAGGGATCCCATACACTAGTGTTATATTCTGCACAAAAACATTGATCAAACATCCCATCAACCGGGCACTTCTGCTAACGGAAAGCATGTACACTTTTATCAACACAACGCAAGAAGCGGACAATGTGATTTAAACGTCATCATTAGATCACTCCCAATCGGCATCAAAGAAACCGGCATCTTTCATTTCTGAGTAGTATACATTCTCCAGATGCAAGTCTTCCTCCTATAGGCAATCAGCAGTGAAAACAATTCCCCATAAAATAACCATCCTAGAGTAGAGTAATGGAACTTTGCATTCAGAATAGGTCAAGGCGGCAAAATATTGTTAAGAAGGAAAACTTTACCTGGAAAAAGTCTGCCAAAAATGTTAAGTATAAAAGAGGAAGGTAGAAGGCATGATAGCAAACTATTGTGGTGGCATACAACCTGTATAAGAAGATCAAAGCAAAGAAAAAATCCATAAGGGCATAAGTGGCCATTGAATATCATATGAGAAACAAAGAGCATCTGATCAAAATTACCAGAAACCAAAGCCAACCCCATTGCCAGTAAGCCCGCAGCCAAACAGCGACAGGGCATTCAAGATGAACATAATGGCAATGTACTTGTAGAATGCAGGTCTCGCTGTAGAAAAGGAAATGATGATAAAATTTTTGGAAATAAAGCCGCCACTTTCAGTTATTCCAGTCTGCTTGCTGTTTGGAAAGCTTACCTGGTAACCTCTCCCTCCACCTTGAATGGTACATGAACAATATCAAGCCATAAACTGCAGTTAGTGCAAGCCTATGGACAACCCACAAGCTCCATTTCATATGTTGAGGATTTTCACTGCTGTCAATGAACAAAGGGATTCCAAATCCAAATAGGTAAATTGCCTGTAAGAAAAAAGAGGTATGATTAATGTCCATGCCAAGAATACATTTGGAATCACACAGAGCTCACAAATTTGCCTTGAATCTCTTTATACACAGGTAAATAGATAATGTTTAGAGACCATTTACAACCTAGGAATCTGGCATTAGGTTAGAGTTATAATAGAATGCATAAGAGAATTCAGAGCACAGCATTTGCAATATATTGACAAAGAAGAATTTGCAACCTTTCCGTGTGTCATGCAGTGTCCATTTTCAATAATAAATAAATCTACATACTAGAATAATGTAATAATTCGAGTGAACAAGAGATACCTTCAAAAGTATGTCCAAACCAACAAGTAGTGCTGAGATACCAAATGGCCTTGTCAAAGCATCAAAACCACTGGAATAATTTCCTTGGAGTAAAAAGGCAATCAAGCTAATTTCCAAAAACAGCATCCCAGATGTTGTAAACAAAGATAATACATTCCATGCTACTTCCTTTCCAGGACTGCATTCCCAAGCCTGTATCAAGGAACAAAATTTAGTTTGATCTAGACCAATAGCATGGAAGAGGAAACCCCAAAATAAGCCTATTAATCGGCATAAACAAAGCAATTCACACCATTTATGACACTGCTAAGCTTTAAATTCAGTGCAAAACAGGTGAATTGCAAGCCATACAAAAACATTACTGGATTAGCATTTGCTGATTCCGTTGGGAAGAATTTGGAAAATGCTAGCTGGTTCAATTACTTAAATTTGTTCATTTTCCATGGAATCTAACAACAAACTGGTTGCTAAAAATGAAGATCTTGGCCCCTTAAGACATCTCTCTGATGGACAACATAGATGCTTCTAACTTCTAAGAAAGGAAGCTAGAGTATACTTCAGCGTTGATTATCACCATTGACTGTCTGAAGAGACATCAGCCAATAGGTTTTCACCGATCCCTGATCCTGTTCTACACTATCCTATTTCTAGACTTCAGAAGCTCAACTTGATGCAGGGACAACAAAATTCAAGTTTTGTCTGAAAAGTTATAACTTTGAAGTGTAGGCAAATAGTCACAACAGGCAAAGGTATCTGAACTACATACCGAATCAAGAAAACCATAAAACTAACAAATTTTTGAAAGTGAAGAAAGAATCAGACAATCAGAGCAACAATTTACAACTAATAAAGACAAAAAAACTAGACCATACCAAGAAGAACTGGATCTAGAAAACTACAAAACTAACCAAATTGTTGAAACCAACAGAACGCAAAAACTAGATGATACTTTGAAAAACCCTAGATTCTTAAAATTGTATCAAGAAACAGAGTACCAAGTACTCCAAAAAAAAAACCAAAGAATTAACAAGCTAAATTCCTGAAAGTGAATAAAGAAATACCCTAGAGATAATATGCTACACAATATTTCGAAGAACCAACCAAGTTCTTGAAAATTACAAGATAAAGATTGGCAATTTGCACACAAGAAACAGGAAAACTAGCTGATATTTCAAAGAACACGAAATTAGCTGTCCGGCCAAGGTTTTAAACAAAAACTCCACGAACCTGAAAGCAGCACCAAGCGAGATTGAGCAAGCTAACGAGCCAAAGACTCCCATAATAAGCGAGAATTATATGGGATCTCCCATTGGTCAGCCTTCTAAAGCTCTTTTTAGCATGAAATCCCAAGTAGAGTATGAAAAGAACAGAAGCCACGATTAGGATCACGTTGTGCAAGAAGCCATGACAATCAAAAAGCCAACTGTAGAGTTTTGGGCGTATAAAGTTTCCATCTTTGAGAGTTAAATTGGGGTTTGGCGATATGGGGATTGCAAAGGACGAGCCTTTGATGGTTTCTTGTAGAAGGGTTCGCATTGTTTTATGGGTTGAAAGAGAGGTTTTTCTTCTTCTTCTTTTTTTTTTTTAATCTTTTGGTTATGGGATCGGAAGAAGAACCCTAACTTTATTGTCTTGTCTTTTCTTGTCTTGTGGTGGTGGTTTGAGGGGAGGGGGATTTGTTAATTAAATCTCTTTATGGATGCTTTTTCTGACTGGGGTTGCTGGCTCAGTTTGGCGTTTTATGTGGCTCTTTCTTCCTCTGCGTTTTCCTCAGTCCATGAAACCATGAAAATTGTTGATAATTTTGATAGCATTTGGCTGGGTAACAAACTACAATTCACAGGTGTCCACTTATCAAATAATAATAATAAAAGAAAACAAATATTAAAAAATAAAAAACAAAAATAGATGAAAAATGCTGTCTCCAGACCTACAAAGTTAGGAAAGTTTAAGGAAAAAAAATTTAGATGTACCCGTTAAAATATTGGACTTACATCAAAGACATAAAATGTTAAATTTAAAAATTTTAAAGATGAAGCACATAATAATTTTTTTCCTATTTACATATTAATAAATAGTTTTTTAGTAAAAGATAGTATAATCAACAAATATTTTTATTTTAATAGTTATATTAAATAATTTGTTAAAGACCTTATGTATATCTCCTATACCTCTTTAAGTACGATGTCATACAATTATCTTTTCTCTAAATAGTGTTTGAGACTTGTGCATTGAGATGTCATTTTTATGGATATTTAACAAATGGAGAGAGTCTTTGAACGTTTCCATAGATGTTATCCTTAACCGAGGGGGTCATAAATTTGTGCTAGTCTCAAGTTGTCGTGGAGCTTATTTCTCAAATAGAGTAAATGTTGCATGTGCTAATGCCTTTAGCGGACCATTGGAAATAACGATTCAGAGGTGCATATGGGCAAAGGGTTACAACGAGTGACCTGAAGATGGCGTTCTCATACAATGTCGTTTACGGGAAATACGCCATTTATGACGTCAAGATTTCACTGCCTTTCAGGCAACGTTAATCACTCGATTTCTTTCGCGACATGCAGGAGACCATGAACTTGGCAAAAGCATTGGAAATGCCGACGGAATGGCAGCATGTGGTAAGTCTATTAAAGTTTGCAGAAGATGGTTTTTAGGCAACAAGAGCGTTGTACTGAAGTTGATATGTCATCTTGAAGCCACTCTATTACCATGCACATCTGATTTTCACTTCAAAAGAACGTTTTATAACTAAAAACCATGTACTTTGTTCATCACTTCAGTTGAACCTGGGGGGCGCTTGCTTTTCTTTCAGATGGAACTCCTTGTGCTTGTGTTAGGTTTTGTGATGCTAAACAACCTTCAAGAATGTGGCCCAAAGAACTTCTCAGTTTCCACACCCAAATAGCAACTATTTTGTAACTTTTGTTGCAAGTTTAGTCAAATAAAAGGGAAAGAGGAAAGAAAAGGGGAGTGGCCTGAGAAACAATCGCTGACTCTCTCTTTCATGGGGTTGGGCAATTCCATCTCAAGTCTTCTTTTATGGGATATAAGAAGGTAGAACATAAGCAGGCAGAACACTATTTAGGGGAAATCTAAATTGAATCTCATATTTTATTCATAAAAAATACTTTCCCTTTTAATTCAATTAAATATTTTACAATTAAAAGACGAGACATTTAAAATGAGTTCAAACTTCTATTTATTTTAATTTTATTGATTAATTTTTTAGTTAACGTATCTAAAATCAATATTTGTATTGGTAGAGATGCAGGGGGATCGAATAATTCTGGCATGCAGAGTTAGCAGTCTATCATTTTAGCTACATCCCCTGTTTTGATCTACTGGCAAAAAATAGAAACTGTTCTATCTTCACCATTACTGAGAACTGGAATTTTCCTGTCTGGCATCTTTTTTTTTTTTTCCACACATTTGCTAGCGTTGTTCCTACATATTTAATCTAATCCACACTTTCTAGATTGCCTTCGGCTTCGTCCAAACAATGAAATAACAAAAAAAAAAAAACATAATTTACGGTGTAATTTCCTTGTACAGAAACACCTAAACAACGATAATAAATAATTAAATAATTAATTAAATTGTCGATATTCAATATATTGAATAATATAATCTATAATATCTATATGTATTTCTCTATCATCTATACGTAAGTATCTATTTTTGAGAAATTTGAATATTATTTATGTAATAATTTCTCATAAATTTGTAAACAATGATATTAAAATATACTATAATTATTAAGATTTAATTGTAATCAAATAAGCATTTTTATTTATTTATAGGATCTTATCTTAATTGTAATTAAATATTTCTAATTATGAGATTATGCCAAAGAAAAATAAAAGGCAGAAAAAAAAAGAAAATTTATCTTGAATTCTCTCTTAAAAAATTGTTGAAAAAAAGAAGAAAAATTTTATTAAATTCACCAATTTTTCCTTAAAAAGAAAAAAAAAAGAAAAGTACTCCAAAGTTTCCTTAAAATGAAAAAAAAAAAATGATTTAGACATTACCTAACAAATGTCCTGCCTTTTTTTTTTCAGCAAATACCTAACAAATGTCCTTTACAACATTAATAATAGTCAAATTTCCTTTTTTTGATGGAATATTAGTCAAAATAAGTTAAATTGTCTTGTTTTGACTTTTGACCCATTAAATTAAATTTTATATTAATTTTTTAAAATTATCAATTTTATTAATTAGATATGATTTTTTATCAGTTGAATAAGAAGATTTTTAATGCACTTTGATGTGTGCATTTAGCATAAAATGTTAACTGATATTTACAAAATATTTTCATATTGTTTAGGGTGACAAATTTCTAAAATGATCAAGCTATAAAATATCAAATTCAAATTCGCTTTTGTAAGAATTCAAAAGAGTTGGGAATTTAACTTAGATCTTGACTAAAAAATGCTCCTATAAATATAAAATTATTAAAATTTCCGATGGTACTTTTTAGAATAATTTACATTTTTGGTTACTAAACTTTTTACTTATTTTTATTTTCATCACTCAACTTTAATTTATTATAATTAAATCATTTAATTTAATTTTGTTTTAATTTAATCATTATGTCATTTTATTAGGTCCAAAATTATAAAATTTACTCCTAAAAAATACATTTTTATACAATCAAATTTAATAATCAATATATTAATAAAAATCAAATTAAATTTCTTAAATTAGGATGTTATGGCTAGTGAACAGGTTAGGAAGTCTAGAAAACTCGGTGAGCGTCTCTAGAAGAATTATCATGTCTACCTAACAGCTTGCCTACTATAGAAATGACTTAAATCTGAGGTTTGGTTCAAAGACTAGAAAAACAATAAATGTTACATTATATTCAACGTGCCATATGAGATTAAAAAGTAAATTTTTATTAATATTTGTATAGATTTCTAAAAATAATCTAAAGTTTTATAAACACCAAGATATTGGGAAACTGAAAATTACTGTTTAGGTAAGTAGTTTGGTAAGGGAAGTATTAGAAGCTCATTATTAGATTCTCCATTTGATTTTTGTTTCCTCTTTGCTCAAAAATAACAAAATGCCCTTTACAAAGTGGAAAAACCCACCTCAATCTTCATTATTCATAGCTAACCATAATTCTCATACAATCTCACACAATTTTCTAAGGAGTGCTTTGAGGTAACGCTTGATTCTATCTCTGTTCAACTCTTAGTACTTTTTTTTTTCTCCTGCTCTTCAATCCCAGAGAAAATAAAGTTGGTTTTTAGGACTTTGTTGTGGAAATATCAGAGTAAGCAAGAGAAAAAATGCGAGCATTTTGAAGTATTACAACCTTGTGATATTTATTGGGAGGGTGAACTTTTTGCTCATTAACTATGGTTGATGTAAGTTGGTTTATTTTGGGATTTAATTTACGCTAGGATTAAGAGCAACATTGTCATCTATTATTAAAAATTATATTGTGTTAGATTTGTGTGTAGATGGTGTTTCAACCTTTTTTTTCGCTTTCTTTCTTTCCCTTTTTTTTTTTTTTTTGTTTTTTAACAATCCAAGTTGTAGAGTTTTAGCTTGTATTAGCTTTGTGGGGTGTCCGAATTTTCTAGGAGTTTGTTTGTGGTATTGTCTATCCAACTATTGACACCATTTGATTTTATGTGATAGTTGTTGCTCTCTAGTCCTTAGGGCTCCAATGTTGTGTAACGCAACCAGCCGCTTCATCTGCCACATGTATTTATTGCTCCATCTGTTAGCAACAATGCGTTTGTTTTTACTCTTCCTTTTTAATTTGTTGGTTTACGTTTGCCTTTTCTTTTGTCTTTTTATGAAAATTAGGCTTCTAACATTTATTTTAATTATTAGATCATAAACCAATGGTAAAAGCAGTTGCTCCTATTGGCACCATGCTTCTAGAAGCATGTGCTACCACCTTCCTGGAACGAATAATCATGCAGAGTGTTAATTTATTTTTCCTCAGGACCAACTACTATTGCTGGAAATATTTCTGGGCTTAAGCCTGGGCTTTACAGCTTCCATCTTCATCCCCTTGGAGAAATTTTAGACGGTTCCTTGTCAAAAAGTATGCTAATTATATGCCTCTCCATACTCTTAATTTGAAGCAGAAGGAATGATAAATGTCTCTATGCCTTTCAGCAATTTCTATAGTGAATATTTTGCGTATTGCTTGTAGGGCCGCACGGCAAAGAGCATGGTGCGCTCGAAGATGTAATTTTCATCAGATTTCATGTGTGGTTCAGGCACTGCCACACTCACAGTCATTGACAATCGCATTCAACTTAGTGGACCAAATTCCGTTATCGGAAGTGTTGTTGTTATTTATGCTCATCCTAATGTTCTGGGCAAAGGTAATTTTCAATCAGTTCTCAACTCCAAGGCTCTCTTTCATAAACACCTCTTACCATCTTATATCATAATAGAGATAGATGTTTAATGATGAGTAAATGAGCCTTAGATTACAATTTCCTAATGCATGTCTAATTTTGGATATTATACATGCTTTGGAACTTGGTGAATGACTCTTTATGAAGGACGAACATTAGCGTTGGGGTAAAATTACAACAATATTATTCGAAAGTCGTGGGTTTGAGTTGCAAAACAATTTCTCTGAAAAATAAATAAGAAGAGGCTAAACAACATCTTTACCTTCCCGAGCAATATGCGAGGCTTGCGTATTGGTGCCGTTTTCATGCGTATTTGACCTGTGGAGAATGTTTGAATGTTTTCATAGATGTTATCCTTAACTGAGAGGATCATGAATTTGTGCTAGTCTTTAAGTTATCGTGGAGCTCATTCTACAGTAGAGTAAAGGTTGTATGCGCTAATACCTTAAATTGACCGGTGGAAATAACCATGGAGAGGTGCATATGGGTAAAGGGTTACAAACGAGTGAGGTGAAGACGGTGTTCTCACACAATGTCATTTGTGGCGCGCAATGTCGTTTACGTAAATAGGCCATTTATGGCATTGAGGAGGTTTCACTGCCTTTCATGCAGCGCTAATCGCTTAATTCCTTTCGCAACATGCAGGAAGCAAAAGCGATGGAAATGCCGGCCGATTGATAGCATGTGGTAAGTATATTAAGTTTGGAGAAAATGGTTTTTAGGCAACAAAAGCGTTGTACTGAAGTTTGACATGCCATCTTTAAAGCCATTTTATTACCATGCACGCATGGTTTTCACTGCAGCAGAATGGTTTTCACCCCAGTAGCTGCATTAGTATTCTCGCAGGCATCATCTGCGTGCCGCCGATATAATAAACATGAAGAGACTGGCCGGCGAGCATTTACAATCGGTATGGATGCCACAAATAAATCCCTATCGAGTGAAAGATCATATGCCATTGCACTTCATGGCCTCGTTGGTTTTGTGATCTAAAATAAAAATCATGTACTTTTGTTCATCTCTTCAGAAGGAACTCGTTTTTTTTTTTTTAAAAAAAAAACTTTGTTTCTTTCTTTCTTTCTTTCTTTCTTTCTTTTCAGTGTTGGTATTGTGATGTTAAACAGTCCACTAGATTTAGACGTTCAAGAAAAAACTTTGTTTCTTTCTTTCTTTCTTTCTTTCTTTTCAGTGTTGGTATTGTGATGTTAAACAGTCCACTAGATTTAGACGTTCAAGAATGTGGCCAAAAGAACTCCGCAGTTTCCTCGCTTAAAGAGCAAATGTTTTGCAACTTTGGTTGCAAGTCTAGTCAAATATAAGGGAAAGAGAGAAGAAAATCGGAGTTAGCCCTAGAAACAATCACTAACGTTCTCCTTCGTGGGCTCGGGCAATTCCATCTCAAGTCTTCTTTTACGAGATATATATGAGAAGGTAGGACAAAAGTAAACGGAACACTAAATATGAAAATTTAGAAATCTGATTTAAATCTTATATTTTATTTATATATATATATATAAAATATTCTTTCATTAAATTCAAATAAACATTTTTAAATTGGGACACAGAGAGATATTGTGAATGGGCTCAAACTTCTACTTATTTAACAGTAGAAGAGACTTACTTACCTGATGATACATGACGTAACGATTAGCAATTGGTGTAGAATCCAACTCAGAAAGAACATTGAACGTGAATTTGAGTCTTCTTTATTAATCCCTCATGGTTTAAAATGAAAAACCGATGTTCTTAAGTGTTTTTTTGTAATTTAGTGGTTGGTCTTTAACAAAGTAAATTTGATAAATCTGGTATTATTGGGAGTTGAAATTCTTGACATTGATTTTAGCCAAACAATTACAAATCAAATTGTGTATTTAATACTAACATATAATATTTGATAAGCTTTTAATGAAGCAAACATATATTGATAACCTTTTAATATTTGGCAATCTTGAGTGCATTTTGGCGCTTCTACGCAAAATCACTTTGCCATGTATACCCATCAAAGTTGAGAATTGATTGAGGTTCCCTATCTTTTTAATTACTAAAGTGAGCACTTAATAATGCAAAAAATAAAATAAATAAATAATAATAATAATAAATTTGTACATTTACCCTCCCCAAATGATTTTATTTTTATCAATGAATTTCGAAGACTGCATTCATTAAATATATATATATATATAACCTTTTACTTTATTATTATTATTATTATTTTTTAAAGATATGGTCAAACAAATGTCGAGAAGATGCATTTACTTATGTAAATATATTTCAAAATTATAGTGTGAGATTATTTTGTTTTCAGTTCAAAATCTAGCGGTTTTGTCGATTTCAATTTGGATTGGATTGCAAAAGAGACCCAAGTTGCCTGACTATCCAGCCCATCTTGTGTGGATTGATCCAATCTTAACTTTCCCGGACCCCATTGGTTCCAAATTTAAAAGCCCAAAATTCAACGACACATTATTGCACTATTCCGCCGAACAAAAATCACCCCCCGCCCCCCCCCCCCA
>CM038599.1:652957-747943 GCA_021533255.1 Ceriops tagal | reverse complement strand
AAAATAAATAAATAAATAAATAAATAAATAAATAAATATATATATATATATATATATATATATATGAGATACGCTATTACCAGCAATTCGCGGAACAAATTATAAAAAAAAAAAAAGAAAGAGAGAGAGAAAAGAGAAAACGAGAGAGTAAGAGGCTAGAGAATGGGAAGGGAGGTATCAGAGAGCTGCATTGATAGCCTGCTGACGGAAATGGTATTTTCCTACTGCAATCGGTTCTACGCCAACAAACCGGAGCTCGCCGCTCGCCGGATCGAAGCTATCGGCTATCAGGTCGGCCACCAGCTCTCCGAACGGTACCTTCATCAAAATTCACTTCCACTTTCGCTTCAATTTCCAAATTCTCCCTTTGTGTGTGTGTGTGTGTGTGTGTGTGTGTGTGTGTGCGTGCGCGTGTGCGTGTGCGTGTGTATACTCAAATCTGAATGTTGATTTTAGGTTAGGGGTTAGATTGTGATATATATATATTGAAATTCTTTGGTGATTATTTTTAGCTGTTTGGTTGCTGAGAAAGTGTAGTAAAGGGCAAGAAAACTTTGACCTACCTTGATGGGTTTTAATGTAGAGAGGGGAGATAGGATGTGAAATGGATCTAAGGCGTGGTCTCTATTTTTGTTAGGTATACAATGGAGCGGCCGCGGTTTAGTGATCATCTAGAGGCAATAAAGTTCATTTGCAAGGATTTCTGGTCCGAGGTTTTCAAGAAGCAGATAGACAATTTGAAGACAAATCATAGGGTAAGTCCGGATCAAGATCTGTTCCTGACATCTCTAATCAAAAACTCACATTTTACAAATTTAGGATGGTGGTTACGGGTTTGAGTTGTGGAAATAGTTAAAAAATAAAATAAAAAAGACAAAACAATGATGAGGCTGACTCTTCTCCAGATCCCGGCGTGCGCGGGAGCCTTGTGCACCGAGAACACCATTTTGAAGCCAAAATCATACGGTCTGATTTGTTTTGTCAATATTTGCATTGGGATGATGAGTTCAGATCTAAATAGGGGTCCTGATGGGGTTGGAGTTCATGTTGATTTCTTTTTATTTGTTGTAGGGTACTTTTGTATTGCAAGATAATCGGTTTAGGTGGCTGGCACGGATGTCAGGAGATGCTTCAATGGAGAATAATGGATTGCCTGAAGATCCTTCTGCCTTGGCAGAAAACAAGGCTGCCCAAGCAATGAGCATGCATCTCTATTTTCCTTGTGGAATCATACGGGGAGCTCTCTCAAACTTGGGGATTCCTTGTGCAGTTTCTGCAGACATATCCAATCTTCCAGCGTGTGAGTAGTTTTCTCCTTTTATCAGTGTGTGTTTTAATGTGATTATTAATATACAGTGGCCTCTTATTTTTGAAGTTTATGAGAGTTGCCTTATGTGTTGGAAATTTTAGCTGTTACCAGTGAAGTCAAATGTCCTCAATTATATTCCTAGCTAATCAACTCTAGCACTATTGAATTTATGATCTCATAAGAGAAACTAATGACATTTTAGCTGCCCCCCCCCCCAAATCTGGGTGGCATGTACTGCAGTTCTTTTTTCATAAATGTGCAATTGAAACCAAATTTCACAAAAACTGAAGAAATTATGTGAGCCCCTTCTGATTCGGATGACAGTTTGTTTTGAATTACTGCATTTCAGTGAGAGTCAACGAAGTTGTGATGTTTGTTAATTGCTGTGTGTGTGCTTCCCATTAAATTGGAGCATGGGCATTTGTCCTTCTGCGATTTTTTGTTGATATCTGGTTAATGAACCCCTCTGTGATGTTCATCCATGCATGTAACTTTTCCCTTGGGTGGCACAACTATCCAGCTGTATAATTTGTTGATCAGCTGCATTGAGGGTGCATTTCTACGGGGTTTACAATTAAAGGTGAAATATTACAAGAGTAGCATCATTCAGGTGTAGATCCTTTCCGGTTTTCTATCCTTTCATAGGGTCTAGTTCTGGTGAGACTTGTGTGATCATTTTCGATTTTATTAAATAATATATTTTGACCGATAATAAATCTTTGATTGACAAGTGCTTTTTTTTTTTAGAATTATCTAATGCCTGTAAAACCATTAACAGGTTCATTTGTGGTCCGTATAAAGGCCTGATGGATATCCTACGACTGCAGGATCAAAATTGGCCTTGGAACGTGCACATCGCGAAACCAGATGTTGCTTTGTCCTGCTTCATTGATTTGATTTGTATGGAAATGAAGTCCTCGATACCGAAAACTTGCCAAAGTTGTAGCAATGCAGTGTTGTGGATGTATTTATGTTACATAGATAAACTAGCATTTTGACTGGACAAGGTGTGTTCTCTAGGCAGTGGAAGTCCAAAAGCTTAATCTCTATTCGCTTTAACATTGAATACTGCCCTCGTGTGCTTTGGAGTGCGAAATGGAACAAAATCTGAGGGCTCGGTTGGCCCTCATGTGTTCAGACCTAGCTGCAAAGAACAGAAAGATTCAGGGAAAATGGCCTCTGCAATGAAGAATTCATCGTCCTTAAAATGGTAACGGCAACGCTCTGTCTACGGGAAATTCAATTGAAACTGCGCAGCCAACAACTTTACCTAGTCATTTCAGCCCCACCAATCAAATTATGGAATCTTCATAATCATGTCCCTGCCAGCTGTAAGAAATGGCCTATGGGAAGCCCCCAAGCACCACGTGCCACATTAATCACACCTGACATGTATGGAAAGCATGTGTTAACCTTTAGTGTTTAAAAATATTAAAAAAGAAAACTTTAAAAGTGTTAAAAAGATCATGTGAAGAAGCAAAATGAGAAGAATGAAAAAATATATATATTTTTTCATTTTGTCTTTGAGATGAAAGAAAAGTAGGAGGAACAACGAGGGAAAAATGCGTAAAGTTACACTAATGTCGCTTCCAGATATGGGGTCAGAGTGATTTTTTTGCACGCAATCACTATTCTCAGTAGTTTCCTTGGGGCTAAAAGTAAAAAGTTTGTGATTAAGGGTAGATATCGTAGATAGAATTTAACAAATATTTTGAACCCCACAGTTTATGCTTATGAGATGGAAGCATGAATTCACTTATTCGTTGATCTAACACCCTGTTTGATTTGACAGATAAGAAAGATGATAAAGAAAATGTTGAGAAAGGAAAGATTAAGAAAAAGGGACAATTCAGTATTTGGACAGAACATTGTAAGGAAAGTGTTAAAAAAAAAGTCATGAAAAGAAAGAAAATAAAGAAAAAAAATATGAGAATAAAAATATATATTTTTTATTTTTTTGGATAAAATGAAATGAAGTATTAACGAGGAAGTTTTTTTTTTTTTCAAAATACTATTTATCTATTTTTTAAAAATCATATAACGTTCACTTTTTTTTGAAAAAAAAAAAAAACTCTAGCATTTTCGTAATATCGTAGAAATTCATTAACTTTCCCACACTCTTTTGGGTCCATAAGAAAATTGTCTAATCGATTTTTCCATCAAGTAGCTTTCTAATATAGAATCTAAAGAATGAATTATTCCTTTTTTTACCCGTTTCTTTGTCGCCATTTTCTTTCTCATCCTTCTCTCAGACCAAATAAAGGCTTTACTAGTGCACATTCATTGCTACAAATCCAAATGGCATGACCTATTCTGGGTTCTGATGCACGCTGGAACATGCTACCATTAACTTTGGGTCACTGAAATGGGATAGGAAAATGTGGGAATGTATATGCCTAAAAGTTTCATTCTTTTGACCAAAAAGGGAAAAAAAAGAAGATTATTCGTGAGATAAACAACTCAGAATTGCTTTCTTGCTACACCTAGATCGATCTCTCACAAGAAACAATTTAACAACTTGCATTACACCCAAATCATCTTTTGTTGTAGTTCTCCTTTGTAAACTAATTGATGTGTAAAATCAAGTCAGTCTTAATCTGTTTCTCTCTTTGCAGGAAGCTCTAAAAGGCTACTTTTCGGTACTTGATGCAATTCACATGCCCAGATTAACCAGACTCTTACGAGAAGTGCAGGAAACTGGAGCCACCATTGTTTACGGCACAGATATGCTTGTCAATCAAGCGTTTGGACGGATTGAAATGTTCCCAGGGTTTGCCTGGTAAGATATAATCAACCAACCATTCTACTTTCCTTTCTTACTTCAGTCTGCACGTTTGTTAATGCTTTTGTTTCACATTTCCTGCTACAGTACCAACACAACTGATTAGGAATGTGTTGGCAAGAAACATAAAAGAAAGAACTTTTCTAGCGAATTCTTTGAACCAATCTGCCCTACGCGGCGAATTAACTTCAACTTCCGAAGTCTGCCATCAGATATTGAATGGAAAATCTCTGAACCCTTTTGGAGTTTCAGAGGGAACCCCGCAACCCCTCTCCTCTGGAAGCCTTTAAGTGCCTGGAGGTGGCCACACCATGTCAATCTGTATTTTGGTTCCTTTGGCAGTTGACTCATGCTTCTGATACCATTTTTGTCTTGATCATCAGTTCGACCATGCAACTTCCGCGCACTTATTACTAGTAGTCTCAAAACGACTGTTGACTAGAGATCAGCAACAATGTTTAGTGTATGATCTGAGCAAATCAAAGTATGAATGGCAATTCCATTTGAGGTCCCACCACACTTGAATTTCAATTTTGGAACCTGGACCTTGAAAAGGAGACTTCAAAAGTCAACGTGGATCAAATGGAAAATCCATTACTGTGTTGCACTACTCTGGAGACTGAGGTCAGTTTTTATTTTTTCCCTTTATTATTGTTATTATTTTTGAAAAGAAAATTGTTTTTGTTTAGTAAATATTAACGCTAGACTTAGAAATGAAACTTCAAATAATTTTACCACCAGACTACTACCTGATTCTTAATAATAATAATAATAATAATTAAAAAAAAAGAGTTTTTTCGTTAGTTTTACAGGGTTATAATAGGTAATTCCTTTAATTGTTATTTTTAAAGTTTCTTTTATCCCTTATTAAAGGATAAATTTTCTCCTTTATGGATTGATATAGAAACAAATCAATTGACTATTATAGAAAATCAATCAACCAGCAATAAAATCAATTAATAATATACGACAAAATAATGACAAACATCTACGGTAATTATTTGATATTTCTTTAACTGAAAAAAATAAAAATGTGCAATTATTGCACATTATAGTTGTAAAAATTTTGTGAAAGATCCTTGGGTTAAAACGTAACAGGGAAATTTTGAAGAAAAAAAATCATTAAAAAAGTTATTAAATCATAAATTACGCAATAAAAATTATTTGATTATAACAAAACAGGAGTTAATGGTTAGAAAAAATTTGTATGCTGGTAAAGATCAAATTATGACCACGGAGTTTAGGCACCATGGCACGGCTTTGGGTTGGAACTGTAGGCTCTCCAATATAATTTATTATATGAGTATTAAAAACTAAGATGTTACTGAGAAGTATCCATATTTTCTCACAAGACTAACATTACGAATACCAAGTCACTGGGAATTATTAGATCGGAGTTTGAGAGGTTAATGTATAATAATAATAACAACAAATTAATCAGTAACTTTGTTAATAAATTATAACTTAAAACTTAATTACCATTAATTTGTTCTATCCGTGTAAAAAAAAAGAAGAAAAAAAAAGATATTATAGCTGTAAGTTGGCTTGAAACGTAATGACATGGTAATTTAATATTGGACTTCAAAAAAAAAAAAAAAAAAAGAATGGAGGAGGTTGGGGGAGGGTGCAGCTTTCAATAGGTTAAACCCCGGAAATTAGATGAGAAATTGGGAACGCTGACTTGACTTGTTGTTTTGTTTTTTTTTTTTTAATCTTTTGCAACGAGAGCCACAAAAGAGCAGTTAAAAAATAAAAATAATAATAAAAAAATCCTCTGTAATCACTGGATTCCAGATATTTCTATTTGATATTAATTGCAGCATTAAGATAATAATAACATAAACTTCAATAAAATATTAAATTTAGGACCACATGAAAATATTCTAAAATACCAATGCAATAATAATAATACCTATTTTGACGACAGTAAAATATTACAGTCAAATGATTATAAATTCAAAAAAAAAAAAAAAAAGAAAAGTGTTGGGGTGGGGTGGGGGGTGTAAATTGCAACTTTTCACGCCAAAGGGCCTATCTATGGGAGGAAATCTCCTGGCTTCCATCATTCTTACCCCAAAATTTGCACATTTTTGGTCTCCCTCTACCCGTTGCGATAGTACAGTGAGCTTCTCTTCTTCTTCCTTTCTGCTTTTTGGAGAAAAAAGAAAGAAATTATAGACTCTCTAGGGTATTTTCTGTTGCATTTTTTCTTTTTGCCTGGTACACTGGATTGGATTTGGTTTACAAAATATAATCTCGTTTTCAGATTGTGGGCAGATACCCATTTCCATTCTCAGTTTAGGCTTTTATGTTCTGTGCGCTTTGGTTGTTTTTTTTTTTTTCTTCTTTTTTTTCGGGTGGTTAAATGTTGTTCGGTTTCGTGCTAAAAACTGGTCAATGTTAAATAGTAAATAAAGTTCTATTTTTTCAAGAGGCTATGCTTTTGTAGTTTGTGGGGTTTTGGTTGGTAGAGCAAAGGGCATTTGTGAAACGAAGTATTCAAGCTGTTTCGTTTCTGAAAAAAAAAAAAAAGTATTCATTTACATGAAGATTTGTTTCTTTGCTGTTTCTTGCTTTCTATTTGTTGCTTTCTGTCCGATGCTTTTGATGTCTGAGATGTAATAGTGAAATCAGATGTGGTAATGGGTCATTGTCATCTGTCAAATGTATTTACTTCTCTTACTTTTATGCCTTCCTCTTTTTGAGTTGGAATAATTGCTGATTGGCTTCTCTTCCATGGAATGTTTATTGTTTGTTGTTTATGTTTTGGTGGGCTTCTTTTATTTTTTTTTTATCCTTCTGGTAGTCGGCAAATGGTCTGATATGTGATATTTTGATATGGCTTTCAGGTCTCAGACTTCAAAGTTTATGCTCCTGCGTCCAGTCTGATGCCTGGACTGGGGGGGGGGGTTCCTTGAATACTTCTAATTGTAAAAGGTGTGGTGGTTTGATTCTAGTTCGTTCTCATTTGGAATATCTTTACGATGGTTTGAAAGGTGAATATTATATTTTATGCATACCCTTGTTTTTATGGAGCTTTTGGTGCGATCCTAGTGGCCAGATAATTTTTAAACATTTGAGACTAAATCTTATTGGCTTGTATTGATGCAGGGAGAGGAATTTAGATGATTGTCTAGTTGGGCTATTTAAGGAAAGAGCATTTGCTGTCTCTTTTTTTTTTTTTTGTCTTTCCTGTTCGTGTCAATACAGCAGAGTGTGTCTCATTAGCTACTCTTGCATCCTGACCAATCATGGAATGTAACAAAGAGGAGGCTATTAGGGCAAAGGAAATGGCAGAAAGGAAAATGCAAAATGGAGATTATGATGGTGCACTGAAGATTGCTAAAAAGGCTCAACAACTTTATCCTGAGGTCGACAACATCTCCAAATTGTTACTGGTATGTGAGGTTCATTGTTCTGCACAAAACAAAGCAAATGGGTCTGAGATGGACTGGTATCAGATCCTCCAGATTGGAAGATTTGCTGATGAGTCTGTCATTAAAAGGCAATACAAAAAACTGGCATTCTTGCTTCATCCCGACAGGAATAAGTTTCCAGGTGCAGAGGCTGCTTTCAAGCTTATTTGTGAAGCAAATAGGGTTCTTACAGATGCAGCCAAGCGTCCTTTATATGATACGAAGCTAAGATGTCAAGTGAGACCTGTTGTAGCAATGCCAGGGCTGCATAAGTCAAGTAAGGGCTTTGATACTAAGAAGCAGCATGGATCAGCAAACAGGTTTAGTAATCCTCCTTTTTCGCGGTACATGACCTCACATGCTTATCAGCAGCCATCTCATCCAGCATTCTGGACATGCTGCCAGTCTTGTGATATGAAATATGAATACTCTCAAGAGTTTCGAAATAAAGTATTACTTTGCGAAAATTGCAAGCAGAATTTTATTGCCCAGGATTTCGATATTCGTGGTGTGCCACCTTTACCCTCATGGAGTCAATTTGTTGATAGAACTAATGGTCCCTGTCATGTTCCACTGCAAAATAGTGGAGCGAAACCTTCTGGTGTGCGTTCTTTGCATAGTGTTACTGTATTGGATCCAGTGCATGAACCAAAAAAGGCAGTTAATGTAGGTCATACTTCTAGACTTGAAAAGACAAAAGCACAATGTGCTGTAGAGAAAACCAATTGGCACGTGGATGTGGAAGCTTGGAACAGTGTCTCAGTTCCCAAGCCTGATACCAAAAAATTCAGGAACTCAGGAATTACAAAATTTGGGGAGAGAAAGAGAGGAAGGAAGTTGGTACCCAAAGCCAGTGGGAATCATGTGACAGACAGCAGTGATAGTGAAGATGATGTTGTGTCACAAGAAAATCAAGGCTATGATTCTGCACAGAATTCTGCAGCCAGTGGAGATTGTCAACCTAGGAGATCTTCAAGGCAGAAGCAGCATGTTACTTACAGGGAAAACTTAATTGATGATGATGATGATGATGATTTTGTTTCTCCTGCAACAAAAAGATCAAGGGGAAATGGGGCATCTGGTGGCACTGCGAAGGAGATGAAAGAATGTGTTAGTGGTGCAGTGGCCAAAGAGGAAAATTCTGGTGGTTCTGCTGCTGCTGCAGCAGATAATAGAAGGAAAAAGATCCGACAAAAACCAAATTCCAATCTTGAAGAAAGCCCCTCCAACAAGAACAGTAAGGCTGTTGACAATAAGGAAAAAAGGGAGGGGGCATCCATGTTGGATAAGTCTGATAGAAAGTCCAAAGTTTATGACGAACCCAAATTAAAGTCAAATGAAGGACCATGGATCTTTGAATGTCCTGATCCGAATTTTAGCAACTTTGATAAAGATAAGGCTGAAAACTGTTTTGCTGTTAATCAACTGTGGGCTGCTTATGATGATGTAGATGGCATGCCAAGGTTCTATGCTTGGATTGAGAGAGTACACTCACCTGGGTTCAAGCTGCAGATAACTTGGTTGGAAGCTAGTCCAGAAAACAATGAGAAGGATTGGTGTGATGGGAAGTTGCCTATATCTTGTGGTAAGTTTGAAGAGGGGGACACCCAGTCTACTGAAGACCCCTTAATCTTCTCTCATCAGATGCATTGCATAAGTGGAAGAAGGAAAGGAACTTATATCATATATCCTAAGAAAGGTGAAACTTGGGCTCTCTTTAAGTATTGGGATATGACTTGGAGTGCCGAACCAGAAAAGCATAGGCCTCCCTACCAATATGAAATTGTGGAAATTGTGACGGATCCTACAAAGGAAAATGGCATTGGGGTAGCTTACCTGGGTAAAGTGAGAGGATTTGTTAGCATTTTCAAGCAAGCTGCTTCCGATGGTGTTCTCTCATTTTGTATACCACCAGGTGAATTGTTCAGATTTTCACACCGGATCCCCTCTTTTAGAATGACCGGTAAGGAGGGAATAGGTGTCCCTGCAGGGTCCTTTGAGCTTGATCCTGGTTCCCTGCCTAGCAATCTGGTTAACTGTGGTGAACCTGGTGTTAGGGAGATGAAAAACTTGGATATTGGAACAAGTTGTTTGGACTCTAAACCAACAAAGAATGAAGTGAAGAGAAACATGCTTTCTAAAAAGATTTTCACACCAAGAAAGAAGGAGAGTGGTCCCAGAAGGGGGACCTCAATACTTAGAAGATCTCCAGGAGAATTTAATGGCCCACAAAAGATTGATGCTCAAGCTGATGCAGACAAATGTGGGAAAGAAAATGGTAGCAATGTTGTGAGCCCTGGCAGCCTGGCTCACCCAGAAGGAATTAGTGCTTTATCCCAAGCTAATCAGAGGATCCAGACCCCTAAGAAATGGAGAACAAGTGAACTTGTAGCAGAGGCCATAGAACCCAGAAGATCTCCGAGAGACATCAGCAAGGAAAGCAGTCAAGTAAAAGGAAGGCAGTCTGTGACCGATGGGGATACTGACAAACATAAGGATTCGGAAAGAGATGGAAGCTGTGGTAGGATGGATTCACTTATGGAGGATGGAAGGAAAAGCTCCACGGTGCCAAGTCGAATGGTTATTGAGCTAGCCATGTATGATTTCCGAAAGGAAAAATCGATTGGAAAATTTCAAATTCATCAAATATGGGCTGTGTACAGTGATAAAGACAGGATGCCAAGGAATTATGCCCAAGTTAGGAAGATTGAATCTGGTCCTCCTTTCAGATTGCATGTGGCAATGCTTGAATCCTGCTTGCCACCAAAAGACGGGACACAGTGTCTTGCATGTGGGACATTCAGAGTTAAAAATGGTGAACCAATAGTTGCATCTGTTGCAGAATTTTCTCATCAGCTGAAAGCTGAAATTACTGGGAAGAATAGATTTGAAGTGTATCCAAGAAAAGGTGAGGTTTGGGCCGTACACAAGAACTGGAATTCAGAGTCAACGTGTGTAGAACAGGGCAACGGCGAATGTGACATGGTCGAAGTGCTGAAAGATACCAACCGGAGTATTAAAGTTATAGTTCTCACGCGGGTTAATGCATCTAAACCATTTTACAGGGGTCCAATAAGCTCAAGAGTAAAAGCTGGCATCATGGATATTCCAAGGTCCGAGTTGGGTAGATTTTCCCATCAGTGTCATGCTTTCTTGCACTTGGCCGACAAGGATCGTCGGCTAGACATCTGGGAGATCAATTCTTCATCGATCCCTGGCAATGTGATTATGATAGACTGAATTGGCAATGTAGTGGAAATGCATTATGTACAGCTGAGTTTTCCCTTGTGCTAGTAGGTCTAGGTCAATCCCCATTAAAATGGAAATGCATTTAGTATAAGCTGATGTATTTTCCCCAACAAAATAGATGATGAACGCATCTTTCAGATCATTTCTATTTCTCTACTTCATTCCCTCTTTTTCCCCGTGTGTGTGTGTAAGGCCTGCTATTAGAATATGGGAAACTGTGTTGATCTCCCAGGACCTACAAAAAGAATGAGGCATGCTGTCAGCACAAAGAGGAGAAGTGGAAGAAATATAAAAGTACACAAAAAGCTTACCTAACTTCTCCTTCACCAAACTAATATGCTAAAGCAATGTATGGAAAGAATATTTACATTATGCCTCTTCTTGCCCGGGGGTGGCGGTGGGGGTGGGGAAGTGTAATCTTTTCTTCATCATTCACCCCAAATTTTCAAGATCAATTCCCGGGATATTCATCAAATGTCTCCAAAGTAGAAATCAAGCTCAAAATGGATCACTGAATATGGATAATAGCCCCAAGCCGGCCAACCCCCAAATCAAATCCCAACTTCAGCTCCTCTTGTTTATTTTGCTCTGATCACATCCTTTAATCTTAGCAGGTTGTGTTCCCTAATTTGAAAAAGCTGAAGCTGTCCTCAATCGGATTGGAGAATGTGGGGTGCAGCCAATTTGTAGATCAGTCTTCCCTCTTAGTAGACTAACAAACTTGGCGGTGGAGGGTTATCACCATCTGCTGCTAAAAGTCTTTCACAGCTCCAAAAACTGATTGCAAGTTAATGAAAGAGGCAGTAGTTGCAGAGGGAGGGAGAAATGCTAAGTAAGATTTTGTTTCCTAGACTAGAATTCCTGCGGCTCAAAGGTCTTCCAAAGCTCCTCAGATTCTGCATTGGTGACTTAATAGAATTCCCCTGCTTGAAAGAGCTGTGGATAGAGAATTGTCCAGAGTTAAAGACATTAATCTGCAATCATTTCACTGCCAGTACAGCAGCCATCTTAGCCCTCTTTGATGGAAAGGTCCCTGTTTTTTTTTTTATTTATTTATTTAATAAACTTCCATTTACATTCAATGTTTTCAACGCTGGCCATTCTGTAGTATGTATTCCCGGGTAAAATTTGTCCCGTTTTGAACGTCAAAGAGTTTAGTTTGGGGAACATAAACCTAGTAATTAGAGCTTCTTTTCCTCCTTTTTGAAAGCTTTCTTGCAGAATTTTCACAAGTTGCTCTTTTGGGAGATGATTTTCCTCTTCTAAGAGCACGACATGCTCTCTCTCTGCTTGTTCTCTGTGAAGCCTACGCTTCTAAGTCACTTTTTAAGCGTCACTTTTTGAAGCCTAAGCTCCCCAGCCCCTTTAATGGCATTCTCTGCATCAATCAGCCACTTTTTAACGTCAGGCTGGATCTCGTCCCCTCTCCGTATAGCTTCTTCAACAGAGTTCCGCAAACTCTCTTTTCTAGCCGCCAGCTTCTCTACCCGATTCTTGAGCTCTGTGACCTTCTTTGCATAGCGAAAAGCATAACCGGCATGCCGCATAACAGGGCGGATAGTGTACTCCAGAACTGTTGGAGCTATGTTACTAACGATATCCAGAGCCATTGTTTGCTTCTAACCTGTTTTTTTTTTTTGTTTAATTTATTTTATTGGGAAACTGATGTAAAATATTTGGAAAGGGAAAGTAGGTCGACAAGAAAGGATATGCAATGGGAATCGATGGACAAATGGACAGAAGTAGAAGGGCAGACAGGTGATAACAGAAAATAGGGAAGCAAGGAAATGGGATTGAAAGGCGATGTAAAGAGTAGCAAAATGGGAGAGAGTCTATATAGGTCGAAATGCGTTTGGTTTGGTGGGGTATAGAGTAGTGTGGGGTATCTATCAGTAGGAGAAACAGAGTGTAGTAACAGGAATGAGAAGGAAATGAGAATGAGAGCAGGCAAAGCAAAGAAAGAGTAGCTGTTTCATACTATATGGATGGTTGTTTAATTGGCCAAAATGGGGAAGAGAAACAATTTGTGAAGAAACTTGGGACAGATCAGCTGATACCTGATGATAATAATAAGCGGTGGAAATGGGGAAGCAAAACCATTGACTAGACAAATAAATGTGAATTATTGTACTTTTTTCTGCCCCACCTGGATCTATTTGGCTTTATATCAGCCAATGAATTCATTTTTTTTTGTGGCGTATCTCCTAATAAAAAGACTTTCTCCATTAGTGCACTTTGTTGCATGTGGGACATTCAGAGTTAAAAAATGGGGGAACCAATGGTTGCATCTCTTGCAGAGTTTTCTCATCAGCCGAAAGCCGAAATTACTGGGAAGAACAGATTCGAAGTGTATCCAAGAAAAGGTAAGGCTTGGGAGATGCACAAGAACTGGAATTCGGAGTCAGCATGTGCGGAACTGGGCAATGGCGAATGCGACGTGGTTGAAGTGCCGAAAGATATATATTTCCCTTTTCTTTCTTTCTATTACCTACCTAAAGAGGTTTCTCTGATGTAAATCATTTAAATGCTTTTCCATTTTTGTTTACTCTAATTTTTATTTTTAGAGATTAGAGATCAAGTTTTAAACCTTAATGTTATTAAAATATATTTTGTGACTAATAGTAAATTAAATTAAAATTTTATTATTATTGCATTAAACCCAATTTTCGATTTAGTTGTATGGGTGGTAATATTTTAGCTTCAAATGAATAGAATAAATTAGCCTCTTTTTTCATTTCATGAAACCCAAGTTTTTTTTTTTTTTTGAATGCCAATTTACTAAAAGTAAAATCAAAAATTGCAATCAAAACTGTTAATTTAAAAAATAAAATAAAATTATAAATATATAGTTTAATAATCATAATTGCTCACCATGAAAAACTGCACCTACTTAACCTTTTTTTAAATTATATATAAAAAAAAAAAGTGTGCAAGCATTTAGTCTAGTGGCATTAGCATAATCTCGAAATTGACCCCACTGTTTCTACAACTTAAATAAATAAATAAATATATATATAAAATTTTATTTATTTTTTATTTTTTATTTTTTGGGTTATTCCTCCCTCCTTGCCACTTAACCTGGACTTTATGCTGCTGAGGGTCAAACAGATCAAACTTTTTGTCAACGAGTAAAACAATTACTCGGTGCTCTGTCTAGCTGCTCTTCACGAAATAAACTCCAGCAGAGCCATATTGGCTCCGAAGAAGCTCGGTTCCTCCTAGCTACTGTGTGGTAATGTTTTATGGTCCAGTGCACGTTTCTTGTTCGATAAAATGCTTCAGATAAACTCTTCTACTCTTTCACTTTGCCTTTAAACCTTCAAATTTTCCTGTTTAATCATCTCCATCCGTTTCGGGTTTTTAAAATTCCCCCTTTTTTTTAGAAAGAAGAAATAGTTTCTTTCAATGCCATTGACATTGTTTTAATTTAACATTTTCTTTGTCTTTTTTTTTCCCTTCTTCTCGCTAACGGGTATACGAACAGCTGCGCGTTTCGGTGCGTGAATTATGTTGAAACAAGTGCTTTGCAAGGTTTTGAACAATGGGGTTTCTGTAAATGAAGGCGGCAAGCTTAGGCCTTTCTTGTATGTGCCCTTCAATGGCATCCACAATGGACTGGTACGTTCCCTGTAACTGTATTTGATGGCTGTCAATTTGCTTTATTTTTCTTTGTCTTCGCTACATCATCAATAACTATGGTTGGTCGGTTGGTCGCTCGGTTCGTCGGTTGTGTTAATACAGAACAAAAGGTTTGATTTTTCCCTTTTGTTTTGTCGGCACTATGGAATTGCTTTTTTTTTTTTTTTTTGATAAGTGAAGATTTGATTTTTCCCTTTTGTTTTGTCGGCACCATGGAATTGCTTTTTTTTTTTTTTTTGATAAGTGAAGATTTTATTGCCAAAGAGACAAGAGGATACACAAACAATGAACTCAATAATACAAAGCCGGTGTAATCTGAACCCGCGACTTTGTATTGTTATTCAGTTGGGATTTGATTTGGGGGTTGGCAGGCGTGGGGCTATTATTCCTATTCAGTGATCCATTTTGAGCTTGATTTCTACTTTGAAGACATTTGATGAATATCCCTTGAATTGATCATGAAAATTTGGGGTGAATGATGAAGAAAAGATTAGGCTTCCCCACCCCTACCCCCGGGCGAGAAGAGGCATAATGTAAATATTCTTTCCATGCATTGCTTTAGCATATTAGTTTGGAGGAGGAGAAGTATGAAATATCTTTTGGGGTTTAGCTAGGGAAGCTTTTTGTGTACTTTTCTATTTCTTTCACTTCTCCTCTCTTTGTGCTGACAGCATGCCTCGTTCTTTTCTGTTTCCCATGTTCTACCCAACTTGGAATAGACTGTCTGTTGTTCTTCTGCATTGACAATTTTTAAAAATCTGCTGCAACAACTCTTTGAAAGGCCAATTTCAATGGCTCAAATTAGAAAAGATTCATAATACTCTGTAAACTTCCATCCTAACAAGACTTTATAACAGGTTACATGTGCACCAAGAAGTTTTTTTGGCGTGGAAGATTTCCTGGACGACGACAATAGCAGGCCTTACACTTACAAGAAGGAGAAACAGTCCAAGAACCCCAAAAAACACACATCATTTAAACAGCGGACAATTGCTTACATGGAGCCATTTACACTCGATGTTTACATTTCAAAGCGCTTTGTTTCAGCATCGCTTACGCATAGGGTGACAAGTAAACAGGTTGCAGTTGCTGGTGCTAACTCTAAAGACATTAAAGCTGTATTGAAATCCCGATCGGACATACCTGCCTGTTTGGCCATTGGCCGCATATTAGCAGAGAGGGCAAGAGAAGCTGACGTCTACACTGCTTCATATACCCCAAGGGAGAGAGACAAGTTTGAAGGGAAGATCAGAGCTGTAGTTCAGTCACTCATCGATAATGGGATTGATATCAAAGTATATCTTGACTAAATTGAGTTTCATCCATACTGAAAGTTACCATTGGGGGACTGGAAATGGTGTTCCTAACTTTTATTTTCTATTTATTAAGGCTTGTTTTATTCTTTTTTTTTTAATTCTAATTATTTTGTTGGCCATCACCAAAGGCCTGGTGTGTTTGTGGATATTATGGATTATAGATAATAAATTCTCTTGCTTTGGCCTAATATTTCTTATTTACCGGAGAATTTCTATTGACGTACCTTTCAGTAAACAACTGTTGTATGTCAGCACTAAGATTTCTATGCCAGTGGCCTTTGTGATCTTCTACGTTTGTCTTACTCTCTCAAACTTCGACGCACTCAAGGCACCTTTAGAGTAGAACTCCATCTTGGGGCATTGGCTCACAATAACTTCTGTTAAAGACGGAAATTTTGAAGCTGTGATTTGCCGAGCAGAATCTAGGGAGAGTTGGTAAACAATTGAGTTCCAAAGTGACTAATCTTCTGGACATCATCTCTTCTGCAGTTTTCCATCCGTTATTGGCTACTATTTCTATCACCATATTGCATTCTATTATCCTCATTGTTCTCAGCTGCACCAGAGTTGTGGAAGTTGAGGAAGCCTCTATGTTAATTAATCCATGGCATTTTTTCATTTCCAAAGTGGTTAGGCTTTGGAAAGAAGCATAAGATGCCGCTAGATTTCTCAGATTGTCGCAATTCAATACTTGTAGAGTTTTAAGGCATGGAAGAACATGGTCCGGCTGAGGATCTTGATTCCATATATGTTCTAGATCAGGTAGACAATCCAATTTTAAATGCCGTATTTGACCTAGTGCCCTTTTACGTTCCTCCTTGTCAAAAAGTTCTTCACATGCAAATAGCTCTTTGAATTGACTACACGCAACAACAAGTTTCTCCACATTATGGAATTACTGTAGATTTGTCATGAAAGCAATTCAGCTAAAGGGCTTTGAGTTCGTCAAAGAGGTTTGCTGGAAATTGGCTTTTCCATATCATTGTGGCATCTTCATTGTTCAGTGATAGTTCCTCCAAGCCAGGGGTGACCTGAACGAAACACGACCGTTGACATTCTCCTACCAACTTCAGGACTATATAGAAATAACATTTTTCTGACATACTTCCAACGAAACAAACGAAAAAGAAGACAAAATTTATAATGCAACATATGTGGTTGATTAAATGAATAGATATTAGAATTAAAAAAAAAAATAAGAACCAAATTAGATTGCAAGCAAAGAACCAAAGGCAACCAAGGTTTGACTGCTTACTAAAAGTGGACAGAAAATTATTCAATTAAATTAAAACAATTATATCGATAAAAATTCATATGAAAAATTTTGACATAATTTGATATGAAGGGTAAAAAAAAGGCATTAGATCATAGAAACTTGGTTATAGGCAATGACATGTTCTCATATATAACAAAGTAACACAGTAATTTCGTTACCTGAAAAAGTATAGATTAATTATCTGTTTAAATATTCTTAAAAAAAAAAAACTGTTTAGATCTATGGGATTGCTATCAAACATATTGGATTTTGTTACATTATGAATATAAGTACCTAATTAATCACCACTTCCTTTTTAAATGATTTGATAATATGCCTGAAATGAAAAGTATCTTTCCAGGCTCTGTAATGGAACGTCTTCTGCAATTTGAAGACCTCAATATCGATTCTCGAGGTGTGGAGGAAATTGTTGCAGTAAAGGAAGGAGGAAAAGAGCTCGAATTACTGGGTTTATGTTCCCCAAACTAAACTCTTTGACGTTCAAAACGGGACAAATTTTACCCGGGAATACGTACTACAGAATGGCCAGCGTTGAAAACATTGAATGTAAATGGAAGTTTATTAAAAAAAAAAAAAGGGACCTTTCCATCAAAGAGGGCTTAGATGGCTGCTGTACTGGCGGTGAAATGATTGCAGATAAATGTCTTTAACTCTGGACAATTCTCTATCCACAGCTCTTTCAAGTAGGGGAATTCTATTAAGTCACCAATGCAGAATCTGAGGAGCTTTGGAAGACCTTTGAGTAAGCAGAGGAGCTATTTAAGAGCTTTGGAATTCTATAAATGTCAACAGTTGATAAAGTCATGTTGCCCCACTTCCAGAGTAGAAGCTTGCCAAGTTGGGCAACCACTCGAGATAAACAGAGTTTTAACTGTAGAAACATGACATTATCAATGGTTGACCCTGATGCTGCTCCTTTTGCGATGATTTCCTCAATTAGAGTACAGCTTTTTACCACTAGCTCCTGGAGCTGCACGAGGACTAAGCATGTGGTTGGAGTAAATAGGTATATCACAGTGCTACAGTTGTGTATTTCGAGCACTTGAAGGTTTCCAAGGGGAAACACCCCTTACGGCTCCTCCCTCCACACTTGTTTCAACCTTGGCAGGTCAATCAGTTGTAATTTGTTTAGCTTTGGCGAAGTCCCGATTGCCCATCGCAGGCATTGGGCAGAGTGAGATCAAAAATTTCTTCCAGGGAATCATAATTTTTCACCTCGAGCTCTGCCAAATTGTCCGACGACCGTAATAAATTGGATGAGACAGCACTGGAGTAATATACACCTTCGTCCACCTCCAGAGACCTCAAATCGGAGAGGGAATTGGCCAGAAAATGTTCCTTATGCCAAGTTTCATTCAACTCGGGAAAATCTGAGAGCTTCAGATGCTCTAGGCCATGAAGTCAAACCTGGAGAAGCCAAATATTAGGGCCCATTCATTAAATTAAAGATGATGAAAGAAAAAAGAAACATGACAGTAAGCACAATCTAGCAGCCAAAACAGGATCCAGTGATAGACGCCAACCAGTTCTGCACACAACCGTTGTATGGTGGTGTTGAGATCACCCTCCCAACGCCATTTGGCATCTTCTCCTGCAAGTTTGACTCTCTTGAGCTTTGGTGTGATTGAGATTCCTTCCGAGAAAGTCTTCATCTTGGGGCATCCTGTTACCATTACTTCCTCTAAAGACGGAAATTTAAAGGTGTGATGTGCAGAGGAGAAGCAAGTGAGGCTTGCCAGACAATGGAGTGTCAATTTTTTCAAATTGCCCCAGGTGATCTGTTCTTCTCTCTCATCTTCCTCTCTTGCCACTATTTCCTCCACGACATCGCATTGACTTATGCTCAATTTTGTAAGATGCCCCAGATATTGGGCTGTTGAGGAAGTTACCAGATTCAATAAACCTTGACATTTCTGTACATCCAGATGGGACAGATTTCCAAAGGATGAAATTGAAGGCGCCAAACTAAGCAAACCGTGACAAATCCATACTTCAAGGGTCTCAAGGTCTTCCAACATGTGCTCCACTTGGCAATCCCGTCGCCAAATATTCCTGAGGTTCATAAGAGAATATAGCCTCATGTGTGGAATCCTGGCAACGATACTCCCATGATTATCCCCACTGACAGATCCTTCACAGGAGAACATCTCCTCGAGCTCATTATTAATTATTTCGAGTTCTTCCAAATTGTGGAATCTTTGGAGGAGATCGAAGAGAAATGATGCTGACTTCTTGTCGAAGTGAGCCAAACGGAGAAATCTCACCCCATCGAAAAAGCGTGCGGGAAATTGGGCAACCCGTATCATTTGTGCCTCCTTACCCGTCAACGACAATTTTTCCAAATTGGGAATAACCTGCAGGTCAATCGAATAAGATAAATGGAATGCCACCAGTTGTTCCCGCGGTTTCACAACCAAATGAATAACTATTTGTTAATACAATACATCAATACTAACTATAAATATCAAATAAATTTTAGTAAAATTTTACTATAAATTTAACATTACTAATCAGACTTAAATGTAATGTTGAGACATATTTTAATTAATTAGTAATTCTTTAATATTTTAATATTATTTTTGATCACAAATTTTTATTTTATTTTAAATTTTTTTATCATAAAATATAAATATGATGCTTTTTTCTGTACACATATATATTTTTCTTTTAAAATAACAAATCCTTCTAATCTTTTAATATTAAAAAAATTAAAAATATTATACAATTTCAAAAAATAAAATCATCGCGTGATCAAAATGAATACCCATAAATTGGAGGAGATGTCCGTACCTTATCAGCTGAAAAAAAAGGTTGTTTAAGGTGATTATCCAATTGGCTTCCCCGGTAGTCTTCTTGAACACTCTCACTTTTTGAAGTAAATACTTCCATGTTGCGACAATTATTGACATCTAAAATTTTCAGCATTGGCCATTTAGAAGTATGCATCCCTGGGTAGAGTGTCTTGAGATACCATAAATGATGAAGTGTTAGAGTGGTCAATTTAGGAAATTCAAACCTAACAATTGCTTCTGTCCCCTCATCTTTCTCAACAATTTCCTCCATCGGACAAATCATAAGCACAAGCTTTTCAAGCTGTACAAGACCCTTGGCAATGAAGGCTGGAAAAACGCCTTTCAGATTTCGGCATTCATAAACATCCACCACTTGAAGCTCATTGAAAGAGATGATTTCTGTTTCTTGGGGATGCTTATTCCATATGTGCTTCAAATTTGGTAAATTTTCTATTGTTAACTTCTTCAATCGACTAACTGTCCGTCCCTGTTTATTTGAATTTATCAATGCTTGCGGTTGATTGTTAAACACCTCTTCTACTAATGGACAATCATTCAACTTCAGATTCTCCAAATTGAGGAGCCTGCTCCTCAGCACATTGAATGAAAAAATGTTTACTAATTCCTTTGCATGTTCTACAATTATAGATTTCAGTTTGTAGAACGAAGACTCGTGAAGTTTGTTGTGCCATATCATCTTTAACCTATCCATTTTGACAATCCACAATCCCTCCAATTTCGGAAATGCCACCTATAAGAAATGTATATAAGAATACCTTAAAACTGAATTGAACACACGTCAAACCAAATTTAGATTCAAAAAAATTATAATGGACCCCTTTTTTTTTTGCTCATTTTAGGAAAAAACAAGAATTTTTATTATGTTTTGTTGGAATTCAAATACAAATATTTGAGAATTCAAGGAGAGTGGCATTGGAAACAAAATAAACTATCATTTGATATGTTCAGGAACAAATTATGACTTTTGATCCAACTTAAAAATGGACACTTTCATGGAAGCTGTAAAATATGAGCAGTTTATGGCAAAGAAAAGCACCACACCTTCTCATCAAATAGAGCTAAGTTGGATCCTGTATTGACAGCAACAGGATTGGAGATAAATGTCTTTAATTCGTGACAATCCTCTATCCACAGCTCTTTCAAATTGGAGAATTCCATCAAGGCACCAATGCAGAATGTGCTGAGCTTTGGAAGACCTTTGAGCTTAAGGAATTCTAGATTAGGAAATGCGGTCTTGCCTATAATTTCCCCTTCTGTAGTTATCACATTTTCTATTAACTTGCAGTCACATATCTCAACCTTTTGGAGTTGTTCAAGACTTTTGACAATCGATGGTGTAAATAGATAATTAAGATTTCTACAGGCCTCCACTGTCAAGCTTGTCAATTTGCAAAAGAAACGCCGATCTGCAAATTCTCCGTGCCATATCTTATCCAGACCAATAGAGGACAACTCCAGCTCATTCAAAATTGGGAAAACAATCTGCAACCACAATTTTGGTTTTACTGATTTATTTTCTCATGTGTATATATATATATATATATATATATAAAAGCAAGTTAGTGAAGATAAATGTGTGGTAACCTACAAATTATCAAACACGGTGAATTACATTTTGTAAAGAGACCAACAAATTTTAACTAAAAAAAAAAGAAAGAAAGTGAAGAACGATCAATGCCTTCGAAAATACTATGGCTTACTTCTTAAAAAATTATATGATATCTAATTTTCATGTTCTTATTTCTCTTTCAATAGTCATATAGTTGTACCCTACATATTTTTTTTATTCTCATTATACTAGGAATTATAACTAATAGAACTAGCTATTTTAAATAATTGTCACTAAATTTTTATTATATCCTTCTTTGGTTTTGTTCCGGCATTCAATTTTAAAAAACTATGGTTAAACCAACTAAATTAAAGAGTTATTTTTAGAGCTGCAAGAGAGTCAAACTTTGCTATATTTAAACTTAGTTCATTGAACAAACGAGACAAGATCAAGCTGAATCTGTTGTTATTGACCAAGTTTACCAGCTTTTTGTAAATAGCTCTTTTAATTTTATCATATTAATAAAGATAACTAAAATTTAAAAAATTATCATTATAAATAGAATTAAAATGACAAAAACATCTCTTTTAAACAAAATGAGTCATTTAAAAAATAAATATTGAATCAATTTGTTTTTTTAGTCCTACTTATATTATACACAATTTTAACTTTTTATTCTAATAATATAAAAAATTATTGCTAATAGAGCCATATATATCAAATAATAATACTATTACATCTTAAACATCAACAAGCATTGTGGCCAACATCATTTGATTTTTGCGTGAACAATGTAAGGCTTGTCATCCTAGCAAGAATGATAACAAAAATGGAAAAGTGCATAGCAGAAGGCTGACCTTTGTCTGTGTAGCTCCACAAGCATTGAATGGTGGATGTTCGTTTAAAAATGTGAATGTGAATGTACTTGAACACTCAATGATAACTATTCTTTTCAGGGATGGACACTGCAAGCTGCCACCTCCAGAGTAGAAGCTTGTCAAGTTGGGCAAACACCCGAGAGAAACAGAGGTTAACAGCGGCAACATGACTTTATCAACTGTTGACTCTGATGCTGCTCCTTTTGTGATGATTTCCTCAATTAGAGTACAGCTTTTTACCTCTAGCTCCCGCAGCTGCACAAGGCCCAAGCAAGTGGTTGGAGTAAATAGCGATCTCAAAGTGCTGCAGTTGTGTATTTTGAGCACTTGAAGGTTTCTAAGGGGAAACACTCCTTTGGGCTCCTCCCTCCATAGCTGTTTCAACCTTGGTAGGTCAATCAATTGTAATTTGTTTAGCTTGCACAGTGTCCCAATTTCCCCATCGCAGGCATTGGGCAGAATGAGATCAAAGACTTCTTCCACGGAATCACAATTTTTCACCTCAAGCTCAGCCAAATTGTCCAAGGACCGTAATAAATTGGATGGGACAGCATTCGAGTAATATACACATTCGTCCACCACCAGAGACCTTAAATCAGAGAGGGAATTGGCCGGAAAATGTTCCTTATGCCAAGTTTCTTTTAACTCCGGAAAATCTGAGAGCTTCAGATGCTCTAGGCCACGAAGTCCAACCTGGAGAAGCCAAATATTAGGGCTCATTCATTAAATTAAAGATGATGAAAGAAAAAACAAACATGACAGTAAGCACAATCTAGCAGCCAAAACAGGATCCAGTGATAGACGCCAACCAGTTCTGCACACAACCGTTGTATGGTGGTGTTGAGATCACCCTCCCAACGCCCTTTAGCATCTTCTCCTGCAATTTTTACTCTCTTGAGCTTTGGTGTGATTGAGACTCCTTCCGAGAAAGTCCTCATCTTGGGGCATCCTGTTACCATTACTTTCTCCAGAGATGGAAATTCGAAGGTGTGATATGCAGAGGAGAAGCGAGTGAGGCTTGCCAAACCACGGAGTTCCAAACTTTCCAAATTATCCCAGGTGATCTGGTCTTCTCTGTCATCTTCCTCTCCTGCTATTATTTCCTCCACCATATCACAATCCCTTATGCTCAAATGTGTGAGATGCCTCAGATATTTGGCTGTTGAGGAAGTTACCAGATTCAATAAACCTTTACATGCCCATACATACAGATAGGACAGACTTCCGAAGGATGCAATTGAAGGCGCCAAACTAAGCAAACCGTGACAAATCCATACTTCAAGGGTCTTAAGGACTTCCAACATATGCTCCACTTGGCAATCCCGTCGCCAAATATTCCTGAGGTTCATAAGAGAATATAGCCTCATGTGTGGAATCCTGGCAACGATACTCCCTTGATTCTCCCCACTGACAGATCCTTCACAGGAGAACATCTCCTCCAGCTCATTATTAATTATTTCGAGTTCTTCCAAATTGTGGAATCTTTGGAGGAGATCGAAGAGAAATGATGCTGACTTCTTGTCGAAGTGAGCCAAACGGAGAAATCTCACCCCATCGAAAAAGCGTGCGGGAAATTGGGCAACCCTTATCATTTGTGCCTCCTTACCCGTCAACGACAATTTTTCCAAATTGGGAATAACCTGCAGGTCAATCGAATTAGATAAATGGAATGCCACCAGTTGTTCCCGTGGCTTCTCAACCAAATGAACAACTATTTGTTAATACAACTCATCAACGCTAGCTATAAATACCAAATGAATTTTAGTAAAATTGTGATACAAATTTAACATAACATTTAATTTGAAAATACGTTTTAATTAATTAATAATTTTTAAATTTTTAAATTTTTTAAATTTTTATTTTATTTAATTTTTTTACCATAAAAATTAAATTTGACACTTTCTTTTCTTTTCTATGTCCTTTTAAAGAAAAAATAATAAATCCTTCTAACTTTTTAATATTTGAAAAAAATTTTAAAAATATTATACAATTTCAAAAAATAAAATAAAATCGATCAAAATGAATACTCATAAATTAAATACGATGTCCGTACCTCCTCAGCTGAAAAAAATGGTTGTTTAAGGTGATTATCCAATTGGTTTCCCCAACAGTCTTCTTGAACACTCTCACTTTCTGAAGCAAATACTTCCATGTTGCGACAATTATTAACATCTAAAATTTTCAACATTGGCCATTCAGATGTATGCATCCCTGGGTAGAGTGTCTTGAGATGCCATAAATGATGCAATGTTAGAGTGGTCAATTTAGGAAATTCAAACCTAACAATTGCTTCTGTCCCCTCATCTTTCTCAACAATTTCCTCCATCGGACAAATCATAAGCACAAGCTTTTCAAGCTGCACAAGACCCTTGGCAACGAAGGCTGGAAAAACGCCTTTCAGCTTCCGGCATTTGTAAACATCCACCACTTGTAGATCGTTGAAAGAGATAATTTCTGTTTCTTGGGGATGCTTATTCCAGATGTGCTTCAAATTTGGTAAATTTTCAATTGTCAACTTCCTCAATCGACTAGCTATTGATCCCTGTTTACTTGAATTTATCAAGGCTTGAGGTTGATTGTTAAACACCTCTTCTACTAATGGACAATCATTCAACTTTAGATTCTCCAAATTGAGGAACCTGCTCCTCAGCATATTGAATGAGAAAATGTTCACTAGCTCCTTTGCATGTTCTATAATTATAGATTTCAGTTTGTGAAACGAAAACCCGTGAAGTTCATTATGCCATATCATCTTAAACCTATCCATATTGACAATCGACAATCTCTCCAATTTCGGAAATGCGACCTGCAACAAATGTAGAAAGCAAGTGCATAAGAATACCTCAAAACTGAATCAGACACACACGTCAAACCAAATTTAGATTCAAAACAATTACAATGGACCCTTTCTCTTTGGCTCATTTTAGGAAAAAACGAGACTTTTTGTTATGTTACGTTGGAATTCAAATACAAATATTTTAGAATTCAAGGAAAGTGACATTGGAAACAAAATTAACTATCATTTGATATGTTCAGAACAAATTATGACTTTTGATCCAACTTAAAAATAGACACTTTCATGGAAGCTGTAAAATATGAGCAGTTTATGGCAAAGAAAAGCACAACACCTTCTCGTCAAATAGAGCTAAGTTGGATTCTGTATTGACAGCAACAGGATTGGAGATAAATGCCTTTAATTGGTGACAATCCTCTATCCACAGCTCTTTCAAGTTGGGGAATTCCATCAAGGCACCAATGCAGAATGTGCTGAGCTTTGGAAGACCTTTGAGCTTTAGGAATTCTAGTTTAGAAAACGGCGTCTTGTCTACAATTTCCCCTTCTGCAGCTATTACATCTCCCATTGACTTGCAGTCACATATCTCAAGTTTTTGGAGTTGTGCGAGACTTTTGACAATCAATGGTGTAAACAGATAATTAAGATTCTTGCAAGTTTCTACAGTCAAGCTTGTTAATTTATGGAAGGAACGCTGATCTGCAAATTGGTCATGCCATATCTTTACCACATTGATTGAAGACAAATTCATCTCGTTCAAATTTGGGAAAACAATCTGCAATCATAAATTTTGTTTCAATAATTAGTTTTCTCACATATATCAAATAAAAAAACGGATAAAAAATTTATGGTTACTTAAAAATTAGCGAACTTGGTGGTTTGCATTCCTTTTGTGTTAATTATTAGCAAGGTGAATACATGATCCAAGCATAAAAAATATTAAGCCTACTTTTTACAAATTATATGGTATTAAAATTCTATATTCTTCGTTTACACTAAATTAAATGAAACATTAAATAATAGTCTTGAATTCTCTACTGTTCCAACACAAGAAAGTCCATGTTTGTGCCCGATACGACCGATCTTGGCCCGCCAACAAACCAAAAATCAAATGAAACGTAGAACTAGAATGTGATTTATGTCAAGAGAGTAGCGTAAGATCATACCTTTTCATTAAATATGGGAAATGAAGTATCACTTGCTGATACGATTTCCATGAATGGTGGATCACTTGCAGATTGATTTTTTCTTGAATGAGACGTGGATGTGGATGCGGGAGAGACTCTCACTTTCGAGCAAAAGCTTTGGAGCTGCGGCAGCCGTAGTTTCAAGGAATATAATTGAGTTAACTCCACCACTTCGTTCTTATCGTCCCCTTCTTCTTCTTCACTTTCATCAGCAAAAATCACTTCCATATTACTGCAGTCCATTATTTCTATTTCAAGAAGCTGTTGAAGGTTTCTTGTAACCATCGAAAACGAGAAGAGATTCTTCAATCTGTTGCAACTTCCTACCCTCACGATTCTTAATTTGCAGAAATCCTCAGCCATAAGATTCCCCCGGGAAATCTTCTCTAGGTTCACTAGATTGTGCAGAATCAACGACTCTAAGACAGGAAAGGCACCACGATATACCCGCCTTGGTGAGTCCATGATGTGTCGAATATCTCTGCTGTTCTGGACATTGAGATGTTTTAACTGCTGAAATCCTTCAATGTATAGATCATACAGTACATTGGTAATTCCCTTCACTTCATCCAAATAAAGATCTTCTACGTCCTTCAATAAGTTGTTCACCCCGTGCTTCCGGTGGGTGCTTGTATCCAGCTTGAGCTTTAACGTTCTTGAAGTTTGATATTTGCCACGCCAGTCCCACTCATCTCCAATGAATACCTTGTATCGTTTCAATCTCTCAGAAAACAGCCTCCTTGGCAGTTTCTTGGCATCTGGAACATGAATCTCCAAATTTGTTAGGCGAGACAAGTGCTCCAATTCAGACAGACTTGCATTTCTTTGATTATCGGGCGGTTTGACCTCCCAGCTAACGAAGCTGTTGCCCATGAGCAGTTCTTCCAATAGGGATAACCGTGACAAGACATTTTCTGGAATGAATTCAAGTTTGGAACAATTGCTCAAATCTAGTAACTTTAATCGAGTCAATTGCGCCAGATCTCCAGGCAAACCAACGATTTCAGAGCCCATAAGGCTAAGGATTTCAAGATTCTTCAGCTGCACAGTGACAGATATGTCCTCCAATGTGCAGAAGTCCAAACACAAGGTACAAAGGCTTGTTAGAGAGCCCAGTGATGCAGGAAGAGACGAGAAACGCATTTTTGTGAAATGCAGCACTTGGAGCTTCGTTATCCCTTCAAAAGATGAATCGGGGATCTTCATGGAACGATCTTTCGGGGATAAGCTAAAGAGCACTATCTCTGGGCATCGAAACACCATTTCAGGGAACTCAAAAACGTCAGAGTCGTCCAGAACAATTCTAGTGCACCTTTTAAGATCATTTCTTTGAAACTCCTCCGACGTAACGCCATCCTTAATGAATGCAAGCTGATCTCTGGATGCAATCGAGGCAGCAACTTTTTGAACAACATCATGGATTTTGATATATCCATCCATTTGACTTTCTAACAAGAAGCATCGGGCTTTGAGGTCTCCGATCAATTTCTGGACTCTATTTCTTGCGGCTTCCACTCTCTCTACGTCTTCGAGTAGACCCAGGCCCATGCTGTACTTCACCAAGTCTAGGATATAAATATTAGGATCCGCAAATAGACCACAGAGCAAGAAAAATGCCTTGACTTCCTCACCAGGCAAGTGATCATAACTCAACTCTAGAGCAGACGAAGCTTTTTCCTCTCCCTTTGATGCAGACAGCCGATTCAAAGCATCCTCCCATATTCCGAACTCCTTATTCTTCAAAGCACTAGCGACCGTGACAAGCGACAGAGGCAAACCTGCACACTTGTCGGCCACTTCAATTGCTATAGATTGCAGTCTTGGATTTTCAAGGTCACCCACCGTTTTCTCAAATAAAGTGCGTGACTCCTTTTCTGGTAAAACATCAAGCATGAACTCTTTCTTTACTCCCATGTCACAGAACAGATCCCGATTTCTCGAGGTCAATAAGAGTTTGCATCCCATGTGATAATTTTTTCTTTGTTCAACTTCAGGTATGGAGGAGTCAGCAACTTCAGGTATGGAGGAGTCAGCAATTTCAGGTATGGAGGAGTCACCCTTGTTGACCCTTTTATCATTGGTTAATGGAATTCCCAATTTTTCCAATTCAATTTTTTCCCAAAGATCGTCCAAAATTATGAGGACCTTTTCCTCTTTCAACAACCGCTGGCATATTCGATTTGCTCTTCCATCTAGGGTCTGCTCCTTAAGTTCCAAACCCAGCATGTCTGCAATATTCCCTTGAATCTCTTTGAGGTCTGGTTTTACAGATACAATTGCCATAGGCACGACATCGAACAAGTTCCTTACGAGTGCTTGCTTCTGGACTTCCTTCGCCAGAGTGCTCTTACCCGTTCCGGCCATGCCGTAGACACCTATCATGTTGACGTTGGGATCTGATAGTGCAACCATAACTTCTTTGAAAATGGAAGCTCTCGAAGGCAAGCCCTCGAAACCATGAGCGGATGAATTAACTATCTGTTGTGGAGCGGCACGGTAGGATATTTGACTTGGATCAAAATTGCCTTCTTTCTTCATAGCTTCAATAGCCACGGCTGCTCTCTTTCCAAGTTGATAGCGGGTTTTAAAGTTGGGACACAACCCAGCAAAACACTTTGCCTCTTCTTCTCCGCGTTCGGTAAGCTCCCCAGCCCCTTTAATGGCATTCTCTGCATCAGTCAGCCACTTTTTAACGTCAGGCTGGATCTCGTCCCCTCTCCTTATAGCTTCTGCAACAGAGTTCTGCAAACTCTCTCTTCTAGCCCCCAGCTTCTCAACCTGATTCTTGAGCTCTGCAACCTTCTTTGCACAGCGAAAAGCATAACCGGCATGCCGTATAACAGGGCGGATAGTGTACTCCAGAACTGTTGGAAGTAGGCCACTAATGAAATCCATAGCCAGTTTTTGCTTGTGACCTGTGTGTTTTTTTTTTTTTAAATTTATATTCTTGGGAAACTGATGTAAAATATTTGAAAAGGGGAAATGAGTCAACAAGACAGGATATGCAATGGGAATCGATGGACAAATACACAGAAGTAGAAGGGAAGACAGTGATAAAAGACAATAGGAAAGTAAGGCAACAGGATTGAAAGGCGAATTAAAGAGTAGCAAAATGGAAGAAAGTTAAATGGACAGAAATGGGTTGAAATGCGTTGGTTTGGTGGGTACAGACGGCGTATAGAGTAGTTGTGTATCAGTAGCAGAAGCAGAGTGAAGCAGCAGGAATGGATTGATGGTAACTGGTAGGGAGACAGCGAAATGAGAATGAGAGCAGGCAGAGAAAAGAAAGAGTAGCTGTTTTATACTATGGTTGTTTAATTGGCCAAAATGAGAGAGGAACAGTCGTGAAGAAACTTGGGAAGATTTGATAATGAGTAGTGGAAATGGGGAAGTAAAGTCTTTATAGCGTAACAGGCAGAGAATGCAATCCAAACGAGATATACATAAATAAGAACATAGATGTGGTTATGGATAAAAGAAAATAAAAGTCACTCTTTTTTTAATGAGAAATTAGATTAAAAAAATATAAATTATTCTTTAATTTCATTCTTATAGTTAGATTTATTATTTTTTTTTATTAAAAAGATCGTTCAAGTTTCAATTGAATTGACTAAACTATTCAAAATGTATTAATATCATCCTACCATATTTTTAAGAATGTCTTTTAAAAACTCAAAAAAAGAATTCACTAATCTTATTATATATATATATATATAAAATATTTTATGGTTCAATCTAAAAAATTTTACAAAATATTGAAAAAAAATTATTAGTTAAATTAAATTATATATATATATATAAAAGAATTTATTATTTGTTTAAAATTAAAATTAAAATTAAAAAAAATGTGTAAATATTTCATTGTTTAAATCTAAAATTTCATAAGAAAGGACCGAGAAAAGGACTTTATTACTTTCGACACTAAACTGTACAAAAATGCAAGCGGAAAAAAGAAAATATCACATCCATAATAAAGAATAACTTCCATGTAATTGCAGTCCATTAAAATCCATTTCACCAAGGTGTTGAAGGTTTCTTCGAACCATCAAGGAAGGGAAGGGAAGAGATTCTTCGACCTTCCGGGTTTTAAGATTCTTAGTTTGCACAAGTCCCCGTCCAAAAGTTTCCCTGGGAAATCTTGTCCAGGTTCATCAGATCTCTAGTGCAGGAAATGCATCAGATCTCTAGTGAATGCTTTCAGCTTCAAGGAAATGCATCACTAATTTTTGGCATTTATAACATCTGCCAACTAACAATTGTACAATTCTCATCCTCATAATAATAAATAATAATAATAATGATAATGATAATAATCTTCGTCGTCGTCGTCGTCGTCATAAAGAGGTGGAGAAATAAATAAGTGAAAATGAAAATTCAGAAGGTTATTGTTGCTGTGAAAAGCACAAGCAGGTGGACGAATGCTGACAACCCCATATCACTAACAGTAGCACTAAATTAGGTATTGAAGAGATTTGAACACAAATGAGTGCACTAAATTAGATTATCAATGAAATCAGGGTTGTCAAATTGTATTGTTATTCTGGCCCCCATTTGATACAAGTATTTTTAATACTCTTTCTAGTTTGTTCTTCAACTTTATTTTATGAATTCTTTGTTTTTTTTTTTAAAAAAAATATATATATTCAAACTTGTATATCAGTAGTTATATATATGACCATAGTTAGACTTTTCAAGCAATGAACATAATAAAATATGAGAAATCATCCCTTGTATGCATAACTCCTAACAACTCTTTTGGCACGTTCTCCCTTTTCCTCTAAAGCATGATTTGATCAATCTTTTGTGTGTGTGTGTGTGTGTGTTTTAGTTGTTGTTCTAGTACAAAAATTATTTTTTTATATCTACATTTTTTCAAGTCTTTGTTTTTTTTTAATAAAAAGAAAATTAAAAAAAAATTCTTACTTGTCAATTTTTCCCTCCATTTATGAATTAAAGAGAGATCCCCACGTGATAATCTTAATTTATGAACTAAAATAAATCATCACATAAAAAAAATAATTGAGACTTTTTTTTTTAAATTTTAACAATAATAATATACATGTAAACATATAAATATAGATGTTTCTACAGCCAAATCAGAGCACATTGAATATATCCCAGTTGTCAGGTCAATTTCCTCAACACTGTGTGTGAACAGGTAGGCTAACAAATCATAGAGTGATAAATAATTCAAATCCATATACTTGTGTTCAAAGAAGGCGGCTATGGAAATATTAAAGGCAAACTAATGTAGGTATAGTTTTCCAAAACCAGAGGTCCACAGCACAGCAATTTCGTGAAATTTACTCGACGCATGTGAATTATTGTACTTTTTTCTGCCCCACCTCAATCAATTTGACAATTTGTCATTCAGGAGAGTAACGTATAACCTAATTGACAGTAATTGTCCGGGCACGGTGTGCAGATTTGATGTTCTCTCGGGCTGACTTAGCTCGGCCCCTCCATCATGTCGAGCAAAATCCAGATTCAGGATGTATTATAATTTTTATATTATTATATAATAATATACAATATTTAATTAATTATACCTACTCGATTCTAATACTTTTAAATTTACCTAAATAATATATATATTCAGTAATAACCCACTTGTTTAATGATTTTTTTTGACTTATCTTCTAATAAAATGCTCTCTTTGTAGCATAAGAATATAGTTAGAGAATGCAATTCAAATAAAATATACATAGATAAGCACACATAAATATGGTTTGTGATAAGAGAAAACAAAAAATAAGATCAAAAAAAATGGTACATGTTGTTGTGTGATTTTATTTTTTTGGTTTGATTTATCTCTTTTTCAATTAAAACGGTTATTCAAGTTTTAATCAAATTGACCAAACTAATTAAAATGTATTAACATCATCTAAAATGTTTTTAAGAATAAATTTTTGAAAAGTTTTAAAAATTTTATTTTTGTTTATAAAAAAAAAAAAGAAAAGACTATTTATTATTTAAATTTAAAAATATTTTTAAAAAATTAAGAAGAATTTATTGTTTGTTTAAATTTAAAACTAAAAAAAAAAGAAGAAGAAAATACTTGTGAAAAGATCTTATTATTTAAATCTAAAGATTCCACACGAAAGGACCTAGAAAAAGATAATGTTGGCAACGGCACTAAAACGAAAGAAAGCATTAAACCAAGGAGAAACCTCTGGGAAATGAAATCAGCCTCCAAAAAAAAAAAAAAAGTTTAGAAAGAAAGACCTGAACCTTCATTGGCGTCATTGTCATCCTAAGGGTCTTTTTTTTTTAATTATAATAACCATATGAACAAAGGGGACGAAACAGAGGGAAAATAACAAAGGGAAAGGGGGAAGAGAGTGGGAGTGTGAGAGCGAGAGCGTAACCAAATTGTCGTCCAAAGGAGCCGTGGAATGGAAGGGCTGAAAAGAAACTTTTGTATCCCTGCCACCATGACATGATTGTTTTCTTTCTTGAGAATTTACTTTCAATATTTTATCATATAACCCAATTTGACAGAAGGACAAGCCAATATTTTATCATATATCGTCACAATTTGTGCCATTTTGAAGTCTAAAATTTTCCTTATGTGATCATAAGTTTCCCAACACATCACGTATGGTATATTCAAAGGTAGAAGAATAAAGAAAAAAATTCAAAGGAACATAGTGACTTATTTTTGTTAGATCCAATGCACACCATTTCTTACTTATGAAAATAATAATAATAACAATAATAAAACACATCATCTCCTAATCGGGACAATGCACGAGCGATTAGAACCATGGAAAAAAAAAAACGAAAAGAAAATCAACAAGAGTTTTGCTGTTTTCTTAAAATGTTAGAAATGAAGACTGAAATCTCTCTTTTCATGGCAGAATTTCGGGGCATATGTTTCCGTTTTATGAAGACATATATACATATATTCAAGTTAAGTTGTGCGAGAAGAAGAATTAATAAATTGAATTTATTAGTGCAATGACAAGGAAAAGTTCTGGGGTCAAATGGATGAGGGCGACAGAGTGGAGTGCAAAGAGCACGATGCTAGGTGGGTGTCACGTTCCACGACACTGCAAGAAAACCAAAGGCAATTAAACTCTTAATTAATTACTAATCACTCTTGAGTTCCCAAATGACAAAAAATGGGACGAGAAATTTTTTTTTTTTTGAAGTATCCAATTTTTTAATTAAAAAACTTAACCACCATCCCAAAAATCTACTATTTTGATGACGTACTAAAATGAACATTTCTATTTGATTAATTGCTGTTTTTGGAACTGGGCGGTGGCCGAGTCATAATGCACAAAATGACAAAGCGGTCACCACGCTGAGTGTCGACCAAAGAAATTTATTCACCGTAATTTTTATCAGGCAACTCAATAACGCCGATGAAGATCATGAAAATTGTGGGGGTTGGGTTGGACTGACTCAAGTTCGAAATCAACACTTGTAAAAAAAAAAAACAAAGTTAAAGAGTATCAAATTGAAATTTGACATTAATACTGTGATGTCTAAATCAGTTATATATATATATATATATATATATATAATGAAAGTAAGAAGATGGAAAGCGCTGTGTAAACTCAAAAGACTTGTGGGAGAATAACTATGTGGAAGACAATGGTCTTTTTTATTTACAAAGATTACGGGAGTGCTTAATTTGGCGAGTCTCACTATTATTAAATATTAATGTAGAAATCAAAAGATCCGTGAAAAGATATAGTGTGTGTGTGTGTGTGTATATCAAACCCAAAATAAGCATATATAATAATAGACTTGGAAGGGATTTGCCCCTAACACTAAGCGGATCTCAATTTAAAGCTTTATCAAACATCGTGTTGAATTGATCAGCCGTCAATGTAAAATGAGTTGTAGACTATTGAGATCGGGTTTATTGGTCGAAACATCCAAACGCGCAAGCGCACATGTTTTCAAAATGTCATTAGCGTAAAATTTAAACAAAAAGATAAAAACTTTTCATAATTATATTTATTTTATTTTTATATTTTTAAATTTATTTAGTGCATTAATTTTGTTAATTAAATTTGACCTACAAATAAATAATTTTATTAAATGTAGTCTTTTAAATAATTACTCGTATGTTATACGATAAATTTATTTTATCTTTTTTCACTATAGTATCATTAAATTTATCTATATGACATAAATTTTAATTTTTTAAAAAATATTTTAATTATTATTTTTATAATATCTTTAAAGCTTTTTTATATCATTAATTTTTAAAATCCTTTCCAAAAAATAAAAATCTATACCATATCAATAAATTTAATAACATAATAGTAAAAGTAATATACACTTACCATGTGAAGCGTGAGTAATTGTCCTAAGAAAATATTTAATGTAAATCAAATTTAATTAAAAAAATTAATGTATTAGGTGGATTAAAAAAATAAAATAATTATAATTATAAAAATTCTCAAATATAGTAAGAGAAATTAGTTTTTCTTATCTAAAACTTACGAAAAGTTATTTAGGAATCCTTATAAAATAATATTAAATCTTAAAACATTTTGTTTGCTGCAGTATATCAAAAAATCTGAATTTCAAATTTCAAAAAGTTAAGAATAATAACTTTTTATAATATATGACTGAAATATTTTTATTATAAAATGTCTTATCATTTAATTAAATTTTATTTTTTATTTAAAAAATGCTAAAAAGTGCAAAAATGATGATAACGAGAAAAAGAAGGCACAATGAAATAATTAACGTGTGTAGCAAATTGTAAAAAATAAAATAATAAATTTGATTAATTCGAATGTGGCCAGGAATTATAAATTTATGGGCCTATTCACATACATGATAATCCTTCCTTTATCCTCGGGGCAACATCAGCTATGTGATGAATAGATAATTTAGATTTATTTGACTAAAAGACCCTTATTATTGGTCGAATGTCAAATTAATATTACGAGTGTTGCATGGAAACAAAAGAAAACTATGCACAGTGCACTTTTAGCAACCCAATCTTTTGAGGCGGTGGAGATAGAAAAGGATGTGGGGTATGATTGAACCCAAGCACTACTTTTTCTTCATATTACTCAAGCAACCCTACATAAAGTCTAAAGTATAGACCATGGAAAGCAGATAAGATTCCCGGATGTGTTGAAAAAAAAAAGGAGGGCTGGGGGGGGGGGGAGAGAGAAAAAGAACCGATGCTTGCTTGCAGTGGCTGTTGGCCATTTACTCTTTTTAACTTTTACGCATCCAAATTAGGATCATGGCTTTAATGTTTATGGTGCTAAGATCACCACTGCAATCTTAGAATAAAGAAAAAGAAAAAGAAATCGATGGACCAAGGAATGATACAGCATACGTACGTACTTCATGGCTTGGATGTAGGTATCCGCTTTGCGTTGTTGTAGGCCTAATAAGATGATAGTGATTTTTGTTGTTGAATTTTGAGTATTTTACGGAGAAAGTGTACGTTCTCCTTTTGTTTTTGTTTTTTTTTTTTTTTTTGTATTGAGGTACAATGTCTTATAAGGTTTTTTTATGTAGAAAATACAAATTTTGTGTGTTTTAATATTTTTTCACCGCATTTATTATAATGATATATTATTTTTCGATATTAAAAAAAAAAGAGAGAGAGAGAGATGGATCCGTACGCGTGACACTGCAATAAAATGAGGGCCTAAGTGTCTAACGCTTGTCAGCTTATTCTGCACCGCACGTGAATTAAAAGCAAGTTTTAAGAATTAATTTACGAAAGTTCTTATGTTTCTATGTTAATCCGTAAATAAGGAAATATTGGTTGTCAATTTTGATGAAGTGTCCATAACACTTTAGCATACTTTGATGCATTGGTTTCTATAAAATTCTTTGCTTCTTATGCAAAAGTAATATGCATCAAGCTGCCAACTCCTTTTCTTTTTTCTTTTTCCTTTTCTTTTTTTTATCCTTTTGAACTTCAAATATATTATTAATCACGGCACCCTTGGACCAAGGATATTCAAAATCAACGAAACCAAGTTTCTAGTAGACAATCAAGCTGCCTACTGGAGTATTATTGACAATAGTTTGGTGTAGCTTTGTAGATCCAACACTACAAGACTAAGGCACCAACGTATTTTAGGTATGAAAATGACAGTCACCTATTTCTATTTCCTGAGTGGCCCGACATTTTAAATAATCGAAAAAAATTACACAAACGTGATTGGACACATAATTTTAATCATAGCTTTGTGAGAGTAAATGTCACATCCAAGTCAACGGGAAATGGGTACACTCGTAAGTTTGGCTATAGATAAATAGTTGCATCGCACGATAACGGGCTACGAAGTAGTGAAAGAGCATCATTTATAAATAGGTGACATTTGAGCATCGTTATTTCTCAAAGGCATTCCGCTTATAAATAGAGTGGACAATTTAGGAAATTTAAACCTAACAATTGCTTCTGTCCCCTCATCTTTCTCAACAATTTCCTCCGTCTTAGAAGCCATAAGCACAAGCTTTTCAAGCTTCACAAGACCCGTGGCAATGAAGGCTGGAAAAACGCTTTTTAGATTTCGGCATTTACAAACATTCACCACTTGTAGATAGTCGAAGGAGATGATTTCTTAAAGATGCTTATTCCATGTGGGCTTCAAATTTAGTAGATTTTTTATCGTTAACTTTCTCAATTGACTAGTTGTCAATCTTTGTGTTTTGGAATGTATCAATGCTTGAGGTTAAATGTTAAACACCTCTCTTAGCAATGAACAATCATTCAATAACAAATTTTTTAAATTGAGAAGTTTTCCATCAATATATTGAATGGAAAAATATTCAGCAGTTCCTTTACATGTTCTACAATCATAGATTTTAATTTATGAAATCTTTCACTCCTTTTAGGAAAAAACGAGACATTTTGTTGTGTTACATTGGAATTAAATACAAATATTTGAGAATTTAATGAAAGTAGTATTGAAAACAAAATTAATCCTGAGACCAAATTAGAATCATTTGTTATGTTAAGAGAACAAATTATGACTTTTGTTCCAAATTAAAAATGAACACTTTCATAGAAGCCGTAAAATATGAGGAGTTTATGACAAAGAAAAGCACCACACCTTCTTATCAATTAGAGCTAAGTTGGATCCTATATTGACAGCAGTAGGATTGGAGATAAATGCTTTTAACTCAAGACAATCCTCTATCCACAACTCTTTCAAGCAGGGGAATTCTATTAAGTCACCAATGCAGCATGTGCTGAGCCTTAGAAGACCTTTGAGCTTTAGGAATTCTAGGTTAGGAAAGGCGGTCTTGCCTATAATTTCCCCTTCTGTAGTTATCACTTCTTCCATTAACTTGCACTTACATATCTCAAGTTTTTGGAGTTGTGCAAGACTTTTGACAATCGATGGCATAAATAGATAATTAAGATTTCTACAAGTCTCCACTGTCAAGCTTGTTAATTTGCAGAAGAAATGCTAATCTGCAAATTGTCCGTGCCATATCTTATCCACACCAATAGAGGACAACTCCAGCTCTTTCAAAACCAGGAAAACAATCTGCAACTACAATTTTGATTTTACCAATTTATTTTCTCGCATATGTGAGACAAAAAAACAATTTAGCGAGGATAAATGTGTGGCAAACTACAAATTATTGAACATGATGAATTGCATTCTCTAAAGAGACCAATATATTTTAACAAAACAAAAAAAGTGAATAATGACCAATGCATTCAAAAATATTATGCCTCACTTTTTAGAAAATTATATGATATCTAAATTTCATATTTTTATTTCTCTTTAATAGTCTTACAATTGTATTCTACATATATATATATATATATTATTCTCATTAGACTAAGAATTATTATTAATAGAGCTAACTATTTTAAATAATTGTCACTAAATTTTTATTATATCCTTCTTTGATTTTGTTTTGATATGCAATTTTAGAAAACTATGGTTAAACTAAATAAATTGAATAGTTATTCTTAAAGTTGCAAGAGAGTCAAATTTTGCTATATTTAAAATTAATTCATTGAACAAACGAGGTAAACTCAAGCTAACTCTATTGTCATGAAACAAGTTTACAAGCTTTCCGTAAATAGGCAGTTCTATTTTACTGTATTAACGAGAATAATTAAAATTTAAAAAATTATCATTATAAATAGAATTAAAATAACAAAAACACATTTTTTAAACCAGATTAGCCAATTAAAAAATAAATATTGTATCAACTCATTTTTCAGTCCTACTTATATTATATAAGTTTTAATTTTTTATTCTAATAATACAAAAAATTATCGTTAATAGAGCCATATATATCAAATAATAATTACTAAATTACTATTACATCTTAAACATCAACAAGCATTGTGGCCAATATCATTTGATTTTTGTGGGAACAATGTAAGGCTTGTCATCCTAGCAAGAATGATAACAAAAATGGAAAAGTGCATAGCAGAAGGCTGACCTTTGTCTGTGTAGCTCCATTAGCATTGAATGGTGGATGTTCGTTCAAAAATGTGAATGTGAATGTGAATGTATTTGAACACTCAATGATAACGATTTTTTTCAGGGATGGACACTGCACGCTGACGCGTCCAGAGTAGAAGCATGTCAAGTTGGGCAAACGACTGAGAGAAACAGAGTTTAATAGCGGAAACATGACATTATCAACTGTTGACCCTGCGATGATTTCCTCTAGCTCCCGGAGCTGCACGAGGCCCAAGCACGTGGTTGGAGTATATAGGTATCTCAAAGTGCTACAGTTGTGTATCTTGAGCACCTGAAGGCTTGTAAGGGGAAACACCCCTTTAGGCTCCTCCTTCCATGCTTGTTTCAACCTTGGTAGGTCAATTAATTGTATTTCTTTTAGCTAGGGCAGTGCCCCAACTTGCCTATGGGCGGCATTGGGCAGAGTGAGATCAAATACTTCTTCCACTGAATCGCAATGTTTCACCTCAAGCTCCGCCAAATTGTCCGAGGACCGTAATGAATTGGATGGGACAGCATTGGAGTTATATACACATTCGTCCACCACCAGAGACCGCAAATCAGAGAGGGAATTGGCCGGAAAATGTTCCTTATGCCAAGTTTCTTTCAACTCGGGAAAATCTGAGAGCTTAAGATGCTCTATGCCATAAAGTCAAACCTAGAAAGCCAAATATTAGGGTTTATTCGTCAAATTAAAGATGATGAAAGGAAAAAGAAACATGACAGCATCTAGTAGCGAAAACAGGACTCAGTGATAGACCCTAACCAGTTATGCACACAACCGCTGTATGGTGGTGTTGAGATCACCCTCCCAACGCCCTTTGGCATCTTCTCCTGCAAGTTTTACTCTCTTGAGCTTTGGTGTGATTGAGATTCCTACCGAGAAAGTCTTCATCTTGGGGCATCCTGTTACCATTACTTCCTCTAAAGACGGAAATTTAAAGGTGTGATGTGCAGAGGAGAAGCAAGTGAGGCTTGCCAAACAATGGAGTTTCAATTTTTTCAAATTGCCCCAGGTGATCTGGTCTTCTCTCTCATCTTCCTCTCTTGCCACTATTTCCTCCACCACATCGCATTTACTGATGCTCAATTTTGTAAGATGCCTCAGATATTGGGCTGTCGAGGAAGTTACGAGATTCAATAAACCTTGACATTTCTGTACATCCAGATGGGAGAGATTTCCAAAGGATGAAATCGAAGGCGCCAAACTAAGCAAACTGTCACAAATCCATACTTCGAGGGTCTCAAGGCCTTCCAACATATGCTCCAGTTGGCAATCCCGTCTCCAAATACTCTTGAGATTGTAAAGATAATATAGCCTCATGTGTCGAGTCCTGGCAACAATACTCCCTTGATTCTCCCCGCTGACAGATCCTTCACAGCAGAACATCTCCTCAAGCCCATTATTACTTATTTCGAGTTCTTCCAAATTATGGAATCTTTGGAGGAGAGCGAAGAGAAATGATGCTGACGTCTCGTCGAAGCGTTCCAAACGGAGAGACCTCACTTCATCGAAAAATTGAGTGGGAAATTGGGCATCCCGTATCATTCGTGCCTCCTTACCAGTCAATGACAATTTTTCCAAGTTGGGAATAACCTGCGGGTCAATGGAGCGGCACAAGGCTTTCCTGAGATTGGGTTTTGGCATTTCCCCTCAATGCAAGGATAAATAAACAGGATGTTGTTCCCGTGGTTTTTCAACCAAATGAACAACTATTTGATAATACAACGCAGCAACACTCACTATAAATTTCACGTGAATTTTAGTAAAATTTTGATACAAATTTAATATGACTAATCAAACTTACATGCAATTTTGAAACACGCTTTAACTAATCATTGATATTTTAACATTTAAATACTATTTTTTACCCTAATTTATTATTATTATTATAATATATATATATATATAATTTATATTTACCATAAAATATTAATTTGACACTTTTTTTTTTCTCTTTTTGTAAGTGAATACATTATTTTGTAAAAGAGAAAATCACAAATCCCTCCAACTTTTTAATATTTGAAATTTTTTTTCAAATTATTATACAACATAAAAAAATTTATCATATAAATTTAAAATAATTATTTATTTTAATAATACAAATTATGGAAAAATAAAATTTACCTTATTTTTTCTTATCAAACATTCTTATATTATTATACTTAACACACACATTAGTTATAGATTCAACTCTATGAAAAATATGTTGACGATGGACACCTATTAATTAGAGTCGATGCCCATACCTTCTCAGCTGAAAAAAATGGCTGTTTAAGGGGATTATTCACTTGGCTTCCTCGGCAGTCTTCTTGAATGCTCCCACTTTCTGAAGCAAATACTTCCATATTCCAACAATTATTGAAATCTAAAATTTTCAACACTGGCCATTCAGAAGTATGCATCCCTGGATAGAGTGTCTGGAGATACCATAAATCATGAATTGTTAGAGTGGTCAATTTAGGAAATTCAAACCTACCAATTGCTTCTGTCCCCTCATCTTTCTCAACAATTTCCTCCATCTTAGAAGCCATAAGCACAAGCTTTTCAAGCTTCACAAGACCCGTGGCAATGAAGGTTGGAAAAACGCTTTTCAGATTTCGGCATTCACAGACATCCACCACTTGTAGATCGCAGAAGGAGATGATTTCTTGGAAATGCTTATTCCATATGTGCTTCAACTTTGGTAGATTTTCTATCTTCAACTTTCTCAATCGACTAGCTGTCAATTCTTGTGTTTTGGAATGTATCAATGCTTGAGGTTGAATGTTAAACACTTCTTCTAGTAATGGACAATCATTCAACATTAAATTCTCTAAATTGAAAAGTCTTTCTATCATCATATTGGATGGAAAAATATTCGACAGTTCCTTTGCATGTTCAACAATCATAAATTTCAATTTGTAAAAGGAAGATTCACAAAGTTCGTTGTGCCATATCATCTTTAACCTATTCATATTGATAATTCGTAATTCTTCTAATTCTGGGAATGCGACCTGTAAGAGATGTGAAAAATAAGTATTTAAAAATATTTTAAAATTAAATTAAATATACATATTAAATCAAATTTAGAATAAAACAAATTATAAGAAACTTTTTTCACTATTAGTCTTTACATGAAAACCATGACCATTTATTTTGTTAAATCAAAATTTAATACATATATTTAAAAATTTTTTATACATGAACCTTAGACCTCCCTACAGAGTATCGTTCTTGTGTCGAACCAAGTTCACCTAATTGGTTGGAAAAAGATATTTTGGTGTTAGTATATCTTCCTTTTGGCTGTTCCATTGACAAAGAAGAGATAAGAACAAAATTAATCGGGGACAAGACAGAAGCATTTGATATGTTTATGGATCAGATTATGACTTTTGGACCAACTTAAAAATGGACACTTTCATAAAGGCCATAAAATGTGACAAGTTTGTGACAACAAAAAGCAGCACACCTTCTCATCAAATAGAGCTAAGTTGGATCCTGTGTTAACAGCAACAGGATTGGAGATAAATGCCTTTAATTCAAGACAATCCTCTATCCACAGCTCTTTCAAGTCGGGGAATTCCATTAAGCCACCAATGCAGAATGTACTGAGCTTTGGAAGACCTTTGAGCTTTAGGAATTCTAGTTTAGGAAATGGAGTCTTGCCCATAATATCCCCTTCTGCAGCTATTACATCTTCCATTAACTTACACTCACATATCTCAAGTTTTTGGAGTTGTGCAAGACTGTTTAGCATCGATGATGTAAATAAATAATTAAGATTCTTGCAAGCCTCCACAGTTAGGCTTGTTAATTTGCAGAGGGAGCCCTGATCTACAAATTGGTCGCACCATATCTTAACCGCACTGATTGAGGACAAAATAATCTCATTCAAATTGGAGAGAATAATCTGCAATTACAAATTTTATTTCAATCATTCATTTTTTTACATATATAAAAAAATGATAATAAATTTATGATAACTAAAAAATTATCGAAATTTAGTGAGTTGCACTCTTTTTGTCATATCCAAGGATTTGAAATATTAAGCTTATTTTTTACAAAATTATATGGAATTAAAATTCTATATTATTATTTGATATTAAATTAAATTAAACATTAAATAATAGTCTTGATTTCTCAACCGTTCCAACACAATTAAGTACATGTTTGTGCCCCCAAACGACCCATCTTGGCCCCACCCAAAAACAAAAATACCAAATAAAACATAGAACAAGGATGTGATTTATGCCAAGGGAGTAGCGTAAGATCGTACCTTCTCATTAAATATGGGAAATGAAGTATCACTTACTGATACCATTTCCATGGATGGTGGATCACTTGCGGATTGATTTTGTCTTGAATGAGACGTGGACGTGGATGCGGGAGAGACTCCCACTTTCGAGCAAAAGCTTCGGAGCCGCGGCAGCCGTAGTTTCAAGGAATATAATTGAGTGAACCTCGCCACTTCATTCTTATCATCCCCTTCTTCACTTTTATCAGCAAATATCGCTTCCATATCACTGCAGTCCATTATTTCCATTTCACGAAGCCGTTGAAGGTTTCTTGTAACCATCGAAAACGAGAAGAGATTCTTCAATCTGTTGCAACTTCCTACCCTTACGATTCTTAATTTGCGGAAATCCTCAGCCATAAGATTCCTCGTGGAAATCTTCTCTAGGTTCCCTAGATTGTGCAGAATCAAGGACTCTAAGACAGGAAAGGCACCACGATGCATCGGCCTTGGTGAGTCGATGATGTGTCGGATATCTCTGCTGTTCTGGACATTGAGATGTTTTAACTGCTGAAATCCTTCAATGTATAGATCATACAGTGAATTGGCAATTCCCTTCATTTCATCCAAATAAAGATCTTCTACCCCCTTCAATAAGTTGTTCAGCCCATGCTTCCAGCGGATGCTTGTATCCAGCTTGAGCTTTAACGTTCTTGAAGTTTGATTTTCGCCACTCCAGTCCCACTCATCTCCAATGAATACCTTGTATCGTTTTAATTTCTCAAAAAACAGCCTCCTTGTTAGTTTCTTGGCATCTGGAACATGAATCTCCAAGTTTGTTAGGCGAGACAAGTGCTCCAATTCAGACAGACTTGCATTACTTTGATTATTGGGCCGTTTGACCTCCCAGTTAGCAAAGCTGTTGCCCATGAGCAGTTCTTCTAACAGGGATAACCGTGACAAGACATTTTCTGGAATGAATTCAAGTTTGGAACAATTGCTCAAATCTAGTAACTTTAATCGAGTCAATTGCGCCAGATCTCCAGGCAAACCAACGATTTCAGAGCCCCTAAGGCTAAGGATTTCAAGATTCTTCAGCTGCGTAGTGACAGATATGTCCTCCAATGTGCAGAAGTCCAAACACAAGGTACAAAGGCTTGTTAGAGAGCCCAGTGATGCAGGAAGAGACGAGAAACGCATTTCTGTGAAATCCAGCACTTGGAGCTTCGTTATCCCTTCAAAAGATGAATCAGGGATCTTCATGGAACGATCTTTCGGGGATAAGCTAAAGAGCACTATCTCTGGGCATCGCAACACCATTTCAGGGAACTCAAAAACGTCAGAGTCGTCCAGAACAATTCTAGTGCACCTTTTAAGATCATTTCTTTGAAACTCCGACGACGTAACGCCATCCTTAATGAATGCAAGCTGATCTCTGGATGCAATCGAGGCAGCAACTTTTTGAACAACATCATGGATTTTGATACGCCTTTCCATTTCACTGTCTAACAACAAGCTTCGGGCTTTGAGGTCTCCGATCAATTTCTGGACTCTATTTCTTGCGGCTTCCACCGTCTTTACGTGTTCCAGTAGACCCAGGCCCATGCTGTACTTCACCAAGTCTAGGATGACAATATTAGTATAAGTAAATAGACCACAGAGCAAGAAAAATGCCTTGACTTCCTTACCAGGCAATTGATCATAACTCAACTCTAGAGCAGACGAAGCTTTTTCCTCTCCCTTTGATGCAGACAGCCGATTCAAAGCATCCTCCCATATTCCGAACTCCTTATTCTTCAAAGCACTAGCGACCGTGACAAGCGACAGAGGCAAACCTGCACACTTGTCGGCCACTTCAATTGCTATAGATTGCAGTCTTGTATCTTCAAGGTCACCCACCGTTTTCTCAAATAAAGTGCGTGACTCCTTTTCTGTTAAAACATCAAGCATGAACTCTTTCTTTATTCCCATGTCACAGAACAGATCCCGATTTCTCGAGGTCAATAATAGTTTGCATCCCATGTGATAATTTTTTATTTGTTCAACTTCATTAGTTAATGGAATTCCCAATTTTTCCAATTCAATTTTTTCCCAAAGATCGTCCAAAATTATAAGGACCTTTTTCTCCTGCGACAACCTCTGATGTATTCGACTTGCTCTTCCATCTACGGTCTGCTCCTTAAGTTCCAAACCCAGCACGTCTGCAATATTCCCTTGAATCTCTTTGAGGTCTGGTTTTACAGATACAATTGCCATAGGCACGGCATCGAACAAGTTCCTTACGAGTGCTTGCTTCTGGACTTCCTTCGCCAGAGTGCTCTTACCCGTTCCGGCCATGCCGTAGACACCTATCATGTTGACGTTGGGATCTGATAGTGCAACCATAACTTCTTTGAAAATGGAAGCTCTCGAAGGCAAGCCCTCGAAACCATGAGCGGATGAATAAACTATCTGTTGTGGAGCGGCACGGTAGGATATTTGACTTGGATCAAAATTGCCTTCTTTCTTCATAGCTTCAATAGCCACGGCTGCTTTCTTTCCAAGTTGACAGCGGGTTTTAAAGTTGGGACACAACCCAGCAAAACACTTTGCCTCTTTTTCTCCGCGTTCGGTAAGCTCCCCAGCCCCTTTAATGGCATTCTCTGCATCAGTCAGCCACTTTTTAACGTCAGGCTGGATCTCGTCCCCTCTCCTTATAGCTTCTGCAACAGAGTTCTGCAAACTCTCTCTTCTAGCCCCCAGCTTCTCAACCTGATTCTTGAGCTCTGCAACCTTCTTTGCACAGCGAAAAGCATAACCGGCATGCCGTATAACAGGGCCGATAGTGTACTCCAGAACTGTTGGAAGTAGGCCACTGATGATTTCCAGAGTCATTTTTTGCCTGTGACCTGTGTTTTTTTTTTTTTTTAAATTTATATTCTTGGGAAACTGATGTAAAATATTTGAAAAGGGGAAATGAGTCGACAAGACAGGATATGCAATGGGAATCGTTGGACAAATACACAGAAGTAGAAGGGAAGACAGTGATAACAGACAATAGGAAAGTAAGGCAACAGGATTGAAAGGCGAATTAAAGAGTAGCAAAATGGAAGAAAGTTAATGGACAGAAATGGGTTGAAATGCGTTGGTTTGGTGGGTATAGATGGCGTACATAGTAGTTGTGTATCAGCAGTATTAGAATATGACTTGTATTTTAATTAAGTTAAAATTACTCTTATGTCTCTTATCTTATATCCTTGTGTAGGCATATTAAAATTATTAAAGAGGTGTGAGAAAGAGGAGAGCCGTACTCTTTGCACTCTCTCTAATAATAAGAGTATTCCCTCTGTCTTTCTCATAAATGTAGGTCACATTGATTGAATCACGTAAAATTCTGATGTTATTTTCTTGTTCATTTTATTACTTCCGCGTTATTTTCTGGTGAACACTCCTTAATAATGGAAAGCTTGAACCGAGGACTAAGAAATGCATTTTCCTTAGCTATATTCCTGGTGTGAAAGATTATAGGTTGTGGTGTCCAGACTTTAAGTTTCTAAAATTCCTCATCAGCAAAGACGTGACATTTGATGAATCCGCTATGCTGCATCTAAAAGAGGAAGTAATAAGGCCAAATAATGAAGATAGTGGGAGTTCCAGGCAGCAGGTGGAGTTTGAAAGTGATATTCCTTCTAAGTCAGGTTAACAGATTCGAGTTGACACTTCAGAAACAGATGATGATACTCTAGATACTCAACAGACACAGTCGTACAGTATCGCCAAAGACAAACCCAGAAGGACTATCAAGCCACCAGCCAGGTTTTCATACTCAAATTTTGCTTATTGTTTGGTAATAGCGGAAGTGGTGGAGTACAATGAACTTAGAAACTACTCAGAGGTTGTCACTTGTGCCGAATCTTCCCAGTGGAGTATTGTTATGACCGAGGAAATTGAGTCACTGCATAAGAATCAGACTTGGGACTTAGTGAAACTTCCCAAAGATAAGAAGACTATTGGCTGCAAATGGATCTTCAAGAAGAAGGAGGGAATCCCAGGAGTTGAGGATGCAAGATACAAGACATGTCTAGTTGCAAAGGGTTATAGCCAGAAAGAAGGGATTGACTTCAATGAGGTGTTATCTCCAGTTGTGAAGCACACTTCCATTCGTGTGCTTCTAGCTATGGTTGCTATGTATGATATGGAACTGGAGCAACTTAATGTCAAGACTGCTTTTCTACATGACGATCTTGAGGAAGTCATTTATATGGATCAACCTAAGGGTTTCAATAGTGAAGGCAAGAAGGATTACGTTTGTAGGTTGAAGAAATCTCTATATGGTTTAAAGCAGTCTCCTAGACAATGGTATAAGAAGTTTGACAGCTTTATGGTTGGCCATGATTACTTAAGGAGTGAGTATAACAGTTGTGTCTACCATAGGAAGCTTCGAAATGGATCATTTGTCTATCTGCTACTATATGTTGATGATATTCTTGTTGCCTCTACAAACATATTTGAGATTAATAGTTTGAAGAAGCTAGTTGGTAGAGATTTCGAGATGAAAGATTTAGGGGCTGCAAAGAAGATCTTGGGCATGGAGATCACTAGAGACAAGAAAGCAGAAGAGTTGCGCCTTTTACATAAAAGGTACATTGAGAAGGTTCTTGATCGTTTTGGAATGATAAGTTGTAAACCGGTAAGTACTCCTTTAGCATCACACTTCAAACTTTCAGCCTCTTTGTCACCCAATAGCCTAGAGGAGGAGGAATATATGTCACGTGTTCCATACTCTAGTGCAGTGGGCAGTGTTATGCATGCTATGGTTTGCACTCGTCCAGATATTTCACAGGCAATCAGTGTGGTCAGTAGATATATGGCTAATCCTAGGAAAGCACATTGACAAGCAGTTAAATGGATATTTCGGTATCTTAGAGGCACTACAGATGTAGGACTGATGTTCAGCAGAGGCAGTAGGTTGTTTACTGGTTTTGTGGATTCTGACTATGCAGGTGACCTTGACAGAAAAAAATCAACAACTGGTTATATTTTCACTCTTTCAGGCAGTGCCATTTGTTGTAAGGCAACATTGCAATCAACAGTTACTCTTTCCACTACTGAAGCTGAGTACATGGCAATAGCAGAAGCAGTCAAAGAAGCTATTTGGTTGAAAGGTTTGGTCACTGATTTGGGTTTATCACAGGAAATTACCACCGTATTCTGTGACAATCCGAGGGCTATACACTTGACCAAAAATCAAGTGTATCATGAGAGGACTAAACACATTAATGTCAGATACCATTTCTTGTGAGATGTTATATCTCAAAGTTTGATTACAGTCAGAAAGGTAGGTACTGCAGACAATCCAGTTGACATGTTGATGAAACTAGTTTTAACTAGCAAGTTTAAATGCTTGATTGGTGTTCGTTTTGATTAATTGATCCTAAGGGGCCATTTGGAGGAGAGACAAAAGGATTCTATTTTGTTGTGTGTTTTGAGAATACAATGCAAGATGAAAATTTGTTGAAATATGCCTTGTATTTTAATTGAGTTATAATTACTCTTCTGTCCCTTATCTTATATCCCTATATATATAGGCATATTAGGATTATGAAAGAGGTGTGAGAAAGAAGAGAGTCGCACTCTTTGTATTCTTGTAACACACTCTCTTTGATAATAAAAGTATTTCCTCTGTCTTTTTCATGAATTTATGTCATATCAATTCAATTACGTAAAATTTTGACGTTATCTTTTTATTCTTTTTATTACTTCCGCGTTATTTTCGATAACAAGCAGCAGAATCAGAGTGAAGCAGCAGGAATGGATTGATGGTAACTGGTAGGGAGACAGCGAAATGAGAATGAGAGCAGGCAAAGCAAAGAAAGAGTAGCTGTTTTATACTATGGTTGTTTAATTGGCCAAAATGAGAGAGAGAGAAACAGTCGTGAAGAAACTTGAAAAGATTTGATAATGAGCGGTGGAAATGGGGAAGTAAAGTCTTTATAGCGTAACAGGCAGAGAATGCAATCCAAACATGTGGTTATGGATAAAAGAAAATAAAGGTCACTCTTTTTTTAATGAGAAATTAGATTAAAAAAATATAAATTATTCTTTAATTTCATTCTTATAGTTAGATTTATTATTTTTTCTATTAAAATGATCGTTCAAGTTTCAATTGAATTGACTAAACTATTCAAAATGTATTAATATCATCCTACCATATGTTTAAGAATGTCTTTTAAAATATAAAATAATATTTTATGATTCAATCTAAAAGATTTTACAAAATATTGAAAAAAAAATTATTAGTTAAATTATATATATATATATATATATATATATATATATATATATATATAAGAATTTATTATTTGTTTAAAATTAAAATTTAAAAAAAATATAGAAATATTTCATTGTTTAAATCTGAAATTTCATAAGAAAGGACCGAGAAAAGGACTTTATTACTTTCGATACTAAACTATACAAAAATACAAGCAAAAAAAAGAAAATATCACATCTATAATAAAGAATAACTTCCATGTAATTGCAGTCCATTAAAATCCATTTCACCAAGGTGTTGAAGGTTTCTTCGAACCATCAAGGAAGGGAAGGGAAGAGAAGAGAAGAGAAGAGATTCTTCGACCTGTTGCAGCTTCTGAGTTTTAAGATTCTTAGTTTGCACGAGTCCCCGTCCCCAAAAGTTATCCCCCGGAAATCTTGTCCGGGTTCACCAGATTGTGCAGAATCAATGACTCTAGGGCAGGAAATGCATCACAAGGCACCAGCCCTTTTTAAGTCAATGGCATGCCAATGCTCCCAGTCAATGCTTGTATCCAGCTTCAGCTTTAAAGTTCATGAATTTTTTATATTCGTCACCCCAGTCCCACACATCGCCAATGAATGTCTTATCCTGCATCTTTCCAACCTTTTGGAAATATTGAAGGCCAATTAATTAATGTACGTATGTTTTTTCCATAACCAAAGGACTACAGCACAGCAATGTCGTGACATTGATTCGACAACAATATGTCAATTATTGTACCTTTTTCTACCCCACCTCTCGGGGTGACTTAGCTCAGCCCCTCCATCATGTCGAGCAAAATCCAGATTCAGGATGTATTATAATTTTTATATTTTTATATAATAATATACAATATTTAATTAATTATACCTACTCGATTCTAATACTTTTAAATTTACCTAAATAATATATATTCAGTACGAGAATGCAATTCAAATAAAATATATATAGATAAGTACATAAATATGGTTTGTGATAAGAGTGTGATTTTATTTTTTTGGTTTGATTTATCTCCTTTTCAATTAAAACGGTTATTCAAGTTTTAATCAAATTGACCAAGCTAATTAAAATGTATTAACATCATCTAAAATGTTTTTAAGAATAAAATTTTGAAAAGTTTTAAAAAATTTATTTTTGTTTATAAAAAAAAAGAAAAGACTCTTTATTATTTGAATTTAAAAATATTTTTAAAAAATTAAGAAGAATTTATTGTTTGTTTAAATTAAAAACTAAAAAAAAAAGAAAGAAGAAAATACTTGTGAAAAGATTTTATTATTTAAATCTAAAGATTCCACGCGAAAGGACCTAGAAAAAGATAATGTTGGCTACGGCACTAAAACGAAAGAAAGCATTAAACCAAGGAGAAACCTCTGGGAAATGAAATCAGCCTCCAAAAAAAAAAAAAAAGTTTAGAAAGAAAGACCTGAACCTTCATTGGCGTCATTGTCATCCTAAGGGTCTTTTTTTTTTTTTAATTATAATAACCATATGAACAAAGGGGACGAAACAGAGGGAAAATAACAAAGGGAAAGGGGGAAGAGAGTGGGAGTGTGAGAGCGAGAACGTAACCAAATTGTCGTCCAAAGGAGCCGTGGAATGGAAGGGCTGAAAAGAAACTTTTGTATCCCTGCCACCATGACATGATTGTTTTCTTTCTTGAGAATTCACTTTCAATATTTTATCATATAACCCAATTTGACAGAAGGACAAGCCAACAGCTCTAGCCATCTAAATATATTTACGAACCATTGTTTATTTAGGTATATGTTTAATACAAATCACAAACCCTTTTTATTCTCCAAGTCATTCTTATTTACGACTCTATTATTTTTTTTTTTATTTTACAGACCCAACTTATAAAAATATTCATAATTGATGAAAAATTCTCTAGAAGGTAGTTGGATTTAAATTTACATTATATTTATATATTTTGTTTTTTTTTTCTTACTTATCATTTTTTCTCTCGATTTATAAATTAAAGAAATATCCTCACATGATAATCTTAATTTATGAATTAAAATAAATCGTCACATAATAAAAAATAATTAAGACTACCTTTTAATTTTAACGATAACAACATAAACATGTAAATATATAAATATAGATTTCTCTACAGCCAAATCAGAGCACATTGAATATATCCCAGTTGTCAGGTCAATTTCCTCAACACTGTGTGTGAACAGTGAACAGGTAGGCAAGAAGATCATAGGGTGATAAATAATTCAAATCCATGTACTTGTGTTCAAAGAAGGTGGCTATGGGAATATTAAAGGCAAATCAATGTCCAAAACCAGAGGTCCCACAGCACCTAGATTGTTTCCCATTCCTGAATTCAACGTCAATCTTTTCTTGACCCCCTCTGAAAAAAAAAAACAAAGAAAGATTCTCAATCATTGCATGCTTGGTGCACATCTATTGGGCAAGTCGGGTTGGCCTTGGCCAGTCCAATACGAATTACGACCCTTGGTTTCTATTCGGTGCAAACGAGCCCAAATCGAACAAAATCATTTTCAACCATCCGATTATAACACCCGACCTTACGGTCATTCGATCGAAGAGCTATAAAATGAACCCTCTCTTGCGACGACTTGAGCCGGCAGCCAAGCCGGCGATCACTGTGCCCCCAAAAAAACAAAAAAAAAAAAAAGAAAAGAAAACCGGGCACCCAACGTGGTGGGCTCCACGACAGCTAGATTCGGAAGAGGTGTTAACGATCTGGATCATCCACGTGTCGTCTCATAATAGGCCATTCACTCACGGACGCCCAAAACCGTCACGTCAGATAAACAAAGAAAGGGACAACTGAATCAGCGGCCAATTTTAGGGCATTTAATCAATTAATTGTAATAAAGAATCAGTCAACGGAAAAAAAAAAACACACGCTCTGGCTTAGTTTTGTAATCAGAGAATTCAACTAAAAAACTATCTAAAAGGTCAATTTTATTAAATACAAAAATATTTTTTTTTTGTATGTATTATTGATAATTTTCACTATGCAATTAACAATGATAGTAATCGCATACAGTTTTTTTTATTTTTTTTTGGTTGGATGCTGTGTCTGCTGCTTTCTCATGCGTCACTTTCCCTCGTACATCACTTAAAGTTGAGAATAGTACAAATCACAAACCCTAGATTGTTTCATTCCTTTCTTTTTCTTTTTCTTTTTATTAATTTCCCAAGTCATTCTTATTTACAGCACTTATCAATTTTTTTTTATTTTGCAACCCCAACTTATCAAAAATATTAATAATTGATGAGGAGCTCATCATCAGTTGGGCTGGGCTTTGGACCTTTAAGAGAACGAAAGGCCGAGGTCTGGAGGAGTCTCAATTCCTTCCGAATTCACGTGCCCCTGGCTTCGTGCCTCCCAGCTACGTCTCTTACTCTCTGGATACACGAACTCAGGCGCATGGCAAGCCTCTTTCGCCAAGTGAGCTGCATGCTCGGGAGTTAGGTCCTCGGCCTCGCTACAAATGAGTCTCTCCTATTACCTCAAAGGCTGATTCCCAAAATGGTCTGCCGTAGGAGTTAAGGCTGGGTCAAGTTGGATTGCTCCCCCTAGGGCGATCAACGACCCTTCCCTGCTTTCGGCCAACCTACTTGTCCGGGCACAGTGTGCAGATTTGGTGTTCTCTCGGGCTGACTTAGCTCGGCCCCTCCATCATGTCGACCATTGTCCAACCCGGGTTGAGGCTTCCAGCCCGCATGGTTCCCTCAACGTCCGCTCCCCAGAATACTTGTTTCTCCGGCCAGAGAAACAACTTCCAAATGTTTTATTAACAACAGAAAAACGAAAAAAGAAACAACTTCAAGTTCACAAAGCCGTGGAAGCCCTGTAATCATGAACAACGAGAATCCACTGAAATGTCTTACCTTTAATATTCACAGCTTGCTGAAGGCTTCCCCCGCAAGTTCTCCGCGGCAAATCTTCTCCAGTTTCATCTGTTGTGCAGAATTTAAGACTCTGGAATGGCAAATGCTTTTTACCAGGAACCAAACTTTTTGAGTCAAAGATGTATTCAATCTCCGGACCATTTTGGACTTGGAGATACTTCACTTGTAGATAGCAGAACAAACAAAGGTAGTTACTGGGCTGCGATTTAGAAAAATATGCTTGATACGTTCCCGCCGATGAATCATGTAGCACTCGCCACAAAAAGGAAAGCCAACAAGTATCATGTATTTCCCTCCTCTATGCAATTATTCTGCAATAGTGAACAGCTTTAAGTAGAAAAACATACAAAAGCACGAGCACCTAATACAACCTTACAATTAAGCAAAACCCACCAACACAGAAATACCAGTAATACAGGATTAAGCCAATTACACCAGAAATGCTCAACGGAGAATATGACATTTGCGCCAGCCTCCAAACACAGCCTCAACACCCACACCAAGACCACCAAATCAATAGCAACAGAAAAAAGAAAAAGAATCATAATTGAAAAACCCAAATGCCTCTGTTTTCGAAGAGAGAGAGTACAGTGGGCAATCATAGGCTTTAAAGGCCAGAAAACAATGGAGAGGTTCAATAGTGGCGCGGCAGAAGATTGCCCGTTGAGCACATAAAAAACTTAGACCGTCGCTAGTAAGGTGGCCAGGCCGTGGCATATCAGAACCAACCCACCGTGCGGCCACTCTATAAGAGTGTTTTCGGCTTTAGATTCTGTAAGAATTTTTTGAGAAAAATAATTTGTTTATGAAAAATATTTATTGAGAACAATTTTTATTAAAAAAATAGATTATTTTTTACCGATTGACTGGAATGTTTAAAAATATATTTTTAAATTTTCATTATTGACAGAAAGCAATTATTGTTATAAAAAATATTTTAAAAATATGCAATTAACTCCTCAAAGATAATAAATTTAATCTTCTGAGAGCAACAATAAAACAGGTCAATGACTGACAAATCTTATGAAAATAAACTCCATTTACTTTGAACTAAAGTCATTTGTCCAAAAAGGAAAAAATCATTACTTTCTGTTCATCTTACAATTAATTTCCGTTTACTACAACCTTTTAGTTTACTCAACACAAAAAAATAAGGAAAAAGCTTTACAAAAGATTATTTTACCCAAAACAAACTTTTATATCATGTTTTACTAAGTTGTGTCTTTTTAAATTAATCTTCGTTTAACCCTGTAGAATTTTCTGGATGGATTCGGAAACTTGAGGGAACCACACCCCTAGGCACAGATTTGAATTTTCGTGGCTTCTTCCCATTCGCTTATTGCCATTTTTGCTTCTTACTTTTCTTTTCATTTTTTCCAATTCTGCAACATAAATTTGGATACCATCCCAATCAATTTTCAGAAATCTAACGGAGGGTTGATTTCCCCCTTTCCAAGAAATCACCTAACGTATTTTGTTCATCACTTTGCCTGAACTTGTCAAAGTGATATTCATAGAGTTTGCTTTGCATCCATGAACTGAAAATTATTTCCATTGGCAACAAAGCTGCCTTAAAGTACAAAATCCAACACAACGGAAAATACAAAAAGCAACAAAATTTGCTCAAAGACTCGTAATTAGGATTTTAATATACAGGAACCAGCAATAGCCCAGTTAGCAGCTATGCATCTACATTCCAGTTCTGCAAATATCATTATTTCAAGAATTTAAGAATATTTGCTAAAGTGTTCCAGTTCTGATGTAGTTATTATAATTTCAAGCTCATCAATCTACTGCCAATTGTTGGACGCCTTGAACATGGAAGGATTTATGCAAATTGTTCAAAGAATTTATCTTGCAAACTACCAAAAGGGGAGAGCCAAACATTCCCATTAAATTCATTCACACAATGTCATAAGAACCCTTCAACTGATTCTCGTATGTTCATACACTCGCAAAAGATAGATCAAGCAATTGAAAATCTTGGATTAATTAATCCAAAAGATGTTTTTACTGGAAAAGATGGCATAAAAAGGATATGATACAGCTTTAGATTTGTGAGGGAGCCTAAAACTCCTGAGAAGCAGAACCAATCTCCCCTTTACCCTTCCCCATCTTCTTCGGAAGGAGAGTTTGGTGGATGTTAGGCAATACACCTCCATTGGCAATGGTAACAGATCCAAGAAGTTTGCTTAGCTCCTCATCATTCCTCACGGCAAGCTGGATATGCCTCGGCACGATACGATTCTTCTTGTTGTCTCTTGCTGCATTTCCAGCAAGCTCCAAGACCTAATATCAAAAACCCATCCGCAACGCCAAACAACACTTTCGTTCAGAGCAAGAGCAAATTGGACAAGAATGAAGAAAATTGATAAAATTATATCAAATACCCTCAAATAAACGTTCCTATTCCTTAATTTCAATCTCAAAATTCCCCCCAAATTACATCAAAAATTCAATCTTGGATATCTAACAGAATAACAACGAAGTAAAAAAATTAAATCAAAAGGAAAAATGAAATGAAATAAACGGGGCAAAGCGCAGACCTCAGCAGCGAGATACTCGAGGACGGCAGAGAGATAAACGGGAGCGCCGGCGCCGACTCGCTCGGCGTACTTTCCAGCTTTCAAAAACCTCGCGATTCTCCCCACCGGAAACTGCAGGCCAGCCTTCTGCGACCGCGACACCGCCTTCGAGGCCTTGGGCTTCCCTCTTCCGCCCTTCGTCGATCCTTCCTTGGAACTCATCTTCGCCAATTTCTCTCAAAAAAAAAAAACGAAAATTGAAAATACAAATTAAGTGAAAGTAGAGAGAGCGAGAAGTCACATAAAAATTCTTGGCGTTATATAGGGGTCAGCCGTGGGATTTGATTGGTCCGTACAGTTTCACGCGGATTGCCAACGTGGAATCAGCCGTCACTGCTTTTGGGCGGGAAAGTTTTTTTAATTTTCTCTTTGGCTTTGTAATTAGGGTTTTCCGCTCCGCGGCCTTTGCGCCGCTGCGTCACCCAGAGTGCTAACGACGCGGTATTGAGGATTGTTGCCCCTATACGGTGTCGTCTTATCCCCGACAGGTCCTAGTACGAGTCATGAATGGGTCGAGAGTCCAATCGAGACGATGATTCTTTAGCCTAGAAAATGTGGGCTTTTGGAATCACGAATTGAACCTTAGCCCCAAGAAGTCAAAAAACCATCATAATAGAAAAGGGACCCGAAAAGCATATAAAAACATACATAAGGCGGGCTACTGATCTATGGTCTTTGTACCAAGGGAAGAGACAGGTTCAAATCTTGCTTCTTTTTTTTTTCTTTTTTTTTAATTTCCTTTCCTTTTATATATATATATATATTATATAATGGAATTGTTAAATGATGGAACAACGAATACAATTGAAAGTTGGAATTCTCAATGCCCATTTGGTTGCATTTATATGAGGACTACTGCTAGCTAAGCAGTGGTTACCGATATTACCAATGCTCCAAGTGCTTTGTTTGCGTCTGGGAAAATTTCATCCTCTTCTTGTACAAGAAAACATGATACAATAAATGATATTGGAACAATTTGTAATTATGTAATGTAAAATGGCAGCCTAGCCAAAGGGTTCCTAACAAGGGGTGGAAATGACACAGTGGTAGTGCCATCTATGGCCTACTACTCTTGTTTTGCTTCGTTTTGCCTCAGCAGGCCACCGATCGCTGCCTACTTTTTCTTGCTCATCTCTGGTTCTGTTCGGCGGGGAGTAAAATTAGTGAAAAGGAAATCACTTACAAAACAGATCATTTGCCTCAAATTTTCTTGCACGCGGAAAATTTTTACCGTATTGTAAATGTAAAAGTGGTGTGCAGTTTTCATCACAAAAAAAAAAAAAAAAGTACATGTAGTGTAACAATTACCCTATCATAGATCACAAGTGAATAGCAAGCTCTCGTCTGTTTGCTTGCATCTATTTTCACAAAAATTTCTTTTTAAGAACAAAAAAAAAAAATGTAACATCGGCGAGACGTCGGGCATCTGGCCACCAAGTCTTGCATGAAGTAAGGTCTTGGGGTATAAATATGATTCCCCTTCCCTCTGGACGATAAAAATAAAGAATAAAATTATGGCATCGCGTACCAAAAATGAACATGTGTGCTTACAATTTGGCCACCTTGTTATCCTCCAAAGCACAAAGTCTTTTGAGTTAATTTGAATAGAATGAGATGATACACCGATGCCTCCATTTCTCAAGAGTACACTCTTAAGGCATCCAACACACAAAGGTATCTACTTCTTTATACGGTTTAGAACATTCCAAAGTATTTATGGTGCTAAGTTTAATTTTGTTATTAAAAAAAAAAAAAAAGGACTAATCCCCCAAGACAAAAGAGTCCGCTGCCCCCCTACGGCTATTGGGTCGGTCCCATAGCCGAACCCTTTCGTTATTGTCCCGTTTGGCTGAACATTTGAACCCCTCCAACACTAACCAAAGATTGACACGAAATGATTCACGGTGCAATAGTGCTCACCAGTGGACATGAGCTGACTTTCTGCGAGGGTGTGCAGAAAAAGTAGCAGCTTTCTACAAGTAGTTGTAAATTTGTCGTGCATCGCAAGGACAAAACTGTTTTTCCCTTCCGGAAATATCCAACCCCCATTATATTTCCCAACCCAAATAAATGAACGGTATATGCCCAAAATCCCCGGCTTTTGGGGTTCGACACGCTGTTACAGAGCCTGCCCTCCCTCTTTCTCTTGATTGCGTCCCAAAACTTTTACCGCAGTGGGTCAACTTTGTGATGGACGGCTGGCACGACTCCACGTGTGCGAAAAGGAATGGAGCATATGGCGTTTGTGGGTCCCCAATTCCCTAACCTCACTTGGGTTACAAAGCCAGGGTGGGCAGTTTGCGTCTGGTCTGGTCATTTAGGGTTGCAGATTTGACATCTGGGAAGGGACCATTTGCGAGATAATCGGCCCATTGTAGTATGTACACGTGTTACGTGGATGGGAAGCAAATTTGATTATGGCATTCTGTTATCTTTTTAATTAATAAGCACAAATTCAAAGCTCTCTCTGTTTATGCCCACTACTTTTGCTTGTAGCACTGCATTCTGTTATCTTTTTAATTAAGAATATAAATATGTAATCTTGAAATTAAAGGATGCATCAATCCCATTGACAGAAAGTTAAGAAACAACTTAAAAGGTGTTTTAGTAATAATCTGACAATGGATGATACACGTACGTTATGTGACTTAATCCATAGCATAAATGTCTTGAGATCGATAATATGGTAATCTATTTGTTTTTTATTTCTTTCTACTGAAAAAAGAAATTATTATTCTAATTAGTTGGCAAGGGGAGACAAGATATTAATGACTAGATATGGAAGAAAAAAGAAGGTAAAAGAAATTGTTGTGCAGACAAATATCACGACAAGAAGGGATTGATACCCTTCGAAAACTTCTCAAATGCCTATCAAAAACCCCCAAAAAAAAAACAAATTTGTTACGAAAGCATGCCTTCGATACAATGGATATGGCACCAATTCAAGTGGGCAATTTGAGATATCAAGATATAAGAAGTTGTAACCATAGTATGGAATTTCCAAAATAAAAAATATTTGAAGAGGACTATTCTCTTGGTACGTTTTATGATTATTTAGAATTTGATAGATCCATTACAACAAATGAAAACAATTTGATGTCCATTCCCATTGGAGAGGAGTCCCTTGTCCCACAAAGTTTTTTTTTTAAGGGGGGGGGGGGGACACTGTACCTAGCATGGCTGCAGACCTTTTGTCTAAATCAACCTAGTTTAGTAATGATTATGTTGATTAAAAACACACTTGATCACAATTTAATCATCATTTATATCATCTACCCGCACGACAAGTAGACTGATAATATTTAAAAAACTGGGTTTTTGTGGTAATGAATAGGGAAAATTTCACATTGTCTTTGGCATTGCATATAAAATGATAGAACACCAACCCCCCCCCCCAAAAAAAAAAGCATTAAAAGGTTTTATATATGAATATAAAACAAGCTACTAATAGAACCTAGTTGGCGAGGCTTCCAGAGCTTTAAACTATGCAAGTGAACCAATATACAGATCAATTGACGCAAATTAAATATGTGTATTTGCATAGTTTAATGATAATAATAATAATAATAATAATAATAATATTATTATTATTATTATTATGCGTTAAATAATAAAAAAATATAAATTTACATATAAAATATTGTCTAAAAATATATAATTAATTTGATATATATTGGATGTATACTTACATATTTTATTAAATAATAATAATAATAGAAATTTACTTCTAAAATATACTAATTTTATTGTATGCATGAATAAAATCTAAATAGTAATGCCATTTGAGGTGAAAGTCGGTTATCAGACATACTTTTTTTATTAGTTTAAATTTGAATATTTTTATTAACAGCCAGTCTCTAATAAGTGCAATATATAATAGGGTGAAAAAAATTTATTTGAATTTAATAATATGTGAATATTATTTTTTTATTGAATAAAATATTAACAGGTAACTTTTAATTACGATAAATAATTTTAAGTTTAAATTTATATACAATAATTAATCTTTATTGTTATATAAATTTTTTATTATAAAAAAAAATCTAAATAGTAATAGCGAAAGAGTTTTCTGACGGACTCCCGTTTCTCCTCACGTGCGTTGGAGATGACTGCACGAATGGAAGCTTTTTGTTCTTTCTACTTATAGTTTCCAGCAAATAATTTTATTCATTCATTCATTTTTCTCCTTTTGGGGTTCGACTTTTACCTTCGATTTCTCGTTTATTGCTTCAAAAATAATGATAAGCCAAAAATATTTATTTAAAAAAAAAAAGCAAAAAATGGGTTTTAAAGTACAGTTAAATTTACGTCACTGGGTCCCACGCCAGAGTTGTCTTTCGGCCGCTTACTTTGTCGTCTCTGTTGTCCCGCTTATTCATTCCACGACCCCTCTAGCGCAACTTTAGCATTTTCCTTCTCATGTTTGCTAAGCTACGCCACCCGATTTATCCTTCTCACCCCCCTCCACACACACATTTCCTCCTTTTCGGTTCTCTCCTTCAAATATCAAGAGTCTTACTGTGAGCTTTAGCAAATATTAAGAGTTACCCTTTCCGGTTTTAAGCTTTGGAGGCTCCGACTTCGTGACTATGAGTTGAAAGGAATGACCTTTAGAGTCATAAAGATCGATTCTTTTGTGCTTGTTTTGAATACGTGAATCGATTTTTTCAAGTGGGGTTGATCTTTAACAGGATCTGTGTTAAATTTAGCAGCATTTTTTTTTTTTGGTAGTTTTTTGAATATCTGGTAAGGTTTGATATCATGGCTGGGAGTAATGAAGTTAACCTGAATGAAAGTAAGGTACGAGCTTTTTCTCGTTGTTTGTCATCTTTTCGCTTACTTTTTGGGTTTATATAGAAATTGTGCTTCGGCTTTTTGAGGAGTTCATGCTTGGAAGTGTGTGCTCATTTTTTGGAAGGACGATAATCAGCCGTGTTTTTTTGGTTTGGGTTTTGGAGGCTGTGATTGTTTCTGATTTAAGTGGATTTGGTCCACTGTGTTTTGTGCTTTATCTCTTTTCTTTTCTGGATTCCTTTCAGTTTGGATTTTTGGTTTTCCATTCTTGGTTTTGTGAAAAGTAGCAGCTTTCTTGGTTGTTAACTCTTGTCTGTTGTCTCTAACGGATTTAGTTGAGGTCTGACTTGATTTTGTGATTATGTAACTGGTTGGTCTTTGTTTTTCCATTTTGAGGTTTTATCTTGATTAACAAGAGGTTGAAATTTGCTCATTTATGTTTTGGTTCTGGATTTCCTTGCTTTGGATGACTTAATTTAATTCTGGCTAATTCTGTTACTTGACACTTTATATGGGAACTCTCTGATTATTGCAATGTGGGTTTTCCGAGTTTCTTTATTGACATTCTAATTCAGCTGGGAAAATGACAGGAAGAACTAATGAAAATCCAAGCAGATGCTATTTGGTTGCTTCGAGTGAAAGTTTTAAAATTTCCTTTCCTTTTCTGCAGATGGCAGTTCCATTGAATACATGGGTCCTCATATCCACTTTCAAGTTGGCATACAATCTTCTTCGTCGTCCTGATGGGACATTTGATCGCCACTTGGATGAATTCCTGGACCGGAAAGTTCCGGGTAATGCAAAGCCAGTAGATGGGGTTTTCTCGTTTGATGTTATCATAGACCGTGGGACTAACCTGCTTTGCCGGATATATTGGCCAACTAAAGGTGAAGAACCACAGCGGAATATCATTGAACTTGAGAAGCCTGCAGACTCTGATGTTGTCCCTGTTATAATTTTCTTTCACGGTGGAAGCTTTGCGCACTCCTCTGCCAGCAGTGCCATATATGATACATTATGTCGTCGATTAGTGGGCATTTGTAAGGCTGTGGTGGTCTCTGTGAACTATAGGCGTGCACCTGAAAATCCCTATCCCTCTGCTTATGATGATGGCTGGGTGGCACTTGAGTGGGTCAATAGACAAACATGGCTTGAGAGTAAGGATTCAAAGGTTCACATATACTTGGCTGGTGATAGCTCGGGTGGTAACATTGTGCACCATGTTGCTTTAAGGGCAGTGGAGTCTGGAGTTGAGGTATTGGGGAACATATTGCTCAATCCCATGTTTGGTGGGCAAGAGAGAACGGAGTCAGAAAAGCGATTAGATGGAAAATATTTTGTCAGTATTCAGGTCAGAGACTGGTATTGGAGAGCTTTTCTCCCCGAGGGAGAAGATAGGGACCACCCAGCTTGTAATCCATTCGGTCCCAGAGGGAAAAGCCTTCGAGGAGTGAAGTTCCCTAAGAGTCTTGTTGTGGTGGCTGGTTTGGATCTTATTAAGGATTGGCAGATGGCTTATTTTGAAGGGTTAAAGAAGGCTGGCCAAGATGCAGAACTCCTATATCTGGAGCAAGCAACGATAGGGTTCTACTTGTTCCCTAATAACAATCACTTCCATGCTGTCATGGATGAGATAAGTAAATTTGTGAGTTCTAACTAGCAGTAGACTTGACTTCATGGGCTGGCGGCCATACATGACAGATGTTTTACATTCCACTGGGAGGAGGTTAAGGGTTGTTTGCTTGTTAAGATTGGGTATTTATTACTTACTGTTTTATAAGTCTTGATTATTGGGTCCTGCTATGCTGGTTTCTGGTTCCACGCGATTCAGAGAAGACTATACTTTCACGGGATGTATATTGGTGGTTTGGCATTTAGCTGGCTTGGGATATGCTCTGTTCTACCCCTAATCGTTTTCGCTTGGTTGATGTAGTTTATGAAGCTTTCAAGGCAATGAAAAGCTGTTTGACTTAAGTTTAGCAGACCCACCAAATTCAGGGTTACCCTTTCTGCTTTCCAGCCACAACGGAGAGGAAGACAGGATTGAGGTGTTATATTTGGTTATTGATAAGTCAGTCTTGATGCCTGGTTAATGTGATATAAGCTAATTTTAGAACGTGGATGAGAGAAAATCCATGTTATTGTGATCTGTATGTTTTTTACGTCAGTGTGTGTGTGTGTGTGTGTGTGTGTGTGTGTGTGTGTGTGTAGAGAGGTGTTCACTTTTTCTCTTATCACGGTTTCTCAATTTCCTCATCGCAATGTTGTTCCCTTTGTACCTGTTTAGTTGTCTATTGGAAACTGTAAATATTATAGGTGTGTTCCAATCCATGAATCATGAAGCTGATGAGATCAGATACTAAGAAAATTTGATCAACCTCCAAAGCTCCTAGTCTAGAAATGTAAAAAACAAAAATAAAAAACTAAAAAGGTTCTCCGAGCAAAGTAAAGTCAACTCGAAACACGGGGTGGACTATGTTTTCCTTTTTGTATGCCAATCAAATTCAAGAGAGTCAAATTGAAAAGGCATGCAGGTAAAGGTCCGCGGGAAACAAGTGGAAAGAAGCATGGAGACTGTGAGGGATTTTTGTCCACAGATCTTGTTAATGATTATCCAGAGAAACTTCAAAATCCCCTCCACGGAGCGACCATTGTGAAAAATGATTGAAGGCGAAATCCAAGAACCGTGCTGTTGATCGAGATTGATTTGATATATTCCTGGCACGACTTGAGAAGGTCCCTGTGTCCTAAATGAATCACTTTAGAGCTTGCGTTGCGTGAAAAATACAAAAAATTGGCTTGTTTTGAAAAATTTAGAAGTGAAGTGAACCCTGTTTGGCGGTGGTTGTATCCATGGGGTTAGGGACCACTTTAAAGTTATGCTGCAATCATTTTATGCTTTTTGGAATTTGCCATCAACGATAAAGGTTGGCATTTGCCATCAACATGATGAAGGAATACTGCTGCAATGGTTTAAGAACAGCTAACCTCTTTGAGAAAGATGTGAAACCTTTATTTTTAGTTGACTTTGGGGGGGCAGAAGTAAATTAGACTGTTTCCTTCTCGAGTGTATTAAGAAAATTAATTATCTTTAGTAAAAAAAAAAAAAAAGACAGGAAGCCTTGCTTAGTTGTATGTTGGCTTTTGCTAAACAACTATTAGAAGAACAATTTCCAAGCAGAACATGCAAGTCACACTGTCACCAGAGTTTTTCCCTTTAAGAGGCCTATTAGACATAACAAAGCTAATTGTCTAAATTTTCATAAATTTTATACTCTTTTTAGTAGGAGTCTGAAACTTCAAAAATAAGATTTAAATTATTGATCTCTTGAACGTCCTCCGAGGACAAGTGAGTTATCTTTAATCATGATCTATAGGCAGGACTCAAAGATAGAGCATCTTGGCTTAAACTAGACGTCCATGACTTACTGGCCTACACGATCATTTAAATGGAACCATCTCTCTCTCTCTCTCTCTCTCTCTCTGTTTCTGATTAATGCCTGGAAAATCTATGGCGGCGAATCCCACTCACACAAGTGAGAAAGACAGCGGAATGAACCATCAAAACATTAAGATGCCCACTTGCCCATTAACTCTGGGCAAAAATAACAAGGACTTAGGCCTATATATGAACCTTTATATAAATGGGTAAGCAACTGAAAACTACCAAGTATCAAGCCATTTACATTTCGTACCAAATTTTGAAGGCTGGTACTGCGTTACACGGTAATCACTCATCATTATCAAGAAAACCCCCCCCCCCTTTTTTTTTTGTTTTTTCTTTAATGAATCAGTCTCAACTTATTATAATATCTCACATGTATAAAAAGGTAGAATTTCCGAAGAGAATGTGAAGCCAAATTATATGCTGCAAGGAAAAAAACCTAGATAATGCCAATGGAGGCCAAATACCAAAGGATGAAACAGGTAAGGGATGCTTTGGCCCCATTTGAAATTTTGAGCAGCAGGCATGGGAATTTTCACACTCATATAGCCACACAAAACCTTCCTAACTTTATCTTTTCTGCTAAGTATAACTTTGGCCATGTCTAGTGCGAAAAGGATAAGATTAGCAAAGACTGCTATCATAACTGCAGCCAAAACAGTATTAATATTTGTTTTTCCAAGGACAAAAGTGGGTTGATCTCAGAGCCCAAATTAACTTGACATGTCTAACTGGTTCAATGCATTACTGTGCAGCAACAGGAACGATAGCCACCAAGGACATCAAAACATGCAGAACCTCCCTTTCGTAGGTCAACCAGGTTTTCATCACCAACATAAATAGTGATGGAATTTCCATTCAATTCAATTACATACTCCAAGCATAAATACTTCATCCCACTCTCATCAGTCCCACAACATCAACAGAATAATAAAACGAAACAAACTTTAACAAAGCTAACAAAAGCAGCACCAAAGGACTCTTTCCTAACTTGACATCCCATTCAAATAAGACCCGGAATAAGCATGCATTGTGTCACAATGCCCACAATAGGAAGACAAATAACCAAACTCACATCTAGAAAGCCATCAAGAATCAAGATTGATGTAGAATCAACCATAGCCAAACAATGATCCAATTCAAAGGATTGTGATGCCTTTGGTCTGAGACAATGCATATTTCCATTAAATTCAAAACAGAAAGAACTTAACTTGTCACGGGTGTAATGGAACAAAAGGACTTTAAATTCCTGCACATAAATAAAGATATCAAGCTAAAATGAAGCATGATACTACCTTTTAAGGTTGCAATCTCAGTTGAAGAAACATTATTTTCTCGAGTCAAAGTTAAAGCCCACCAAAATGACATCAATCTGCCCTCAAGTACGATTAGATTCTAATTTTTCAAAACTCAAAACAGTCAAATGTGCCTATAAAGTGAACTGATCAACGCACTTTAGGAAAATGTGCAAGGAATGCTGCAGTCAGAATTGTTGTTGCTGAAGCCAACATAGTCCAAAGGTTGTGGTTACGTACCTTTGCCATGGAATCCTGCAGAAATTCCACATGCTGCTTCATCTCCAAAAACACTGTTTCCTAGTTTCTAAAGGCATTCTTGATAATTTCCAGCTCTGCGACGTACGAGTTGGTTTCATCACCAAGATTCTTTTCAGTAACAAATGCTCCTTCCTTTGCCTCACCAGATTGACAAACCGATGCTACTGTGCTCTTCAACATTTTCAATGCTCTTTCCGAGTAAATGTTGTCTAATTCTATTCTAGTCCTCAAGTTCTTAACTTCTTTTTGTTCCTCCAATAGATCCTTTTCCACCGTATCTTTTTCCTTCTTCAATAAACCAAGTTGACTTTCCATTGCATTGCCTTTTGCCGATCAGATTCTCATGCTCAATCGTCATCTCTGCAAATTTTTCATCAGTCTTTACATCCCTGGTCTCCATTTCCTGTATCTTTAGCTCCAAGTTCACAACAATATTTTAATGCTCATCCAAAGCCTTGAAAGCATCGTCCCTCTTCAGCTGCAATTGCTCTGAAGCATCTCTGTAATGGCTAACTTCTGATTGTAGTTCCTTGTTCTTATCTTCTTGTCTTTTAATGAATTCTTGCTTGAATCACAAATTCAAAATTCATTAATCGACTTATTTCTTCATGCAGCTTGGCATTTTCACTCTCCTTACCAGCTTTCATCTCCTCTATCTCATTCTTCTCCCTCAACAGTTTCTCAGTTAACTCGTTCTTCTTCATCAATCCCTTTCCTCCATCACCACGAAAATAGTTCCTCCTTTTTCTCTCTTTTCTTCTTTCAAAGAGTCAATCTCCATCCTCATTGCCTTCTCCTTCTCCGTTGCGGCACCACAACTCCTTTCCAACTCCAAAATTTGTTCCCTCCTAACTCTCTCCTCCCTCTGCAAATTGGACAATATCCCATTTAATTCCTGCACTCTTTTTTCCAACTCAATAATCTTCACCTTCTGCCCATTTTTTTCAATTTCAATTTCAATTGCATTCTTCTACCCCCACAATCCCCTCAATCTCTTTCTTTAAGCTCACAATTTCTTCCAATCTCTCCATCAAGCTTGACTGGGCCAAAATCCTTCATCCTCTTTTAACTCCTCAAATTTTGATTCTTCATTTTTTTGGTTATAAATGGGCTCTCGAGAGCCCTGCAAGTGGGCTCCATTTACTTCACTTCATTTTTATTTATTTGGAAAAAGTAGAACATTTTAAGGTATACTTTCAGAAAATTTGGAATGCATTACTTACAGAACCAAAATAAGATGTTTTCATGTCGGTCCAAGTAATCCATTAGGACTCAAACCAAGGAAATATGCGGATGCTTATTGCCCCAGTCCAAGAGAGAAGCCCTCCTTTAAGAGTGGGCTGGACTTGGGTTTTGCTCTTGTATCTGATGTAGTGTTGTCTACGGGGTTTGTGATGATTGGATAAAATTTTAGATGAGATAAGTTTATGTCATGATTTCAAGTGCGTTTGGAAAAGACGGACCATAAGGTTTACAAAATTTTGGCAATTGGTTATTGTCCTGTACTCTCTCTCTCTCTCTCTCTCTCTCTCTCTGTTTTTTCTTTTTTGAAAGAAAATTTTTCAGTTTGTCGGTGCAAGGATTGGAATCTTTGTTATTGAAATTGAAATTAAGAGTTCAATTCAGTGAAAAATACAGACTGCTCAACCTTTAAATAACTGACACCCACAAAGGGATTTTAATTCAGCAGTAGAGAACATACTTGTCGGTGCAGATTGCAAATGACCGGTGCCGAGATGGGACAATTCTCCTAGCCAAATTAACAGAACCTGGCCATGCTCAGCGTACCTTGCCACTTGGCACTGTTTTCCTGACACAAGCTACCGTATAAACTGGTGTGTGTCCACAAGACTTGCTCCGACCAAAAGCAGGAGCCCCCACTTCCCAATCATGCATTCATGGCCTCGTTCCAAAATGGTCTTCTAATGTAACATAATTGTGCTACGAATTTATGTAGATAATGAAATTTCATTTCTTGTAGGCTCTCATTGATAACAATCTAGGAAAAGTCCAAATGATATGATCTTCTGATCTCCGAGATTCTTTGGCTCTATGCACGATGACATGTTTAACTTAAATTAAACGTCGCTCTTCAATTCGCTCTTTTTTAAGTATTACTTATGTCATGTGTACATTATTAATTGGGGCTTTCCTGCGCAGAAGGAGAGCCGGGCTGCTTCTGCAAATACAAGAACTTCCGCTGGCAATTTGCAAATTTATGGCAACAAACTGTTCCAAGCTGGCAAAGACAGCTTTTGACTGAAGCGAGGCAATGCAAAATGTGAGAATCCCAGCGAGGCATGTATGCACTATATTTGTGATATATAATTACAAATATTAACTTATGTTTAACCGTAGTCAAACAGTATATAAAATCGAGATGTTGGTTTTCATTTTGGGGTACATTATCAAGATGTTTTTACTGTATGTCACAGTGCAAGGGATAAAAATATGGTAAACCATGTATATATGGTGGCATCTGCCCTGTTGTGTTGGTGTACCCAGTCAAGTGTGCAACCTGCCTAGCTGATGAAATAATGACACAAATGACAGAATGGTTCACAAAAATATTTTTCCAAATCCATCAGATTTTTGAGATGTAAGATTGATCTACCAGAATTTTAATCCCATGAACAGAAATTGTTAACATGTTTCATATTGTAATTGGGTCTGACCTTGTGTGGTATCTCAACATGACTTAGTTGGTGTCATGTGTCTGTGACCTTTGGTTTATGGTGTTTAGGCTGATGCATTACAACGTTGCAAAACTGATAAAGCATTGTTAAACTCATTCACAACCAAGTAAGAAGGAACAAAATAAATTGAAGTAAAATGTTTGTTTATTAGTGATGTGATCCCCTGAGAGCTGTTCATTTGGGTCTTGATTGCACTTATGCACGGACCAGGAGACATCCTACCCCATACGAAACCATTGACCTAATGACATCCACACACTGAATGCAGTGGTAATGGTGATATAAAAACAAATAAGACTCCCTTAAACTAATCACTGCAACAACATGGAACTTTCTTCTTTATTACTGATGTAACGGCGTCTTGGCAAACTGCCAGTACAACGCTATTACATAATTTAGTTTTGGTGCTTTGCTGAGGTGCTTGAGGTCGGTGCCTCCAATTTTATTTAGCCAATGCACATGTTTGTCCTCGATGCAAAGAGTTCCAAGCTATGCACATGGGACCAAAATTCATTGGTCCAAGTGAAAGCAAATCAACAGTCACGTATGTTTAATACAACAACATTCAAATTTCTTAAATCCTAATTAACCATAGTTTACAATTCGAGTCGTCGAAACATCTTTTTACCTTTTTTTTTTTTTTTTTTGCCTCTAACCTTTTTTAAATCTCATAACGCGAGAGTTCTGTACATTAGTAACATCTTTTAATTCTAATTAACTAGAGGATAATAAAATAGTTGTTGTTTGATAAAGAGAACATGGGCTATTTAGGACTACACCCCAAGTCCTTTTTCCATCGTTCTAAACCACACAACAGTGTGATTATAATAGATTTGTCAATAATGCTTTCTAATTAAACATAAGGCAGTCTCCGAGTAGGTATCTTAGCAGTTCAATGACTAAAATTCAAATCCAAGGGAAACTCCTTGGAATAGGAGAAGATGACTATTGTTTTTAGATCATATTCCAACACGTCTCTTAACGAGAAAATAAATTATAAGCCGATTATTAGATGCTTAACTCGAAGGAAAACGACGGATAGTTGGCAACTACCAAAAAGCTGGCTCATATATGCATGTTCCATGGCCTGTTTAATGGACTGCAGCTTCATTATTCATTGTCAACTGTCCACTTTTAACTGCAAAATTATCTTAAGGTAAAGAGCAAATTCTTGTCAAAATATCTTCTACTCCAACCAACAAGGTTCTGTAACTTCTCCATTATATTCTACCTTGCTCCTATAAGTTACAATCCCACTGTAGACAACAATTCAACCTTATTCTTATGGACCATGACGCTCACGTATTTAAAAAAAAAAAAAAAAAAAGGACACCGACATCATTAAAGAAGTGGGATCAAAATATTGAGACGAGCATAGTGAAAAATGCGCCGTGATACATGAAATAAGTGGAAGGATTTATTCACATACTTCATCATTGATCATACATTAGATATAAAGCAAGCTTTTGATAAAAAGGCCCACTCATGGGACACTTTAGAGCTTAATTAGGTACTCAATTGAAGATGGGAAAAACAGCAAAGAAGAAAGAAAAAAGAACCCCTCTACATTTCCAAAGGTCCCATGTTGCTAATGATGCTCTCTGGTGGTAATCTGCCCAATAGCTTGCAGCTCATTGCATTTGCGATGGACTTGACCCTCCAGCAGCCAAAACCTGCCTCTCAAGCTGCAACAATCCAAAGTATAAAGACCAACGGTTTATAGATTACCATTTCAAAAGCGAGGAAAATGAAAATTCCAATACTGCGAATCAATGCAACTTCTTTACACTTAATTAATTTATTTATTTTTCACTCCTGAGAGTTCCCTTGCCTTGAAGAGAGTTTCAAGCTTAGTTTTCACTAGGGAATACTCATGCCTCACTTGTTGCAGACATTTCTGGCACCTACAAAAGGCCAGTTTGCCCATCAGAACATTAAACTGACTTCATTGATTAGCTGAATACCTTTTGTGATCATGAGTTGCGAGGAACATTACCCTTCAACATTTTTCTCATCACAGTTGTTGCGGAAGGCAATGCAGACTTTTTGAACTCTCTGTGCCCCAATGCTGTCATTTTAAGTCCCTTTTAGATGAGCAACAACTGGGGGAGGAAACATTAACGAGAACTAAATTTTCCTATGATGGGAAATTAGGACAAAGTTGAAACTATTGTAACAAATTGCCTTGAAAAATCTGGTTTTCGCACTGCGTCCAAGCCCATTCTAACAGGGTGAATGAATGAGTTCCCAATCATGGATTTCTGTTGTCAAGAAGGAAAATACAGACAAGATCAGTAAATACCTTGAGCTGCTACCCTTTATCTGGTGAACATGGGCATCTACCTTTCTGAAGTCTATGTTTTGCTGGTCTCTGTAGACATAGTAAAAAATCCAACCTGATTAGGACACTGAAATTTGTAGAAAATTCCAAAAAGAAAATTCAAATGATAAGTGCACTGATGTCCAACGATGATATTTACAAAGCTTTGGCCAGTTCATTGAGAAGCCTCTCGGCATCTTCAAAGAAAAGCGACACAACTTCCACCACAAAATCTGGGTTGCTCTGATCTTGCAGTTGCTGAAGTTGGTTGAACTGATCATCCAAAAACCCCTTCCCCGCACAAATAACTCATTGTCAATAAACCAGATGGTAGATACAAAAAGGAAACAAAACCAGCAGCTTCTGCTTCTAAACTAAACACTGACCTCATGAAAGAGTGAGGCAGTGTATTCAACTAACTGCCTTTGCAACTCAATCCCACCATCCATTGCAGCTTGTCTCAGCTTGTCTCAGCTTCTCTGGTCACTTGCAGGTCTTATATACATATAGAACTACTTCTTTTCCTTTCTTTGAAAAAGTGCAGGACCAAGAGAAGGATTTGATGACTTTTATATGGTGTTCTTACCTAAAGATTCTTGCCTTTATGGCGGACTTTCTGCACATAATTAATAGAGAATATGAGGTCACTCTTTGCATTCTTTATTTTCCCTTCTCTGGGTTAGTGCTTCTTTCCGTTTTCTTGCCTTCTCTATCCCATACATCATCCATTATCAAGTAGAAACTCTTAACTTTATTTATCGACACAAAGATCCAAAACATTATACCATGTATGACCATTCACTTTCCAACCTGTTTCTATCAGTAATTATATTTCCCTCTCTCTCTCTCTCCCCCCTCCCCCCACCACACACACACACACACAATGACATATTATTGTTTCTTAGGATATCTCAAATTTAAATATTAAGGAAAGGAAGAAGATGGATATCTAGAATATAATAGTATGTAATGTTTGAAGTTAATCCACACAAGTTTCATGCTGAACTTTTGATGTGATGAGATGGAAGTGATTTGAGATCATGTTACATCTATTTGCTTAGATTTTTATTTGGGTAACATTTGTCTCTTCCAACAGAAACATTGTTGAAGAGTTGGCAAAAGACAATATGAGAGTGAATTCACAGTATCTTTCCTCAAATATCTAGTTGGAATTAATCAAAAGAGATTGGAAGAGCTATAGTAATTTGTCCAAACCCCATATTCACTTGCTATAATATTATCTTACCTACTCCCACATTTTCATCCCTCTTTTAGTCCTTATCCCTTTACATTTCACCATCATCATTCAAGATTCTTATCAAATTACTATGCTTTTTATTTTTCTTGTTGCTGTTTAGATGTTGCTTTTTGATTGGGCAAAGACAGGTCCAATTAAAATAAAAGAAAGGAACTGAATTTTCCTTCAGCATTTCTCTTCAAGTAGGCTGCAAGGGGATTGCCCTCCTTTATTTATCTCTTTTTCCTTCAGTTAGTATGTGATATTGAGATGTTTCATCTTTTACTCCATGGAATATGTTTTTTTCTAGAATCTTTTGGATAGTTTTCAGCTTTCTCTTCAATTAGGGTGCAAGGGGTTCAACTTATTTTCTTACTTTTATTCTCCAATTAGAACGTTATGTTGCGATGTTTCATTTTTTACTCTTGGGGAACACATTGAGCATGGAAACTCTTGGATAACACGTGTCAAATTGTGAGAGCTCTATGGTGGGGGGGGGGCATGTCTATGGTCTTTGATTGGCTGCAATAATACTGCATCGAATACAAGTGTCATAAGTTCAAAGGCCACCATGCTCGGGACATCTACATAGAGCATTCAAGTGAGAAATAATTTTGCCAGGATTTTGTCTTCGCTCCGTGCATACTCAGGCCCAGTGATTCAATTGCATCATTACTGTCAATAATCATTTCACCCCAAAAGAAATTTAAGTTGAGGTGATGCACAAGAATGTAACGATGATCACGTATTAAATTTTTATCACTCTCTCATTCTCAACTCTCTTTGTTTATCTACAGAAACTCAATGCAAAGAATAAAGGTTATGATACCTCATAAAGAAATTATTCATCCCGAAAATGAAGTGACGATTGAAGTTTACGAACGGATCAAATATTAAATTCTAACAATTATATCCCATATTAATGGATTCCATGGTTTGCAAAGCTCTAGTTTAGTGACCCCATCTCCAAAATATGAAAATATTCATATTATAAGCTGCAATGATGATCCTGGCGTGGATTACAGGTCTTTTCTCTTTACCCCACTGAAAAGGATTTATGCTTTTGCTAAACGTTAGGCATAAGAGGACCCCCGTATGTCGGGTCATAAGAGTGCTTTGTTGGTTGATAGGTTTGAATAGAACCTTCATTTCTACTTGATTGTTTCATTTAGGGGCAGTGGTTGGAACATGGCAACTGAAGTTACTTGAGCGGGGTGGACACGTGCCATTACCAATGTAATGCCTCAAAGTTTCTATCACTACGGATAAACCCTGAGTATGCAAGCACCAGGCAGGTGTAGGGATGTCAAAATTTGACTTGGACTGGCAGATTATGAGTGAGAGAGTTCGAGTTTCTTAAGTGAGCTTGCGAAAACTAGAAATTTTGAATCACCTCAAAGGAAAATTTAATAGACAAATACTGCATAATTACGAGTTTAAGTAACAAAAATATAAAAACAAAACTATGTAACCCACCTTTTTCAAGAGGGAATTGTACCATTTTCACTGATGGGTAATGGTATCAGCGACAATTTTTATGAGTTTTTGAGTAGTCGGGACCACTCCGGTGCGTATGCCTTTGCTTCTTGATTTGAAAGGCATCCAAGTGGGGGCCACGCCATGAGGCAGATTTCTTCCCATTAATAGCAGCTGCCATTGCAGGCCAATGGATTACAAAGGCGTGGGATGCCTGGGGGTATCCAAAGTATGTGACTTGAATGAATGTTCTCATCTGTACACACGAGTTGTACATCACAATTTGTCATCTTTTACCCCATAACACCAACTACCCCTTCCTCTTTCTCGCTGTCATGAAGCACACATTTTGTCACACGCACATGTTAAGCACTGATTTTCACTTCATAATAGGTTTTGTTTCCCTCTTAGAACAAGCATTAAGAAATATGTTTACATTTCAAACAGGTATTGTCGCCAATTAACGTTATAGTTTCAAAAGATTCAAGGTGACATTACATTGCTTCCTGTTAATTGCAGACTTGTCAATGAAGAATAATGTCTTTCGTGGAACTTACTTTCAAGGACCAGTACCTAGATTAAATACGTACCTGATGACAGTGTTTGAGGCACACAATATGCGCCAATTCTTCACCAGATAAGCTATGTATACAACAACTTAACAAACATAGTCAATTGTATTATCTATATCACTGATTAGAACATGTACATGTGAACTGGAAGGGATGAAGCCTGGCTATGTACTGGAAGTGATATGTTTTGGTAGGATTGGGCAAATCTTGATGGAACTATAAAATCCTTCAATTTTGGAGATGATAGATTTAGGTGGTGAAAGCAACCACTATAGTTAAGAAAAATAAAATTGGGCTACTTAAATGTGATTCATCTACAAACCCTATAATGTAGAAAGCTATATAGCCTATGCATCGTTGAACGGCAATTACTCTCAGCCAATAGCAATTCTGCCCTTATCCAACTTTGCACGACGATAAAACAGAATGAAAGGGACGGTGGCATGAAGTCAGATGCACTTGGAAATAGGAAGGCAGTTGGCAGACACGAACCGGCAAGTGAAAAAAAAAAAAAAAAAAAACAATGCACATAGTAAAATGGAATTCATGAAATTTGATGTATACGAAATTCAGTAAACTTGAAATTGGTGATCTAAATATTTGATATAACTAAAACTTCGTGTACTTAAAATAAGATATACCTAAAATTTAATATAACTAAAAAAAAAAAAATCTAAGATTGGAATATCCTAATAACTGAAATAATATGACTCAGACTTGATCAAACCATTTGCCACCTCTACTCACATATCTCCCAAATTTATTAACCCAGCAGCTAATTGCTTGTTATAACCTTCAGCCTTAATGGAGGGTTTACAGAGATAATCCCTATTTTTCTTTATAATATGCTTAATTTATCCTTTACTTTTTTACTTTCTTGTTAAAGGAATAGGCAAAATAATAATAATTGTATCGAATCTATATTCCATTTTAGAATGAGGAATTTATTATTATTATTATTATTATTATTATTATTATTATTATATTTATACTCTCCCCCCCCTCCCCCAACCCTTTTGTTTTTTTTTTGTCAGAAAAGAGGCTTAAAGCCTAAACATTAGCGGTGACAGACTCTATTTGTGGCATATCGAGCCACTGGGCCCCCGGGGAAGCCCAAGAGGAGCCAAGGCTTAAGGACTTAGATTGTTTCAAACAGTTCACATAATGCAATCTGAGCCCAGGCCCATCTTTGGTAGTCTTGTATAATTTTGTACTTCTTTTTCTTAAAAAAAATACGCCGCGTGACTGTTAACCGACAAACTTATTAACGTTGTATGCTGAATTAACAAAATTAATAAACATAACTAATCTTTTCTATTATTTTTTTATCAATTTTTTTTTTTTAAAAAAAAGGCATCACAATTTTGTGAGTTTTCGCATGAGAACGGGAGTTTTATCTATTGAGTTCATGAAAAATATTCATACGGGTCTCTTAAATATATCCTTACACTTTGAATGTTAATAAATTATAAATTTAATATTATACTTTCGACATAATTTTTGCATTATAGTTTAAATATTTTTTAAATTTAAATATAAATTTTATACTTAATTTTAATATTAATATGTTATGAATTCAATATTGTGCTCTCAACGTAATTTTAATTTTTCTTGTGGGATGTCACCCTGTTTGCATATTTATTAAAAAAAATAAATAAATTGAGTCAATTAAGTTGATAGTGCGTCTATTAACAGGCCGAAGAGTTGGCCCGTTTGTTTCAAAAAAAAAAAAAATATATGCACTAGTGCCTTGAATTGGGCTCAAAATTTAGAATCCTATGGGCCATTGACTCGGACTGAATTTAATTGCCTGATTGGCATGGGCTTGGTTTTTAACGTATAAAAATGGCTGATTATGGGGTGATGGGAAATTCGCAGTGAACATCAATACAAAATCAACAATAACAAAATCTTAATTGAGATTAGCCATATGCATATATTTTCACTATTTTGTTTTAATATGCTCTAAATTAGGGGTAAAACTTAATTTTTTTTAAAAATCTCTTTTAATTAAAAATTCTTAAGACAATTTAAATATTTATATCTATAACGTCACATGGGTCCTAAAATCCCCCTTTTTAGCAATCTTCCCCGCTTAGCAGTTTAAACCTTCCCATCACGCTAGCTAGCAAGAGTCACATATCATTGCTTTTAAATATATGTTATTTCAAAACCAACTTCTTAGTTGTCGGAAAAAGACAAATAATTTACTATTTATTTTTCCCATTCGAACGGTAGGTGGCCGGAAAGTGTCACTTAGAGTGTTTGTTGAATTTAAAGCAACCAATTCCTTATTCTGCCCAACCCTATACGCTAACCGCTTGCTTGCCCTTTGAGATTAAGGGATCGGCCGATTTTAATTTAGGTTGCCAATTCTAACCTAATTCTATCTTTCTCTCCTACTGTAATTCATTATTTCAAACATGGAGGCTTTGAGGAAGAAAGTCGTCATGGATGTTCTAAGAAGCAATCGGGTAGGTCATCATGAAAAATAAGAGAGAACTATTAGTACCGGATTAGACTTTTCTTATATTAGCAGAAAATGGTAGATAGCATAATATAGACCGTGTGGCTAAGGGATGAGTCCAATCTTTCAAGATGAACTTTGATAAGGCTTGAACAAAACAGATTTAGTCTTAATCAACCACATTTTCGTGCTTTAAATTGCCTATTTTCTATGGCGGAACTATAAATATTTCTCCGATGAAAAATATTGTACATTAGAACAATCCTTACAAATATATGTGGAATGTAACCAATTCTACCATGCAGCCGCATAATCCAAGTGATGCAAAGGTTCGCTTCCCTTTTGAGATCAAAGATGCAAATAAATAGAGGGTGCAAGGGTCAAACATGCGATTAGGTATGTAATCTGCAATAATTGTGACAGAAAGTGAAAAATAAGAGAATCGAGAGGGTTGGATCTCTTACTTGTCAACCTGCAACACGAGTCATTGGAGAAGAAAGAAGTGGATACTAGGGAATATGATTCCTTTGAAATAGCCAGGAAATTGATGGATACAATTCTTGATACGGTATAAAGATGTTATGAATTCAAACCAGGACTTAGGATGGTAGTCTAATGGTGTCAGGATGTGCTTCTATCCATATTAACTCAAGTTTAAGTTCTCTTATTATCGTTCTTCTCTAACAAATAAACGATTTATATTAAATGAACAAGTAAAAATGTTTAGTTTTAGTTTACAAATATAATGATCTATATGTTTGCATTGTATCCTATTTTTGTTTAAAAAATAATTCGGATCATATTATCATTATTACTCGCATTTAATTATTAAATTCTACAAATTGTGCTTGGGGTGTTAGTTAGAGTTGCTAAAATCATATCACGGAAGATTGCTAAAATCAATTTTGTGATTTGGTCGTGTCTTACAGCATTATATACCAGGATTTTACAGGATCCTAACAAATTATGGGGACAGAACTACAAATGTTCCCACCATTACTTACCTAATAAGCTCAGCTATACATTGTAGGATGATAGTTATATATGAGGGGTTTTTGACCGTTCTCGGCATAACAAGCCCGGAAATATTTCATCGTGCGTTCAACAAAACTCTCTCCCACTCTTCTACAAGTGCCTCTTCTCTTATCTTTGTATAAGCGCATGCACGTAGCCAAAATCCATTAATATCCACTTTCAAGAAACAAGATATGGGGAGAGAGTCAATAGAAGATGGGCTACAAACAAGGCCTTTGCTTCTTGATACAATTACAAGTGGTACTGCCAGCGGTGTCTGCAACTCGTCGGCCGACGTGTCGCCAGTCACTCCCTTCCTAGTCCTTAGCACCCTTGTTGCCGTTTGTGCTTCCTTTTGCTATGGGTGTGCTGTAAGTAACCAAGTACTCTATTACTTAGTGACATTTATTCCATGATGATTATGCAAATTATTTGTCTGAGGCCTTGGCTTCATGGCTTAAATTGGGGTGTTAAGATCAAGTGGTTCCCAGCTGCAAAAAATGAAACGTAGAAGTAACATGTTTGAGTTTGCAACATAATTGAGAGATATTTTCTAGAGTATTTTAAGAAGACATTTAGTTCGGATGGAGTAAGTCCCTTGGTCTTTTTGCCAGATGGTCACTTGGACAACTCCGAGTGGTTTAATTGAGAGATTCATTAGTGCATAATTTTGGTTGCTTCTTTAATCAAGTGAGATCAATTCAAATCAACCACTTGGCTTGGTTGATTACAGGAACAAAACTCTTGAAAGGAGGTTGGGAGATCTCGCTTGGATATGCATTTAGGATGCTTTTATCTCATGCATTCTTGCTACATTTGTTTTTGGTTCAAAGCAATTAATTCTCAAATTTTGCGAGAATTTCATCCCCTTAAATGTCCACAAATGCGGGGCTTAAAATGGTAAGTTAAAATATGAAGCCATGACATGGTACGCTTGGAACTTGGAACTATTGCTCCCCCACAGTTTCTTTGCATTATTTGGGACAAGCTTGTGCAGAATCCAAGGGGATTTAGTTCATTAAAAGTCAAAGCGTATACCTATGCATTTACTGCTAATTAGATATAAGACAATGGTTTAGGAAAATGTTGGAAAATTTTAACCCAACAATTCGAGGGTTGTTCATATTTGCAAGCATTTTGTGAGTGTACTGATTAACTGCCATATGCACAATAAATTCTATGCCTTTAACTTCCTTTTTTGCGAGTGCTATGCGTTGAAATTATCAGATTTTTACGAGAAACATGCTTTAACGTAATTGAACAGGTACCGATCATATCTTTTCCTTTGTTTGCACGCTTAAATAATAAGCGTCATTTTCATGTTGAAATAAAAGCACTACGCTCGTTCACGAGAGGCACTATTTCTGTGACTGTGAAGTAGATATGACACTTAAAATTTCGGGAAGTTTTCTTGACCAAAAACAGTTTTTCTGAAGAATTCGATGAAAATTTTTGAGCAAATGACGGCCGCAAGTAACGAAGTTGTTGGGCTTTGAAAACAAGCGTAAGTGGGAAGGTTTCCAAGAAAAGGAAGATTCAAACCATCGTTTTGTACCATGAAAGAAAGTATATGTCTAAATAAAAATATTATATAGACGCAACACTGGATTACTCGTCAAATTATACTATTAATGCCTATTAATAATTAATAATGAAATCATTAATAAATATGCAACAAGCTATATAGATTTTTTTTTTTCTAATAAAACCCATGTCAAAGATGTCTGTTATTAAAACGTCAATATCATATTCGCACCAATGGTTACGAAGCATGTTGCTTGTACTGGTGGAATAATTTTAGACTTTACGTGGATCTTCTTTAATTATTTCCCATGTCGTCCTTGGATGTGGTTAATTATTTATGAAATCAGACATGACGCAATTGCATTGACCTTGACAAAGGGTTGTCCTTGCTTGTTCAGGTGGGTTACTCATCACCAGCTGAATCTGGAATTATGGAAGATTTAGGCGTCTCTGTTGCAGCCGTCAGTACTTTTATTCACTTTTCCAAACAGTTCTTCTCTTTCCTCTTTCTTTTGTTTTGTTTTTTATTTTTCTTTTAACTTCAGCTTTTATTATATTCTTTCATGCGGGATAAAGCTAATTGAATTATAATTTTTATCATACATTTTATTTTAATTTCCAACAGAAAAATAAAATATTTCAACACAATACAGGGCTCTCTCACCTCACGTAGGTGTTTGACGAGTTCTATAACATTAAGCTGCACATACAACCTGCACACAGTATTATTCTTGCAATAATAGGTTGTGCGTGCAACCACGAATTTTGTGGCTCCTAAACCCAGGAATGAAGAAAACTATTACATGGCACTAAACTAAATCAATTTCAACATGGAAGTCAAATAAGAAGAACTTGAGCACAGTATTCCATTCCCCTAAGAGTGAAATTATACGGAAGTTGTAGTTATACAATTTTCTCTATTTGATTGAACTTTTTTGCCCGACTTAATTTATAATTCGCATTCATGTAGTACTCGGTTTTTGGTTCCATATTGACAATCGGAGGAATGGTGGGTGCAATGTTAAGCGGCAAGATAACAGACCTGATTGGTCGGAGAAGAGTTGAGTCTTCTGCTCTTTTTTCTTTTTTCTTTTTTCCTTACCCTTACAGTGAATGAACCTCATCAATTTGATAAGTTATAGATGCAAATTCATAATCCAATATAATGATCGTTAATTATAATCATAAATTAAAATACTAAAAATATATAATTTATAATTATAATTAGATAATAGAAAGATTCATATATGAGATATATATAATTTATTGTGTTCATATAACTTTTTAATTTTTTTGAAAATAATATGTACATTAACTGGGGCTCACCATGGAACATGAACTCTTAAGTGTTTCATGACTGCTAGTCTAATTTCGATTCATTGTGGTTCGCAAGCAGACAATGTGGCTATCCCAAATATTTTGCACCCCAGGCTGGCTCGCAATTGCATTTGCAAAGGTTTGTCAATTGCAAACGTTTTTTTTTTTTTTTTGGTACATTGTTCCCCATAAATTTCCTTGTTATAGGGCGGGTCTTCAATCGCTAAACAAGATTAATAATGATATCTGAATTGAATTCTTTCTCAAAGGATGTTTGGTGGTTGGATGTTGGACGACTGTTAGTTGGACTTGGAGTTGGAATCAGCACCTATGTGGTAATCTCACTTGCTTTTGCATTTTAGCATCTGTTACACTTTGTCCACCCAATTAAATTTGAAATTAAATGTTCGTTGTTTATTCAAGCTTCTAATTCCTATTCACCGTATGTGGGTTAAAAATTTAAGATTACCAACTTCGTTAATGGCAGGTACCTGTATATATCGCGGAAATAACACCTAAAAACCTCAGGGGACGATTTACCTCTGCTAATCTGGTAAAACTAAAATGTCAGTTAGCATTTACAATCAGAAGTTTCCTTGGAATCCTTTTGTTTTTTTAACTGTATTTTATTTTTAAGCCAATAGTTAATGACAACCTGCGGATTTGCACTGATATTTTTCCTGGGAAACATTGTTTCTTGGCGTATCTTGTCTCTAATTGGTAACTTATCTCAATCTTTCTTTTTTAAAAAAAAAAAAAAAAAATTGCATTCAGTCCATAATTACTGTATTGGCATTAACTCTGCAATTATGTCGCTTTCAGCCGCTAGTCCGTGCATATTGCAACTTATCGGCTTATTCTTCATTCCAGAATCGCCCAGGTGGCTGGTGAGTCCAATTGGTGATTCCCATGGCAAATAATAAGGTGTTCGATATAATGGGGGATGAGTCACTCTGTTAAAACTGTGTATGATCTAATGGGAGGCAATAGAAAATGAAGTGTAAATTACTCTTTGTCAGGCAAAACTTGATAGAGAAAAGGAGTTTGAAGCTGCGTTGAGAAGCCTTAGGGGAAAGAATGCTGACATTTCTCGAGAGGCGGCTGACATCAGAGTAATGTCTAGACTTCTAAATTATAGTCAGGTTTCCAATTTTGGTAGTCTTTTGTAGATATAGCTACTGACTCATGATCACACGCATGCTGCAAACTATTTCATAGGAAATTACAGAAACGATTCAAATCGACCCGGCGGAAGCTGGAGATTTAAAATTGTTGTTCCAGAGAAGATATGCTTATCCAATTACTGTGAGTCTAAAGTAATATTTAGGATTTTTCCCTTCTATTTACATAGCCGATTGGGGTTTTCTCTGATTTTTTCCTAATTGGATTAGGTTGGAGTAGGACTAATGCTACTTCAACAATTGGGAGGTAACAGTGGATTATCGTACTATGCCGACAGCATAATTTCTGACGCTGGTAAGTCTCCCAAAATTGAAAATCCCCGTAGAAAGTTCATATTACTAGCATAAAGGAAACGATAGAACAATGGCCTCTGTTTGTTTTGCCATAGGTTTTTCGACGGTTCTTGCGACTTCAGTGATATCTGCCATTCAGGTATACATATGATGAATTGAAACGTGGGTGTTTATCCTTTATGCGGATCCTCTAATATTGGATGGAAAATTGGATGCTACTGATTCGCAGATTCCAACAGCCATCGTGTCTACACTCTTAACGGATACATTCGGCAGACGACCGCTCCTTCTGGTTAGAAGAGCAATTGATGGTCTCAAATTTTAGCTTGTGATAATGATTGATGGAATAGGCTGTAATGAAATATGTACCAACGTTTGCAGATCTCTTCGGCTGGAACATGCTTCTCTCTGCCCTTTCTGGCACTATCATTCTATCTTCAGGTTTAGTAAAATCTACCCCATTTCTTTCTATTTATTAGTCCCCTTTATGCAATTATACTTCAGATTTCCGTGAATAATTTCTTTTGGTTTTTGTTATTTTCTTTTGAGCAGGAACGCCATCTTTTGAAGGAGATCTCTCCACTTCTGGCATTTGTTGGCTGCTTGGTAATGCATCTAATTATCAATTGAAGCATTCATGTAATTGATCCAACTAATTTTTCAATAAAATGCTACCTTATTCTGAATTAATATCGCCTATACTGAGATATGAAACGTGTGTTAACTCATATTCATTCTTATCCAGGGTTACACCGTAGCATTTTGCCTCGGCCTTTCGGGAATTCCATGGCTCATAATGTCTGAGGTACGAAACAGTTTGTGTGATCATGAGCAAGAATTTAGGGAAAAACATGTTTAATTTGTATCACTAAGTATGGCTTTCAATATCAGATATTTCCCATAAATGTCAAAGCCACCGCTGGAAGCCTGGTGAACTTGACCAATTGGTCCTGCTCTTGGCTCGTGACATTCACTTTCAACTTCATGATGGAATGGAGCCCAACAGGTCTTTCTCTGCCCGCACACGCTCGCACACACGCTGCAAACAATGTATACGCATGCGGGTTCATGCGATTGTATACAAGCAAGTTGCAATTACATTCTCTGGTGCTGCGTGCAGGAACATTTCTGTTCTTCACAGTCATGTGTGGTCTAACAGTTCTGTTCATCTGGAAGTTGGTACCGGAGACCAAGGGACGGACATTGGAAGAAATACAAGCAACAATGGCTCATCTCCCACGATAGCGACCAATACAAGGGCATACAACTTTCTCGCAAGTAACATCACGAGACAAATCGAGCACTTGTATATTGAAGTCAAAACTTTCAACTCTAGAAATGACTGCAGTTACAATTTATTAGTTGCTGGAATAAATTTGTATTACTCGTTTAATTCGAACAGGAAAGAAATTCTATCAGCTTCGCTTTTTAATTTAGAAGAGAGCGATTTGTTGATTTTGCATGCATGAGAAAGCACTTGAGCTCTTAACAGCTTACATTAGCCCTAATACTAAAAGAGTTTGTAGCAATGTTTTTACCCAAAGCATGATCCATTGTGGATGAATACAAAGGAGAATTTCTTTTGCACTTGCATGAGATATACTCCAAATTCTGCACTCTCTCTTGCATTATTAAGTATAAATGAAGGTTTTTTTTTTTTTTTGGGGCATTGGGAGACCACCTTGATTTGGGACTCTACAGCTGCGTATACCTTTCTTTTTTTCTCTTCTTTTCCTTCAGTATTGAGATTCTTAGCATCGGAGATCAGATATATTATATTACGAAATGCTAAAATTATACGGAACAGTCAAGTTGATAGATTTTTAATACATATTTACACGTAATATTATCATGATCATTAACACGATCATAATTATCAATGTGCATTATAAATATAAATTCAATAATCATGATAAATTAATTGACTACATTTATAAAACTTATTATGAAATTATTTTAATCATTAAAATAAAAATCACCAAGACGTCGATTTCTATCAAATCCCAAAATTTTAAGAGTTTTTTTTTTTTTTTGTGGAGAGAAAAGGAATTTTATATTTGAATCACTGGGTGGTTACGGGTAACTATCGATACATCATTTTCTCAAGGTTCTGAATAAAAAATGACCAATTCCGTTGATTTCTAAACAAAACGTCATGACATTGACTTAAAATTTTTTCTTTCTTTCTCCTTCTTTTTTTTTTTTTTCTTCCTTTTGGGGAACAGTTCCACGAAGGATTTGATTTGTATTCATGGAATTTCCGAGAAGGATACACCCATGGAAAGGGGCAATCCTTGTCCAACATGCATGTAGGTCCCCCAATCCTAAAGTGACATAGGCTTAAAAATAGTTGATGAGAAGGTTGCAACACTCCAAAGCAGTCGCGTTGATGGGAGGCATGGGACTGTTTTGCTTAGCTGATAACCAAGCCACAGCAAAAATTGACAGCCTGTTCGGCGAAACGTGTCGGTTGCAGAGTTTGCAACCCTCCTAAGTTCATTCGCCCAAAATCCATCAAAGTCTCTTGATGGATGTAAAATCATTTCAGATTAGAAATGTACTTCATAATCTAATATTGTGTTTATATAAGAGTTTAATTTAAGGTCATCCCTAGTCCCTACAAACCACTAAAATAAACAAAAAATGAGTGTCTATGGGAATATGATGTTTCTGCATTTGATGTAACAATATAAAACCCTGAATGGCTTGAGCCCTTTTATAGATAGACTAAAACTAGGAATATCAGCCACAAATTGGTGGGAAATTCTGCTTAATTTAGTTTTTCTTTTCCTTTTAACTTTTGCCAGCCTATCGAGATCTATTACAGGAAGCAAACAAATGCCAAAATTGGAGTGAACCCTTTCAGAAGACGGACTGTTATGATTTAAAAAAAAAAAAAAAAAGGCAAAAAGTGGTACGGGAGAGCAGTTTGGTGACCTGAGTTACTTATCGATTTGCTCCTAAGCAGAGTTGAACATGTAGAGTGCTAAAAATGCCAAGACGAGTTTATACAAAAAGAAAATAATTTTTATACAAATTTCATTAAAATATATATATATATTTTTTTTTTTTTAGGAATGGGGACGACCCGTTCTAAACTAAACTGGGAACCAACTGCAATCTGAAATCAACCTCAAGCAGTAACCAACCGAATTAGAATTGATCGTTCTGGACCAGAAACGTACTGCGGTTAGGTCTGCCTACTTAAATGACATTTTGGGTGGGGCTCCGGAACCCCAGCGTGTCACCTCAACAGTGCTTTGATTTGTCCGTTTTTTTCTTGGGTGGCTCCCCTGAACAATAGCCATTCGTCGGGTGGGTTAATATTAAACATTGACGTGATTTTATCGTACGTTTTCTACGGGTTGAGAGAGACACTGGGTTTGAAATCTTGTGATGGTTGCTTGCAAACTATAACCATCAAGACTTCGCGTGCTCCTCCCAGTTTTGAAAGATAACGAGAAAAACAGTATATAACAAGGAACACGGTGAAATAGTGGTGCGTGTTGTCGTGGCGTGGCGTTGGAGACGTCTAAGCTTGGCTTTGTCGATGTTGGTTAGTTAACCTGTATGCATAAACGATCGGGGAACGTTGCGTTTTAACACAAGAATCCGTCCGTGCTATCTCTTTCAGTGTCTGTTAATTCTTTAAAGCAAAATGTCAAAGACATGGACATGGGCCCCCAGTGGTTGGAGAAGATCGCAATATTTTAAGCCTACACACTTACCCAAATTCAACAACAACAACAACAATAATAATAAATGCAATGAGAAAGATAAGCCAATGGTATTTCGAAGGGTAATCTATCTTACAATTTTTTTTTTTTTTCATCCATAACATCATGTCATTTTCAATAAAATTTCCGCTCAAAAGAGATGCTTACGCCCCAGTTAATCTAAAGAATTAAAAATATGTAAGTTTCACATATATTCGTTTATTTCATTTATAAAATAAAATAACAAATATTTGTAAAAATCTGTTGATATATATATATATATATATATAGCATTTCCTTGCTACGAAGCGATTTGATGTTAAATCCCTTTTGATGGGAACCATCTTCTTTTTTTTCTTTTTTTTTTTAAGCAATCAATTAGGGGGATAAATAATGTGGTCAATGTTCAAAAAATTCCCTCCCGGCCTCCAGCAGATCCATAGATCTAATGGAAAGTTGATGGGATCATGTTGGTCAGTTATCTTTGGCCTAATTTCCATATCGACTTAGACCGAGAAAATATTTCAACAAACTGTTTAAATGAAATTTACTTTTTTTAAAAAAAATATATTAAATTGTATAATTATAAACAAAATTTGTACAACATAAATTACAAATACGATAACCTATTAATTAAGTAAAAATCTAAAGAAAATATACATAATTATTTATACATAATTTTTACTATACAGCAGAAACTACTCCCCGTGACCATGTCCTATTTAAATGAAATTTATTAGAAAACATTTTATTACGTTTGATGCATGATGAGCGATGGGTTGAGCATATTGGGATGGAGCACCGACAGTCGACAATACATAAGAAAGGTTAAGGAAGTGTCAGATTGTCAAACATGTGTCAAGAAGCGTTAACATTTTAATATTTAAATCAGTTAACGGAATCAAGAGAAGAATAAGAGAAGACTATCTCTATATTTTCTCCCCCTCTCCTTCCGTTTATATGCCTGAATCCTCACTCTTCTTCTTCTTCTTCTTCTTCCTCTTCTTAGTCTCCGAAGAAAAATGAGTGGTAATTTTTCATTCATGAAAATCTCAGTTCATGCGAAAGAGATGATAATATGAGATTATTACTCCGATTGAAATGTTCTATAAATTATAAAAACAAATTTACCCTTGATATGTTTTTTTTTAAAATTATTTTTTTTTATCGATTGACCAAAATAGATACATACGCTTACAATATTCCAATAATACCACCATAAAAATAATATCATGTAAATTTGTAACATATTTATAGTGAATTTAATTAGCGTAGTGAGATCAATCGAAAAAATTTTAGATTACTTAGGAATATGTACCTGGGGTTCGACACTTGGTAACCCGATGGGCTGGTATTTATTTATTTATTATTATATATTTTTTTTTTATTTTTTTATTTTTTTTTTTTTTTGGGGGGGGGGGGGGCTCTAAGCAGAGTTGAAAACGTAGCGTGCTAAAAATAGCAAAGATGACTTTATAATATGGCTGCACAAGATTTGATGCATCCCAAAAACGACGTGGTATTTACCATATCTAAAATATGTTAAATTAATTGTATTTGTACGATATATATGTATATATTGAATTTTTATTTTTATTTTACGAAAATTTGAATGAATTGAAGTTTTAAATCTTAACATTCTCTAAAAATCTTAAATTAAGACTAACAACTACATGAATTCAAATAGTGGAACGGGAGATTAGTGGACAAAATAATCGAGATGAAATTTAAACCACTAATTATAATCGAAAAAAAACCTAAAATAATTATAATTATTAGGCATGTTTGACGATGTTGCTCCCGTCCCGCCTTCCTTCTCCTCGTCCTCTATTATTATTATTGTAGTCATATTCCCGCCGATCATGTCAGCGCCTGCCTATATCCACATGGCCTCACAAAAATAATGGGGATGGCCATGTGAATACTTCCAGTAAATGATCGACTTTGTTGATTACAGTCATGATCGAAGGTTATAAATACACACTTATTTAGTTAATAAACTTGATTAGGGCATGAAAAGCCTTTTAGCATCATCGTCATCATCGTCGTCGTCGTCCTTCCCACCTTACAATTTGGGCACGAAAAGCTTATAATAAGCCAAGGCGTACCATCCCCACCTTAGTCTCTCTCTTCTCTTTGCATCATTTGTCGTCTGCCTCCCTCTCTTGTCTATATATCGCCTCGCCTATTTTCTGTTTTGCGTCAGTGGGCGTGTTGTCTTTTACATTTTCAAGAAAGTGAGTTATGGAGAGGGAATGCACGGAAGAAGAGCAACCAATTAAGAGGTCTCTGCTTCTTCACCATGGCGAAAAGCCTAATATGATGAACAGCTCCGGCGACGAATCCAATTGTTCACTGGCCGGCCAATCATCCTTGTCTCCCGTCCTTCTTCTCAGCACCCTTGTTGCCGTCTGCGGCTCTTCCAGCTATGGTTGTGCGGTAAGTATTCACTTCACCTCCCAAAATATGACAAGGGCACGCAATATTGTAAGAGTCTTTTGAGCACTCCCATTATTTCTTTCTTCTGTTTTTCTCTCTCCTAAAATTTCCTATGCATTGAACATTACGAATTTCATTAGGCCACTTGAGATTTTAAATCAGCAAGTTGAAAATTAACTAACGTATATAATGTTAGATCATTTGGTGTAGATTTTAGGATGATAGGAATTAGCGGGTTTTAATTAACCAAGTTAACTGATGAATATTGGACTAAACTAAAGTGCAACCCCGGTCTAATTGAGGACCTGTCCCAAATTGATAGACCACTTCCCATCCGACTGCAGTGCACTCCTCGGTCTAATAGGCGTGCTACAATGGATGAGGAAAAAATTGTCTTTGTTTTTATTTACGGAAGTTGCAAATTTACATCTACAAATGTTATGGGCCCGTTTGGGAATGCGTTTCAACAATGGTACGGCAGGAAAATTTGGGTTTTCAAGTTGAAAATGGTTTGGTTGCCGAGACGCCACGGCGTCCTCCTCAAGCATCTTTCAGATGCTTTTTCCCCAATTTACACGCCAGGCAACCCCTCCTTTTCAAAATGGCAATAATACTATAATAGCCCCTTTCTTTCTTTTCAAATCAAAAATCGATTTGCTAATATTTATTTTACCAAATCCCAAGATTCAACTCGGAGTGGATGTTTTTCGAAATAGTGACATTAAATATGTTTTATTCTTAAAATACCATATTTATTATATGCTACTAAGTTCTACTGATTTTCAAGTAGTTTCTTGCCAAAAATTATTGTAAAAATTTATGTTTATGTAAATTATTTTCTTGGTAATTTTTATATGATAATTAAGTAATCAATAATGTATCGCTGATTTGAATGTTGACTAATACTCAAATAACTTGTTCAACAACATATTTACAAATAATAAATAACAGTTTTTTGTTTTACAATTTATGCAAAATTTTTGAAAATTATATCTTTATTCGCATAATTTTTCTTTTTTTTATTATCAAATAGTCAATTGCAATTATCAAGAGTATATTTTAGAATTATGAAAGCTTATGAACATGCTTGTTGCGGTAACTTCAATCATTCTGCAGCACAACCAAATACACTTTTCAATTGGTGGTCCCCCCCCCCCATCTCTACGAAATGTCTTTACAGGAAAGGATAGCAAAATCATTCTTGGTCAGTCGTTTCTCTTGTGGAAGATAAATGACAACTCAAGGGATAGTGGCCATTATGTAAAAGACAATCCCTAAAGCCCCACTAAAATGCGAAGCCTCACTAAAATGCGAAGCCTGAGATATGTTCCCCCACAATGCGATACAAAAACGAAAAAGGTCGATCTCTTAAATCAGAGTTGAAATCTGGAAGGGAATAATGCAAATAAATAATTATATTTATTGACATGATCTGTAATTAAATAATAATTTAAATTAATAATTATTGCTTCACATTATAATTTTTTAATTTAATTTTTTTTCGAGTCAAAATTACTCTTCACATTAACATTGTTAGTTAAAATTTTTGTCCTAATTTTTTTATTAATTTATCACATAATTTATGGTCATAAAATTTAAAATATTAATTGTTATAATATGTTAATAATATTGATGAAGTAGATATTCTTAAAAATTATCTTTTATTTAAAAAAGGCCTTTTAAAAATAATTTTATGATTAAAAATATATTTTAATTTTTTTAACAATATTTATATCGATTACTTATGTATCGTATTGTCAATATTTAAAATTTTATGTAACATATAACTAAAAATTACATAACAAATTTAATTATAAATAAGAGTGAAAGTATTGTTAACGAAAGATATTAACATAGAATAATATCATGCTGTAATGTAGAGTAATAATTTTTAATTTAAGCCTTAAATGATTGGATCTAAAGTTTTTCATTTTTTTGAACACAAGTTAGAAACCCAGTTGAGATACAATTAGTTTCTTTTTTTCGGGGGAGACAAACAAGATGTCATTTCATATTTTCTGAATTGACCATAAAGAGTAATGAAGATTAAATTGTATGAAATATCTTATCTTTATTTGATCATAATTAAGCATTCTAAAATTGCATCCCTTGCATGAAGGCAACAACAGATGTAGGCATACCTGCAAAATTGTTATCTCACACTATTATAATTGTTAATAACAAATTTATAATTATTTAATATATAATAAAATAATAAATAATTATAATAAAATCATATCATTTCCATTTAGTCTCGTTAAAAAAAGGAAAATAAATACTTGTATTTACCTAATGGTACTTAATTATTCCTTTTATTCTTGGCGAATTTTGACTGGAGTAATTGCCTTTTCAGCTGGGTTATTCATCACCAGCTGAATCTGGAATCAGGGAAGATTTGGGCCTCTCTGTAGCTGAAGTAAGTACATCCTATTTCTATTTATCTGTCTATTAAAAACAGAGGAAAAAAAAAAACTCTTACTTACTCATTAACCAGGAATCACAAGAAGTAATTCAGCAATGATTATATAAAATACAAGTGTATACACTATCTTCATTTTTCAGTCAGAGTATAACCATACGTGGAGCTTCTTGTTTTTGCACATTTTGTAGTACTCTGTTTTTGGCTCCATAATGACAATTGGAGGAATGATAGGTGCAATTCTAAGTGGGAAAATAGCCGACCTCATTGGACGGAAACGAGTTAAGTTTTTCAATGATTATTACCTTTCAAATTTCTCATCGGAGCAACATGGAAATTGGACACTGAAAATTTTAATCTTTTATTCATTTGTTGCTCTTTTGGTCTTGCCTAACAGACAATGGGGTTATGCCAGCTTCTGTGCACTCCAGGGTGGATTGCGATAGCATGTGCTAAGGTTTTGTCTTTCTGTCTTTATGTACTAGCTAGGCTTGTAATTCAATTAATTATGTACCTAATGATCTGGAATACGTGTGGAATGTCTTAATCAAAGGACACCAAAGAGTCATTCTATTTTCCAATGCTGCCAAAGGAAGGACTAAAACTGTGAAAGGGACTGATGGTAATGGATTTTTCTTGGCCATAGAATGCTTGGTGGCTCGATATTGGCAGATTGCTGATTGGAATTGGAGTTGGGCTTATTAGTTATGTGGTAATTCCACAATTGAGATTCCATTTTTCACATTTTACTATCGTTTCTACTAATTCTATTGATTGACAATTCTGTGTGACACGAGATGCTGCGTTTCTCTGCTGCAACAGGTGCCCGTATATGTTGCAGAAATAACACCCAAAAATTTAAGGGGGCGATTTACAGCAGCCAATGATGTAATATTTGTTTCATTTTTCAAATTGAGAGAAAGAAAAAGGAGTAATTGAGCATGATAATTCAGCATTTCAGCTCAGTCATTTTGCTGACGATATATATTCTTTCCAAATATGCAGTTGATGACAAGTTGCGGCTTTGCACTAATATTTGCAGTTGGAAATGTTATTTCTTGGCGACTCTTATCTCTAATTGGTAGTTTTCAATCTTTTCTTTTTCTGTCAATTAAATTTGAAAAGGTCCCCCAGGTTATTGGTACTAATTTAACCCACCACATGTGATCTCTGCTAAAGCTGCCATACCTTGCCTAGTGCAACTTATTGGTGTATTCTTTATTCCAGAGTCACCTAGATGGCTGGTGAGCCTAATTCAGGATTTTGCTGCAAAATGTTAACATGGGTTTGACATATATGCTGATGAGAAATGAAAAATGTCTGCAGGCGAAAATTGGTAGACAAAAAGAATTTGAAGCTGCTTTGCAAAAGCTTAGGGGTGACAATGCTGATATTTCTCAGGAAGCATTTGATATCAACGTAGCCTCTCATCTTCCAAATTCCAGTGAAGTTTTTCAAGCTATCACAACGTATGGAGTCATATAACAAGTGAAAGAATGTTGCTTCCATTTGTTTCATTGTAGGAAATTGTAGAAACATATCAACGCAATCCACAAGCAAGAGCTTTAGAATTGTTCCAGAGAAGATATATTTATGCCCTTATTGTAAGTCCGCCTTTTCTTATTTTACAAAACATAATGTTTCCATTCGTTTCTTTTTCACTAACAAGCCTTAACCTTGTTGGATCATTGGAACTGGCTAGGTTGGTGTGGGGCTAATGTTACTGCAACAACTTGCAGGGAACAGTGCCATGTGGTATTATGCCAGCAGCGTGTTTGAGAAAGCTGGTAACTTCTTACAATGATCTCAATATGAGTTGAAAGGAAAAATATATACATTATTTTCCATATTAGATTTATGTTTTTGTTACCCTTTCTCAGACCCTACAATGTGGAAAGCTATTCACCAAGACGTCTTTTTTTAGTTTTTTAATAATGCTTTGTATCAACAATTAGGAGAAAAGAAATAATTGTTGCTTGATTTTGTCTAGGTGTTTCCGCAACACTTGGAACTACAGTTGTAGCTATAATGCAGGTATTTAACAGAATATAATTTTTCTTTCAGTTTTCTTGTTCATATTTGTCCATTGCCTTTCATTCTGCTCTCAGCTCCATGAAGTGAATATAAATCTGCATCGTTAGTAGCTTGACAAATAATGCTAAATATCACAAGAAAATTTTTACTCATTTATCACAAAATGCTATTTTTATTGAAATAAATAATTTTTTAGTATTTTATCAGACAATTTTATTGGTACAATAAATGAGAAAATCATTTTCGTAATATTTAGCATTACTTTAACTTGACAAGTAGATGATTTTCTGCAGATACCAACAACTCTTTTGGGTGTACTCTTAGTGGATACTTGTGGAAGAAGAACGCTGCTTATGGTAAATATTGATCTGGACTATCTGTGATGTGACATAATGGAATTGATAACGAAAACTAGCGTCCTTCTTTTGCAGGTTTCTTCTGTGGGAGATTGCTTATTTGTTTTCCTCATGGCATTATCATTCCTCTTGCAGGTACAGTTCTTCAATGCTTGTGGTTTTGTTTTACATGTGTATGTTGAAGTATATTTTGCTCAGTCATAATTGCCTTTTTGATGAGCAGAAAGTTCAATCCTTGAAGAAAGTCACTCGCGTATTGGCATTTGTTAGCTTCTTGGTAATTCGATATAGACAATTAGATAGTTGCTTTCCTGCTTAAAAATGGTCACTTGAGTCGAGCCACACATCAAGTTACCTGTCAACTAACTAATTGATGCTGCAAGCAGGGCTATGCTGTATCTTTCTCAATAGGTATGGCTGGCATACCATGGGTTATAATGTCAGAGGTATCAATCTTATTTCAGCTTGAATTCCTTGTTACTATATGGTTTAATGTTTCTGTGTGAATTTGAGGGAAAAAGTTTGTATTGAAAGTCAAGAATTTTTGTTTCAGATATTCCCAATAAATGTCAAGGCAACGGCAGGGAGCCTAGTGACTTTAACCAATTGGTCCTGCTCTTGGCTCATGACCTTCTCATTCAATTTCATGATGGAATGGAGCTCAGCAGGTTCTATTGCTTACCCCAAAAAATCAAAGTTGCAGCAGTTAGTAGACATTGATAGTTCGATTCTGATTTGTGAATTGTTGGTTGCTGGCTATATACACTTCGGCAGGAACATATTTGTTCTTCACAGGCATATGTGGGTTAACTGTAATATTTGTTTGGAAGTTGGTACCAGAAACAAAGGGAAAGACCTTGGAGGAAATACAAGCAGCAATTGCTTCTGTCCCACAGGAAGACAGCTAGTTCAGAAACTAGTTGGAGGTGAACCCTTTCATTTGCTGGCCTCCAAATATTGATTGGCGTCAGCTGCGTTGTTGAAGAGCTCTGATGCAGACAAGAAGATAGACTTTGGTCCTTGCTAGGAGAGATGAGCGTAATTGTCTAATCCTCCTACATGGACCAATAAATAAATACCATTTAGTGATATGTATTGAGAAATGCCAAAAACTTATGCAGTTGTTTCAAATCAATAATATTGAAAACGTTATAATGTCAAATTTAAGAACTAGTTGTTGTTGTTGTATTTATGCGTGACTAGGTCGCGTCCAAATTACCCCTGCGTTCCCTTCCCTACGAAATAAATTGTTTAAGCGAAGAACTGGTGACCTTGAAGAAGACGCAGTAGCCCGATGGCACAATGGTTAGGGGTGTGAAATTGCAATTTCGAGTTGCTCGAATTTTGTATATTTTAAATTTTAAAATTATTAAATTTAAAATTTATCAAGTTTTAGATTATTCGGATCTTGAATGTTTTAAACTTTGGACAATCAAATTTTAAGCTTATTTAGTTTAAAATTTATTGGATTTATAAAATTTTAGATATATCAAAATTTAAGTCTTTCAAGTGCTTCAAATTCATATTATTTGAGTTTTATATTAATTGAATTTTTGGTAAATCTAAATGTTAGATCATTTTGGTTTTAATTTATTTAAATTTTAGATATTTTAATTTCTTTTTGGCTGTCAAATGGCTGTCAAATCAATTTGAGTTTTGAATAAGTTGAATTATTAAAATCAGGCCAACTTTTAGTCTCAGTCAATCAGACAATGACTTAATAACGTCAGGCTTTGAATTGTAATATCATAAATTTATGGGTCTAAATTATAATAGTTTTAAACTAATTTTTTACCTTATGTTTTAATCGGGCCTGTTCTGCGACAAATTCACAAAGAATGTAAAGTGCCCACTTAGCTAGAAAATGAATCCCTGAGTCGGAATTACTGAATTAAACCTTGCACCAGGCAGTTGGATATTTTCTACAAGATGGTTCAAGGGACAAGAGATACTGTGATCTCCATTATCTTTCTCTCTTTCCCACTTTGTGGTCACGCCCTGTCCGGAGGTGGACATGGTTCAACCCTCCGATCCTGCTAAAGGGGTCATTATGATTTTCATTAAAATTCTAAAGGGCCTTATTAGATTGATGTAAGTTTCTTTTGATACGTGATATGACAATAACTTATTGTGCAACTATGTGTATCACATGGCGCTTTTGTCTTTTTCTTTTTTTTTTTTTTTTAATTTTTTTGATCAGAGGATCAGCATTCTTAATTTGTCACTGTCTGTTTCTGTCTATAATATTCCGAACTCTAAATGGCCTTCTATAACTGGATAAAGTTCAGTTCTGTTTTTAGGCCATCTATAGAATGAGAAGTTGAGATGGGCTAGATTCAATCGACAGAGCACGGAAGAGGGTCAGTGTCACAATAGAAAGCAGTCCAAAACCATCTTGATCACAGGTTGAAGCTGCCATATTAAATGGCCTCAGCACACAGGCCCAATGGTGACAGTAACTTAGATTCCTCTTGCCAAATTAGTATGAACAATTATATTGTAGCACTTCACAATTAAGCA